>OZ010789.1:373108496-373708496 GCA_963932465.1 Maratus speciosus | reverse complement strand
TTCAAATGACGAGTATATTTTTAAAATGATGATTTTATATTTTAAATGAAATGAATGCGACATGGTGATGGGGAAAATATTTGTCTCATTATGAACTGCGGCCAGCTAACATAATAGTAACTTTTTTACACTCTTTATTTAATCTAACCCTGTTCATATATATAAAAAGATTTTAAAAAATTTAATCGATTTTTCACTCCCAGATATGCTAGAAACATAAAAATTATGTACATAGATGTGTTTCTGGTAACAATACAACATTTTAGTATTTTTATAACTTGATTATAATTTACCAAATTAATTTTAGGGCATATTTACGTTATCTAAACGCAGCTGACATAACTCCTGCTGACATGACTCCTTAAACATTATTTATGGTTGTTACAACTGTATACAAGATACAACAATTGAATTATGTAAAAAACCACTCTCTCTAAAATATACTAGCTGGTTGTGAAATTGCAAAAGAGAAATACTTTAACCCTTTAAGCATCTTAAACGTGATTTTCAGTAACATAATTTTTAATTCAAACGCTGCTTTAAGCATTTTTTTTTATAATAATGTTAATTTTTTCCCACTGGAAAAGATAAATAAATATATAAGGTAATCAAATATAAATTCACATAACAATTAGTTTCATATTTATTATTTTGCGAATCGTTAAACATATATAAAAAATTTGCCAGATGCTTAAAGAGTTATAAACACTAAAAAGAAAATAAAATATAATATCGCCATTAAAATTCTATTGATACAAAGCACAGTTTTTTATTTTACTTTGCTTCCTAAATTTGGTTCATATCGAAAGCAATAGGTATAATAAAAGTGGCACATAAATAAGTTCTCAGAAAAAATGGAAAAAAAAAAATACATTTATTAAATAATGAATAACAGCTGATACATTTATAGCAACGTTTGTTTCTTCAAATTTCCACAACTAGTAAAACAGAACAGCAAAAATTTAATATTAATATTATAATGTGAACGAGAATAATCTTTCAAAAGTAAAACTGGAAACAGTACTTAGAGCCAACTATATTTCCAGAGCATTGAGTTTTTTAAACTATTTACAGATAATATAAATTTAGAAACAAAATTAAAAACGCCAGAATATGTACTTAAATTATGAGCACAGGGCCCGACTTATGCAGGGGCATGCGGGGAAGCTGCCCCGGGCCCCCCTTTTTAGGGGGCCCCCCATGAGAGTACTCAGGAATTTCATTAAAAGGTGCCAAATGATTAAATTAGCCAAAAGCAACCAAAACTCATATATTTTCAAACAATTTGCTTCCTGTACCCTCTCCACCCATCAGGGATGTAGTGGAAAATATACGCCGTATACCTTCTGGATTTTTTAAAGAAGCTCCGTATGCCCTCTGTTTCTCAAATTAAGCTACAGCATATACCCTAGGCATGACATTCCTGACTTTAGCGTATACCCTGTGCCTACGGCGTAAACCCTCTGGTTTTTTACGACTACATCACTGCCACCCATGCAAAAAACAAACTATATCATTAGAAAACTAATAATTAATATTTTATCATGACAACTTAGTATTCTATTGTTTTCAAAAGAAATTCTTTATTAATGTTTTTCTCGTAACGTGGCAAGTTAAAACCATTAATTATGACCAATTTGGGACATTTTCTTTTAGACATCTTACAACGTACGTAGATAAGAAAAGTAAAATTTTGCAAAGAAATACTCGTATTATTATTACATTTTTTTTCTACTATTATCCTACTAGTATTTTTTCTTAAAGTTGTGACCATCTTTTTGTCACACTCTGTATACAGATGTAAACAGTACCGGGTACAAAATTTATGCATATAATACAATATGTATGAAAGTTAGTACCAGCTACTTCTTACTTCCACATTATTGGCAAAAAAATCTATAGATAGAAGGGGGGGGGGGGGGGCAGAATGATTCTTGCCCCGGGGCCCCCCATAGCCTAAGTCGGGCCCTGTATGAGCAGACTATTTTCGGTAACATTTAGCGTACCGTCCTCAGTGCACTACTTACTCAGTTCGGTACCTTCTTAAGTTTTGTCTATTTTTGAAGGTGGTATTCATGAAGCACCAGCCATTTTAATGATCGCAGCATATTCAAATAATTCTATTAAGTTTCTCTACGGGGACTCCAATTTGGATTTTTACCAGAATCTACTCAGGCCTGGAACCTGTAAAGATAAAGATGAATCAAGTTTTTTTTTTTAATATTTAACTTTCTAAAATAAAATAAGAAAAAAATTATGCGTCATGCATAGATTATGAAACACTTTCCAATATTACTAGAATTTTTTAATGCAATTTCATTTTTTGATAGGTTGAGAAAAAAAAAAAAGCATAACATAGTTAAAAATCAATTTTAGAAATTACAATTTTCCTCAATACATTATCGTGTAATATAGTATGTATTCCTATAAATGTTACACACCCCATATTCAATAATGGCCTCTATAACATGTACCGTACATTATGTGAAAATTCAAATAGATTCACGAAGGTTGGACAGACATACAAGCAAACCAAAGTTATAAATATTTTTCGGTAGTTTACCACTATAGGGGCCTAAGGGATTATTTAAGAAGATTAGTGCAATTCGGACTTCAGAAAGTGAAATTGGTTGCCAAATGAAATAAACAGCATGAAAACAAACCTAATGAAATTTACACACATATATATATATATATATATATATATATATATATATAAACATTGTATTTATTTATGTATATTATTATTATTTTTCTTTATATACCATTCACTTCAGTTTGTATAAAAAAAAGATTCTTTGTATTAAATAAATTGTATAAATATTGAAAAAAAAATTGTTGTGTATATGACACATTGAATAGTTTGCAATGCAATATGTTACCAAATTTCCTTCCCTAACCAAGGCCATTTCCTCTATCTCGGCAATGCCCTATTCAGGAAAAATACCCATTTTCCAAATATGTTGGAAAATGTTAATTAGTTGGAAGTGTTAATTAAAAAGGAAATTTTTCTCTATTTCAAATCTGAATTAAAAATATATAAGATAGGTGCTTCTTTGTTTTACCGGGTCCCATGTATGACTCGCCAAATCACCAAGATTTATTGTCAATTTATAAGATGTATATGACATTATAATCATATTATATGATATATACGGCATTTCATTATATATATTATAGTCATACATGACGCACATATGTGACATAGGTATAAGTCGTATTATGATGTGCATATTACATATAAAACGGAAATATTACGTATATATTGAAGTATATAAAAAATGTATGAACGTTTGGAGTATATATATATATACATAAGTTTGGCGATGACCTTCGGGAAATCGCAGTTTTAACCTTTGCATAATCGTAAACGTGGACGTCGCTATTGCAAAGAATTATCAACACTAATTAAATGAACCTTAAAAACATGTAAAGTAATGTTTATGGGAATTACAAAAGTGATTCACCGAATTCTTACCAATTGAATTAATTTTACAAAATAAATTATATAAAAAATATATAAAGCAAACAAACAGAAAACAGCGATCATTACGTATTTTAACAACTCTCTCTATTTTTTTTATCCCGCAGTAAACTGTCAAATAAAATGTTATAAGGAGGATATATTTTCACAAAAGCCCACTAAAATACGTTGCGAACTTAAAATAATAGATATTTTTTTTTTTTGCAATTTATTATATAATCGTTTGAAAAAATGATTAAACACGTTTTTAATAGTGCCACAATTTATTAGCTAACAATTTTTAATAAAAAATTTGGGAGTCAAAACAAAAATCATAAAAAATGTAAGGCACTTATAAAATATTTTTGCGCAATCGTGTTGCATGAAAAATACTGGCGTAAAAGATGAATGATGCTACCAATTAACTGTATTGTTGAAAAAAGAAGAAAAGCAGCGCCTATAATTTTATAGGCAACTTTGCAAAGAGTTGTCATTAAAGGTACCGAGACAGTGGCGTAGCTACATATTCAGCGCCCTGGAGCAAGCAAAGTTTGTGCGCCCTCTTGTCTCTCAAAAAAGTTCTGCGTAATTTTGTATGGAAGTTACATATATACATACATATATATATATATATATATATATAATATTCACAAGCTCCTCTGATGATTCTGTGAGTCATTCATAGTTTCTTATTTTATATACTGGTTTCCTATGTTCATTTCTAAATCATCTTTAGAACATTATCAATTTCTTCATATATTTGTGATTTCAAATTTATTATATATATATATATATATATATACATATATATATATATATTATATATATATAAAATGATGGGGCTTTTGTATTATAACTACATTTCTATTACACATTTTATATGGATGTTGATTTGATGTTTTATATGTAATTGGTGACATTTTTTTTTCAATTCATATTAAATTTAGCTTATTTAATCAAATTCAAAATTAACTTGTTTTTAAATTTTAGTCTACTCAGGACAATGTCATATTAATTAATAATAGTATACCATCTTTATAGTGAGTAATATGCATATAAGTTTATTTGATATAACTAATGTTATACTGTTTTTATTAAAATTGGGTAATTGGTTTTTATTATTATTCCTCTATACTTTTTAATATTGTTTTATTTTCAGCTTTGTATTACATGATTAATTATCGGTTTAATGTGTTTGATTGTCACAATCATATTTTTTACCTTTTTTTTTTGGCTAATATGAAGATAATCCACACACTATATTTGTAATCTTTAGGCTATTGGGAATTTTAGAATCTGACAATATTCTATAAACATCCTCCCCCCCCCCCCCCCTTTATTTTATTAATTTATTATTTTTTAAATTTAATAGTAATTCTTAAAGTTTTTATATTTATATTATATATAATTTCTTTTAAATTATAGCATATAGCTATATTCTATGTATTATCAATGTTATAAAATTATTTACTTTCTCAGTGCAGATTAAATGGGTTTGGTAATAGAATATACTGAAAGCATTTTATTAACATTTAATTAATTTAATTTTTTTGAATAATGATATATAGTAGATTATTATTTATATATTAGGATTAATGTAGTAATGCAGATGATATATTTTAATTTGATTAGCTTTTATTATTTTCTTATTCTGACATTTTAATAATAATAATTGTTTTTAAAATAATACAAGTTGGAAATTGCTCGTCAAACGTGGCAAATGAGGTGCGTTCGTACTATAACTAGTTTTATAATTATGTTTTGCACCCCATATTGTACTGAATGTACATTTTTTTGCGCTTCATAAGTGCATAGTCTGTAACATCATTAAAATACACTTACAATAATTTTTTCCCCATTCCCCGTAATGTAACGGAAAACTTTTGACTGTTCCTGTAATTAAACTATACATTCGATTTTCATAAAATTTGAAATGGCTCGACAAAATTTTGCAGCAATTATATATTTAAAATTTCAGACCATTCGGAAGGCTGTAAAATCATTAAAATGCATTTGCAATAATTTTTTCCCATTGGCCATAATGTAACGGAAAACTTTTGGGTGTCCCTGTAATTAAACTATGCATCCGATTTTCATAAAATTGGAAATGGCTCAACAAAATTTTGCAGCAATTATATATTAAAAATTTCAGACCATTCGGAAGGCTGTAAAATCATTAAAATGCATTTGCTATAATTTTTTCCCATTGGCCGTAATGTAACGGAAAACTTTTGGGTGTCCCTGTAATTAAACTATACATCCGATTTTCATAAAATTGGAAATGGCTCGACAAAATTTTGCAGCAATTATATATTAAAAATTTCAGACCATTCGGAAGTCTGTAACATCATTAAAATTCCCTTGCAATAATTTTCCCCATTGGCCGTAATGTAAAGAAAAACTTTTGACTGTCCCTGTAATTAAACTATACATCCGATTTTCATAAAATTGGAAATGGCTCGACAAAATTTTGCAGCAATTATATATTAAAAATTTCAGATCATTCGGTCGGGTAGTTTTTGCTCTGTTATATGCGGACGGACAGACAGACGGACGGACAGACGGACGGACAGACAGACGGACTGAACGACGACTATATACGTGCTACGTATTTATATAATTACGAACGCACCTAATAACAGATGGCAGCACTAAAAAATTTTGTATTTTAAAGCTTCTATTAAAGTAATAATTTTAATTTTTTACACCAGGTGGTATTAAGCGCTGAATATTGGCAATATTGTAAAATTGAAATTAAACAATTTAAAAGTGTTTTTTAGGTATTTTAAATAATGTAATTATTTTCTATTTATATTATATCAATTGATTTTATCACGGTATTTCAAAATGAATTAACTGAATCCATAGTTTTAATTTCTGTGTTAACTTAACTGTTTTATTCATCTTAATCTGATCATGCTTTGATACCATGTGCAGGAGGATATTTTGAAAATCAACTGGGTTTTTATTCGGTATGTGCTGTAATATTTCTATTTTTTATGCTATAAATTAAATATTTAAAGGGTTGTATTGTTTTTTTTCCATTTCATGCCATTTGATAATGTTCTGTTTTCATTTGAAACTATTCTTTTAATCATATTGGTTGTTTGGGTACAGGAGAAAAAAAAATTTTCAGCTTTTAGCTTTTTTCTCACAGAAAACAACCAATTTGCTTATATCATTGAATTCTGTACTCTTGAAAACGTAATTCAATATATAAGTTTTTCAATTTTTTTTCGGTATCCATATTCTTCTTTTTTTCTTCCATATTAATTCTTGTAATTATGTATAAGGCACTTTATTTTATACATACAGTTCTATATTATAGGTTTGTGGTATCCATTTTTATTGTCATTTTACAATATTGCGGTTTTTGATGATGGTCGGTAATGTTTAATTAATGGTTATATATATATATGTAACTAACTGACCCGCCCGACGTTGCCCGGGCCCGTTATAATAACGTAAACAAAAATCAAGTTTGTATGATTTTATATATTTATAAGTAATTCAAATGAACATGGTTTTAGGGGTGGCCCACTGCCTTCGGCAGCGTCTAGTGTGTTCCCGACAAACCTCTTTCAGAACGAAACTGTGGCCTGCGTCCCCGCTACCAAAGGCAGTGTATGCCAGGAGTATTCCGTATGCGACGGAGACAATCGAAAATTGAATGAGTAAACCCCGTAGTAATCGAGCCCATAGAACCCGAGATAAGAATGCTAATCCTGGCGGTGGAACTACAATCTTTAAAACAATCGTAAGCTAAGTTAAATGGACCAATTTCCGTTGAAATAGAGCCCATAACTGCCGAGAAAAGAATGCGCCGTTAATGTTCGAAAATGGTGGTAGCAGAAGTTTAAGATAAACTTTCACAATGCAGAAAGTAGCTTAATAGTAAGCTAAGTTTAATTATCCATTTACCGTTGAAATCGGACATATTGAACCCGAGAAAAGAAGGCACCATTAATGTTCGAAAATGTTAGCAAATGAAGTCCAAGACAAATTTTCATAATACAGAGCTGAATCATAGAGTAGCTGAATCGCAATTTAGGTTGAATTAACCAATTCCCATCCCTCTACAGTTAACCACTTACCTTTAACAGTAGCGCGAATTTTAATTCATGGCTGTAGTGAGTAAACGTAAGTTGATGCCGTAAAAGAAGATTAATATTCGAAAAAGGTGGTAGCTGGAGTAAAAGAAATTTTTTAGTGGTTTCTAAATTAGCCAGAGGACCCTAGAACTATGCTAATGAAAACTGCAAGACTATCGGATAATTTTTAATGAAACTGTACCAAGGACCCTAAGAAGGCGATTAATATTCAAAATTGGTGGTAGCTGAAGTGTGAATAATTTTTTTTTGTTATTCATGTAGTAGCTGGAGGATCTAAGAAATAGTTAGGGAAAAAATCCTAGTGAATCGGACCATTTTTATAGGGAACCAAAAGGAGCTTATTGATAATTGAGAGCAAGGCCTAAGATGAAAACACGATAAAAGGTCCTAGTACTTAGCGCTTTAGATTTTCAATTAGTCGAAATTAAGTATAGGGTATAAGTATTAATCATTGGAAAAAAATTTCAAAGAAATGCTTAAAAAAGAGCTCTAGAATCCCAATAAAAATATGAAGATGTTGGTTTGAGGAGAGAAGTCCAAGACTCAATTTTGAAGTTATGCAATGAGAATGTAACAGAATTAGTGGGTGAAAAATACATGGCGCACAAAAAGTTACCCTAGGGGGCCAGTGTCTGAACTGAAATGTAGAAATGAAAAAAAGCCAAATGGAAAAAGATCCCCAAAAACGAAGGACGGATTAAAAGGGACGATTTATTAACAATTTAGGGCACAAAAACTTCAAGTGGCCTTGTACAAAGCCCCAGGGGTCCAGGGTCTCAACTGGAATGTAGATGGGCAAGGGCCCCAAGAAGGCGATTAATTTTAAAATTTTGTGGTAGCTGAAGTCTAAAAAATTTTTATGTTGTTCGCGTAGTAGCTGGATTTCCTATCATGCTGTTCCAAAAAAAAGTTAGTGAATCAGACCATTTTTAAGGGAGATATAATAGGAGGTTCAAAAGGGGCCAAATGATAGTTGAGAGCAGGGCCCTAAGATGGAAACATGTTAAAATATTCTAGTACTTAGCGCTTTAGATCTCAATAAGTCGAAATTAAGCATAGGGTATTTATTATTCATTCGAATAAAATCTTAAAGAAGCACGAAAAAAAATGGGGGAAATTCTTAAAAACGGGCACTAAGTGCCCAATAAAAATATGAGGGTGCTGACCCAGGGAGAGGAGTCCAAGTCTCAGTTTTAAAGTTATGCATTGAGAGGTTGACAATATTAAGGTGTGAAAAATGCATGGCGCAGAAAAATTTCAAGGGGTCTAGTGTCTTAACTGGAATGTAAAAATGGAGAATAATTAAATGGAAAAAGGGCCCCCAAAATGAAGAAGATCGGATAAAAAGGGGGCAAGTTCTGAGCAATTCAGGGCATACAAACTGAAAGGTGCTAAGGGGCCGCCGGTCATATATATATATATATATTAAAAAAAAAAAAGAAAAAAAAAAAATCTGAGCTCCAGGTGTATCAGAACCTGTCTTTGGACTGCCCTCATCCAAATTTTCAGACTTCTACGTGCAATATATTTCACTAGCCACCACACACAGAGCGAAACTTCCTTTTATTAGTTTTTCCTTTTATTCCTTTTTTTATAGACTAGTTGATCTACCCGGTGTTGCCCGGGCCCATGATAATATTCTTAAATGAACCTGAAATTTTTATGATTTTATTTCTTAAGGCTGTTCTTAAATCCAAAGAGACAATTTTATGACATGCATTTTAATTAATTTTTGCTCGAGAACTGGCATTTGTTGCTATTCAGAAACTTTGTAATTGAAAGACCTTTTCCGGATTTTTGTAAACACAATAGATCTTACTGAAAACATTGTCAAAGATGGCGTTTTCAACGGAATTTCCCGACGAAAGCAGAAAAACAGTCAACGAATGGAAAAAAAAAAGTCTTGTCATATATCTTTAACACGATTTTGTCTGAAATACGAACTCGATAACTGCGTGAAAAATCAGTTTAAAAAATTAAAAAAAAAAAACAGTCCTGTTCTAACGTATATACAAAATAGCTGACCGCCGTTCTGATTATCACATTTATAGACACTATTGAAGCAGTCCCGTTTTCATATTAAAATGTGATTTTTAACAAAAAAAATGTTTGAATTACATTTTCTTCGCCGAAAATATTCTTTATAAATACTTTTGTACATCAAGCGCAAAAATAAATATAATACATATATATATATAGGGGAAATTACAATCACAGCATTGTACGAATACACAAAGCCTACACATTTCAAATAAATACTTCATAAATGATTTTACAAAAAACTAAATAAAATAAAATACTTATATGTATATGTATATTTAAAGAGAGGCCGCGCTGTTTGGTACCAGACAGGCTGAGAATTCTTGGGCAGACCATGTCGCTATTGGTCACAAAGAAAATTACAGAATATACACATTAGGTTTTAAAAGATATAAATGGTCCTCTGAAGCAAAGAAACTTTCAAGAAAAAAAATCAATTCTCCTGCCTTGCAAAGAGAAATAAAAATCATTAATAAAAAATGATTCAAAAAAGTGATTTAAAAAAAATTATTAAATGATTTAAAACTTTTCATATGTAATGCGTATAGCAAATTTTAAAACTATTAGCTTCACCTAAGGGAGGGAGCAGCTTTACCTGGTTTAGGTCGCACAGACTGCAGGTCGGTTGCCCGGCGGGCCAGTCTGCCTTATTTAATCCTAAAATTATGCGATTAAATAAGGTTTAATGCGGAAAAATACTGTTACCAAAAAGTGGTGTAATTTTGATAGGCTATAATCAGGCCCTAAGGAACACTGAATTGGGTACTTAACTTTTTCTATCTTTTTGAAGCTTATCGATTCCGCATTTGACATTTGCAATACTTTCAAAATCTCAAAAACAATACTCACAAAATTTAAGTTGCTGCTTACTCTTACCCCCTCCTACCCGTCTAAATTTTGTCGCCGTGAGCTGATGTGGAATATGTTTAAATCCAGCTCTTATTATTGTTTTGTAATCTGTATTAATGCATGTTTAGTTTCCACAAAACAAACAAACAAAAAAAAAACCCTTCAAAATTTTCATTTTTTTTTTTATTTTGTCTATAAAATGGTTAGTAATTTTCTTCAACTTGTCAGGCTATTTTTTTTTTTCAAATCGTAAAATAATTATGGTAAATTACTGCTGTTACATCGTACATATAGGTTTATCAGCGGTGAATTCTTTGGCTACCATTATTTCCACACAGTAATCATCATGATAAATTTCTAAAACATTTTTAATAGAAATGTACCAGAAAGATTATTTTTTTGAAATAGTGGTAGCCAGTAAAGTGACCGATGAGAGCCCTGTTAAATAAGTTTTGATTACTTTAAGATCTGAACATCTTCAACGGTCGTCTCCAGAAAAGTTACAGAAAATAATCAGGCATGCTGAAACGCTGTTGGAGAAGTTACTTGAGACTGCAATATGGTGGTATGAATTAAAATTAAAACTTCTTGAATAGAAGTCATTTCTTTCAACTGTGTATGAAAACATATTTTAAATCGAAATAGTTGAGGTTAAACACAAGGTAAAATATCATAGGAATACGCTGATTGTAACAAGATTAATCTATAATGTCTGATTAATAATGAAAAAAAAATACAAATATTTTAAGAAATCTTTATTTCGCTTTTTCTAATTTTGCGCCCTTAGGATTCGTGCGCCTGGAGCAGTCTGCTCCAACTGCTCCACGGTAGCTACGCCCCTGAACCGAGACGCATTCACTAAAGACTTCAAGCACAATGGGCACATTTAATACCCATATTATAATTCTTATACAGTTGAAACAATATTATTGCTAGCATATTTTTTTTTTTTTTGCAGTAACCCCCGTATGATGCACTGAAATTGATTTCCACATCTGAAATACGTGTAATCTGCTGTGTTTATCGAAACAATACAGCCGTTTTAAAATATCTCTCTATTCTAAAAAAAAGTAACTACCGCTGTCACCGCCGCCGCCGCCGCCGCCGCCGGTTTTGATTTTTTTGTGACCGGAGGACTTTCTTCGTTAATATTAACAAAAATAATGCATACAAAAATATGAAAATCGGTGGTTTTGTACAGAAATGTTTGATAAACACGCTAATGCAGACAGTTTTCAAATCGAAGAATTATTTTAAGAGTTATTTAATGCTAAAGTTGGACAAAATCGTTCCACTAAAAAAGTTTTATAGCAGCAAAAACTATACATGGCAGTGTAATCATTTTTAGATCATTTTATGCGTTAGAATTTGCCGGAGTGCAGATTGCATTAATTTTTTTATTTTGACTCATTTTTTCAGGTTTTATTTCTATCTTAAATTCAAATTTTCAGCATTTCTAGAGATATTTTTTACAGATTTCAGAAAATTGTACTAATTTAAACTGTTGCCAACTGTATAAAAAGCGCAAGCAATAATGTTTGCTTCAAATTAAAAATTTATTTACACGTGACTATTATAAACAGGAAAAAAACTTTCAAATTAGAATTAAATAATTACGTATAAAGAGCAGGAACTTATTAAAAATTGCGTCATAAAAAGTATACACGTGAATTTTAAAAGAGAAAGGATATTGTAAAATAATAAATTCATTAACATGCGTTAGAAGTCTTAGGAGAAATTACGTCATATTTACGTCACATTATAGTTATTACATAAAATGAACACAAAATAATATTGCAAAAAAGTTTAAATTTAGAAATTGCGCTAGACATTTATTTGATATTTTGAGAATACCAGGAGACAAAGACTCTCTTTACGAGCTGGTTTATTTAGGGTTAAAGAATGCTTTTGGAGTAGCGCGAGTAGAAAAATATTACTGCGTTTACGAATGTTTCGGGTTTGGTTCGGTTTCGAGTAGTTTTTGGACTCTTACAGGCTGGGTTCCGTATGACTGATTTTTAAAAAGAAAATTCTGAATATTTTTCGAAATGAATACGATGAATGAGGTGCTCATTTTCATATAAAAATGATAAAATTGATATCTACCGCATACGTGATACCGTATAATGCGATTTTAGTGGGAACGTTACGGTAATGTGATTTTAGTATGTTGTTAAAGTCACTTACAGTCATTTTCCTCCTGAACAGTAGGCATGGACCTAAATCGAATTAATCTGATATCGGAAATCCGATTTAGTCAATATTATTAAATCCGTTTAAAGCTAACATTACAAAAACGATTTACCAGTTTCCTTCCAATCGATTTAGAGTAAAATACTGATTCAGAGCTGATTTATCTATCGCATGAGTCGCAATCTGATGTTAAATCCATTGAGTAGGATAGGATTTAAGCAAAGATCGCAAACATCGCAAGCCTCGATGCTTTCCGATTAAAAAAAAAAAATTATTTAAGTAAAAGACGATTTAATAAAAAGATGATTTAAGAAAAATACGATAATTAAATAAAATTGATAATTAAATTTGCTCGTATAATTTGGCGAGTGGTTTGGCGATTTATATAATTTGGCGAAATTGGTCGACGGGATAATCAAGTAGTGCCGCAACGGATTTGGCGTTAAAATTCCCCAATCAAAGAGAAATGAATAGAAATTCGTTTATAGGGAGATCGCCACTGTTTTTTAAATAATAATTCAATCTTTCGAAATCTTTTTAAAGCCGATCAAATTAGCGTGCATTTAGAGTCTGCGGTGTCTGGACGGGGGTTGGCGAGCGTAGCTCGTAGGGGGCCGAGCCCCCTAGTCTCAGAAAAAAATCTATATATATATATATATATGTGTGTGTATAAAGGAATTGTTCGTTTAATAATATATATGATTTCAGTTATTGGCAATTGTTGTGTGTTTCATAAGCCTTTTTTTAAATCTTTGTTTGGAGAATGTTCCGCATTCGGGTTATTTCGATAAAAGTTACTTTCAATTTCTAACCATTATTTAATTTTTATACAGTTACAAATGTATACTGTTTTCTCATTTGATGCCAATCATGGCTATCAACCCGATTACGGAAAGTTATCCATTTTACCCCTGCGAAGAACCATGGAATAAGGAATAGTATAGTATCCTATATCTATGCGATGAACGGGTGTAAGATAATAAATGTTTAATTGAGCATACCACGTACTATTTGTAAATATTTTATATTTAATTCCAATTTTTGAAGTTTCTTGTATACTTTGTATGCTTTCTGTAATGTTATTCACCTATGCGAAGTGCAGATATCCCATGAAAACTATTTTTCCTGGATATGACACAATGACCGACATATTTCTAGATTAAAAAAAAAAAGTAATTTGTTGATTTTAGGAATTTTTTTAAAGCTGTTGTCTAAAATTCTCAAAATATTAAAAAATATAAATAATCAATTATTTCTGGTTTAATAGTACAAGAATTGCTGCTTGCAATTTAAATTAAAGTGGATCCTAATGTAAAATTAAATAAGTTTTAAATGGAATGAATGAAATGTTTGTATTTTAAATATTATAAATAAAATTCGATCAAGAGAATATTTGGAAATTTATCGCCTGCGACCAGGAAAATAAAAAATATGCCTTAAAATTAATTAAATAATTTATACTTAAACTCTAAGCATAATAAAACGTTTAATTCTCATCGGAAACACACATGTGTATATATTTTTTATAACTTTATCGTATCAGGAATTGAGTTAAAAACGCTGATACAAAATTCTATCTTTACATATAGTAACTAAATTTTATGTGAACTTGTTCATTGCATTACAAAAACATAATTAAAATAGAACGTATTAAAATTAGCGACATTTAATAATATATATTAAATAATATTTTATATATTTTATAAATGATAATAAAACACAAAACTAACCTGTTTTATTCTTTTGGGAAGCGAAACAAATGAAATCTCTCTGTTATTTTTGAAATTTTGAAAACTGCAATAATTAGAACGCCAAGGTGGCATTTTTTTAAATACTATTAGTTTATAAAGAACTGTTTTTGTTTAAATAACTAACTTCAATTAATAAATTAAATAATGGCGAATAAATAAATGGAATTAGCTATACTTCCAACAATTAAGTACCGCAGACGACAAACAAATAAAATCACGGCTGCGCGTGCGCATGGTTATTTCATAGATATCGAGCTGATAGATCACTCACAAAGGGGAAAGAAGTTAATAATCCTCTTGTAGTTCACTCCGTCCGCTGGGTGGCGTATGACCTTGATTAACGTGACCTCGCCTTTAATCTTGCGGATACCTCTCCTATTTAAGATAGGACGCTTACTTATAACGCTTTGGGTCCGATTCTTCTCTTTTTTACAGACTGCAAGAGTCACATGATGCTCTTTTCGCACACTTTCATTGGTGCATTCGAGCATCACGTGACTCCAGCGGTCTGTAAAAAAAAGAAGAATCGGACCCACCGCGGTAGCCTGTCTTTCTCGGTGGACTGGCCTTGTATTTCGTTAGTCGCGGTTCCACCATTTCCTAATCTTGACTATGATAATCTTAGTCTTTGGGTTATCCAAATTTTCATTGTCCAAGTAACACAGAATTTTTTTTCACAGATTCACGCAATCAAATGTATATATATTTTTTCAAATATGGCAACAAAACATTAGTGTTATTAAAAACTTGTATTATATTTTATTGCATGGCAACTCAGATGTTTTAAACATGGCGATGAAAGCAATATTTCGCTACGATTTTAATAGTTGATGAGTTGTGTCCTCATTATTGGCTTTATGAAAAGGTAATGAATCAGAGATCTACTTTTAGTCGAACTAAAGAGCCGAGAAGAGAAAAAATTATCCGTACAAGACGTGACGATGGTGAGAGAATTCATGGTGATGAACCTCCCACTCGGCGTAGTTCTTCTGAACGTCCAAATCCAACACATGTGTCCTCTTATTCACGATATAAAGACAGTTATTCTGAAAAATCACGCTCAAACAGCCGAGACAGCCAAGGCAGCCTTATTTTTCGGCGACAAGAACGCAGTAAATTACAGACTAACTTTGGTAAGGGTTCTACTGGAGAAATTTCGCCAAGCCGTGTATCACACGCCGATACAATGAGAAATGACACACCAGGACGTTTGAATTATGTTTCCCACTATAATAGAGGTTTTAATGTTCGCGAGAGAGATTATCCTTCAAAGCGTTCAGGTAGATTTTTTTACTCTTCTGATTTATTTACACAATGAAACTTTTAAAACTTTCATCTTTGAATAGTTTTTTTATAAATGATATTTTCAATAATGATCTAATGTGTAATCTATGTGCCAATGCATCCAGTTCCTAGTTAAAAGCGTATTGTCGTCGAAAACATCCATCATTTTCTATTTGTATTTTAATTTTTTATTTGTGTTAATTTATATTAATCCAGCTCCATGGACCATAATTTAATGAAAGTTATTCACTCAAATTATTTCTTGAGACAGGTACTCTGCAATGTAGAATCAACTTAATCTGTAATAAAACTTTTATCTAAACTAATTTTTGAAGTAAAGTTTTCATTTAATTCTGTCTGGATATACTTTAAATTTAGTTTCTAAGTTTATTTGATACATCTTTCAGCATCTGTACCCTTCAAGCTGTTTTACATATTTTTAAATGGGGATAAGTATTATCCTCGAATTAGTTGCATTTGTGTCAACATCACATTTGTTGCCTGCTGAAAATTTGTAGCATGGATGCGATAGATAGCATTTATAAAATGATCTGGGATCTTGTAATTAAAAAGTAACAAGATAATTTTCCTTGGAAGTTTCTGAAAATAGCATAGGTAACATTATTTGATCCAGATTTTTTAAACCAAGTCTCCACTGATATCTACTATCTCTTATCTTATGTTACATCCTTAACCTTTGAACATAACTTTTTTTTATGTGTAATCTTGTCTGTTTTGCACACAAAGGTTATTGGCTTCTAGAAAATAATATACTTATTATTTTTTATTTTTCAAGCTTGAAAATTGAATTTTAATGAAAATTATTGGTGTTTCTTCCAGTTAATGATCCTATGTTTTATGTATACACACACACAGCACAAGTACCATTATCAGAAAGAAAAAAGGAAAATAAAAGTTTCATAGTGCAGGGCTGCCAACTATTACACATTAGGTGTGGGAATTACAACACATTGGTCTGCTCTCTGCTCCTTACTGTACACTACGCATTGCTTACTAGAAACTACACTTTTTGTCACGTTGCTTTTTAACAAGAGATATTGTCTTGTCATGTACTTGATTTATTTTTCATTTTTAAACATTTGTAAATTTCCCATTATAATTATATATTAAGGATTGACCGAATATTCGGCTTCGGCTGAATAATTGCAGATAAGTGTTTTCTTTGAAGTAGAAGAGTTCTCTTTTACTTAAAAGTAGAATAGGTTAAACAATGAGTTTCAATATTATGTGCATGAGTTCAGAGTTCAGCTGCACTACAAAAAAAAAAAAAAAAAAAAAAAAAAATCAAAGGCCATTTTTAATTAAAAAAAAAAATTAAGGAAGATGGGATGGGAGTCTTTTCCTTATCATTTAATTTTAATTATTTCTACTTTAGTTTTTTTTTTAAATTTATTTAATGTGTGTATTTTCTTTAGTATACACATCAAGTATATCAGAGTTCATCTTTGTATATCTAAGGTGTATATTAAAGAAAATGCTCACATCAAATAAGTATATCCCTATGCCTATCGTATAGTTTTTATTGAATTAAAATCACTCATATTTGTTATTTCATCACTACAATCTTAAAATATTATTCAAAATATAAATATCTATCAATAATTAGACAGAAAATAGTTACATGTACAAATTGATACACCTACCTTTTCCTTTTGTATTTGAGAACATTCCTATTCAATATATTTATAATTAGACAATCAGTAAATCAGCTTATGACAGCATTGTTTCTTTTTATTTGAATGAACTTTTGTTTTTCTGACAGTCCTTATCCTTAATAATATCCTGTATAGTTTAATACTATAGGTTATTTTGGGTATTGACTAGTGATAAAATAATAAAAAATAACTGATGGGTTAATGGATTTGTGAGTGGAAAGAAGTCATTAAAATTTTTTGTGTATTTAGATTTAAGAATAAAAAAGTAACTGAATTTAATTATCAAGCATTTAATTTTAATTAAAGTTTATCAAAAAAACTAATACTATAGGTGAAAACTGGGAAATTGAGTTAGTAGCCAGTGGCCGGTAGACTCAGTTTCATTAGTGGCCACTTTTTAAAGTTAGTGGCCACTATAATGTTTCAAACTTTCTGGACATCTAGATTAGTGTTCCCGCTAGGCCATTTTTGAAGGGCGCAGTGCCCTGCCTTTTTTAAAATCGGTAAAGCGTGCCCCGCCGATTTCTAAATCGGCAAATTGCGCCCTTCATGTTTCAAAAATAGTCAAATGTGCCCACAGTCGTTCTCGGCGATCGCTTATAATTTTCCTCGTTCCATGAATTTTGAGAAACACATCTTCAAAAGCATCCTATTTCTTCCCACCAAATCATCATAGCTTCCAGCTAAATTACGTACACCTTTTTTGCCTTCTTATCTTGTGG
The DNA here is from genome assembly GCA_963932465.1 of Maratus speciosus. Taxonomy (NCBI): domain Eukaryota; kingdom Metazoa; phylum Arthropoda; class Arachnida; order Araneae; family Salticidae; genus Maratus; species Maratus speciosus. The sequence goes on along the minus strand of OZ010789.1, from coordinate 373,690,406 downwards.
GTGGTAGCCCTGGGTGGTCAGTAGAGATTTGCCAAGAACAGAGAGGAAATAAGACACTCTACGGGAAGTTACAAACTGAACAGTTGCATTGTCCAGTAGTTATTCCCCCTGTTCTTGCACTGAGATGCTATCTCTTGAGATCCAATTCTGGATGCTTTAAAAAAAAGTCTTTTTTTATATATCTTCTTTTTTTTTTTTTTTTTCCCCATGCTATTTCTGTGGGTTCATACTGAACGTCGTACTACTGTAGATGCATGAACCAACAAAGGCAAACGGACGAAAAGAAATGACGACATTTTAATTCCCTACTAGATAAAAAAAAAAAAACCTCCTAGCATACGATCCTGCTTCTTTCAATATTTCGGGGCTCTGCATTAAAAAACTCTACTCTGTCCACACAAGCATTGAAGTGCTAATAATTTGTATGGTCGGACCCGGCCTTCTTCTTAAAAAGGTCCCGGTGCAAGGAAAATTTTCGAGGTACTGCATTTTTATTTAAAAAAAAAATAAAAAAGCTTAACTCTCGTCGGGAAGAGGGGGGGGGGGGGGTATAAGCAGAAGTCGTTAGTTACTAACCCAGGTGTAAACATTTTTCAGGAGTTCTTTTCTAGTTAAAGGTATTTTAGTCTTCTTGGGGGTCTATAAGCGCGAGTCTTGCGTATTTTGCGCATATCGTACCTTTCGTATGATTAGCTTTGTATATAATTTCGAAGAATTATGCAAACATGCCAAACAAACTATAATCTTTTAATTATCTTTGTTGTGCAACTCTATAAGTAAAGTTTTAACCTTTTTAACAATTGAATTGAAAACCCAGAATAAGAAACTTTCATTTGATTTCAACTCAGACCCGATAAAATAAAATAAAAAAATTCAGCGATGCAGTAATCGTCCTGGATAAAGAACTGCAAAAAGAATTTTTGCCAACCTGCAACTCACTATACTTTTACTGATTCAACTGAACTCGATTCCAAAATGAGAGAAAAGTAATAACATATTTAAATGCAATTATAGAAATGTCCCACCAGTGGCCGAGAGATTCTGCTCTCAAAGCTGGGAGATGGGTGGTGCTGGGTTCGAACCCAATCGTGCCTGTCGGCCTAATCTTTCAGAGTTTTCCGTGGTTTTCTTCAAACCTTGGATAACTTTACTTAAATACGGATTAGGTTCCCTTAGAAAGACCCCCACACGGAGGGCACTCCCCGTCGGGCCAATATTCCTCGTGCAGATAATTGGCCGTCATAAGTAACACACAATTATAGAAAAAGTTGCCTACAATTATGTTTTTAATATAAAAAAAAATTCTTATCAAATATAATGCATCTATGTGTCTATTTGCTCAAATATTTCGTTTCATACCGAAAACGATATTCAGGATTTCCTTTTATGAAACTGGGTTAGACGAACTCAACCCCCCCCCCCCCCACCCCCCCCCCCCCACCCACCCAACACTGCTTGACCAAAGAAAAAACAAACAACTCAAATGAAAAATATTAGCAAAAGCTGCATCTCCTTTTTTAAACTAAGAAGAATGTATATGGTACCAATATATAAATATAATATCAATGGAAAAGAAAACTTGCTTCCATCATTGTCCCAACATTTAGAAAAAAAAAAATCCTTATTCTTTCAGTTTTAATTTACAGATGCACATATTATACAAACATGAAACCACGTTAGCGAATGAAGTATTTTACATTACTTTTGACCGCAATCGGAAATTGACATATGCAGTAGGAAATACAGCTGTTAGGTTGTTTATATAAGGAAGAAGATATGCCTTATTTTGATAAACAACGTACAGCCAAAGTGACACAACTAACGCATTCAACTTTGCATTTTGTTGATATGTCAGCAGTTTTATCGTAATTAATTAGCAACTTCTCTTTATTTTCAATTTATGCATTTATTAACATACACTTGGTGATGCCGGATTAGATGTCTGCACAAGCCAAAATTTCCAGGTCCGGAACCGGCCCAACCCATAGAAAAAAAAATTCAGCAGGAATCCGGCCCGTACAAAAAATAAATAAAATAATGGCCGGTATAAAAGTTAAAAATTCGGCCATGCCCATACAAAAAAATTATTGGCTCTTCCCGGTATAAAAGCTAAGAGTTCGGCCTGAGAAATGACCCGGCACGGAAAATAGTTAAAGCTTCGACCCGAGGTGTTGGTGTTGTTTATGACGTCAATTATCTACACGAGGGATATGGGCCCGAGGGGGCATGTTATATAGGAACTTAACCTGTATTTATGCGAGGAAATCCAAGGTTTGAAGAAAAACACGGAAAACTCCGAACGATTAGGCCGACGGATCTCGGTACGAGACCGGCCTGACTGAATTTCTACAGAATATGGAATTTTACCTTGATATGGTTAAAAAAATGATTCGTACGAGTTCTGACCAAAAATACTTATTATAATATTTATTTTTAAAGAAGCACCTTAGGCTGCAATGTTTATTTTTTTTATGAATTTATTTATACATAAATGTTTCAGTGATCATTAATACCGTTAATCCGTATTCCATGTATTGGAGAGTTAAAAATCTGAAAAATGCTATAGAGTAAAATCTCCTAAGAAGGAATTGCATAGGGAAAAAAATATAAATGTCAATGTGTTCCCTTATTAGCAGGTGTTAATGTATTATATTCTTTTCTCACATATTATTATATTCATTTTGCATGGATCAACACATTTTCCGTTTAAGAAAGTATTCCGTCATAGGCAGGTTCGTGTTTCACAGGTTTTACTGTATTTTAATTTCATTGCCTAGAAATCTACTATTCTTTGAAAAGAATAAATTTTAAAGTTTAATTGTTGAATAATGGCGATTTAAAAATACGTACATTTTTGGGAAAACTTTTGTGACGGGCCAAATTTTACTGATTTTTGCATGGACCAGGCCACGCCAAGACAATGATTTTCATAAGGGCTGGGTCGAAACCGAAATTCAAAATTTCGGCCGTGCAACATAAGAAGAATGAAGCCAGTCCCGGCTCGGAAAAAAATAGGTTAAGCCCCAGTCGGGTCGATCCTTCAGAAAAAAGTAAGGCCTGAGCCCAGCTTTGTCCAGAAAGAGTAGTGAGTAGGCCTGGCCCGAAGAGAGTGAAAGTCAGGACCGGCCTGAAAAGAGTGAAGACCAAGCACGAGAGTCGTGAATGAAAATAGGTACCGAACCCGGCCTCTGCAGACCTCTAACACAGGTTTCCTCTTTAAAAGAGTCCTTTGTACAATAAATAAAGATAAATAAAAAAATCCATCTCGACATGTTGGGGAGTCCCTCTATACACAATACACAAGGGCGGAGTCAAATGCAGATCAAAACTGAAAAAAAAAAATTCATTAATTTCAAACATTATACAAAAGCTCTTTTAATCTGTGAATCCCCATATGCAGCTGGCCCCGTGCTCATAGAATTCCCCAATTATATTACAATACATTCAAAAATAATTTAAGGAAAATAATTAAGCTCCTGGTTCACCTAACCACAGATAGTCCCATCCGTCACCGTCAACCTTTAGGAGCCCATACTTAGCCCCACTCACCGCAGCCGCACTTATAGGAAACCTCCATAGGACACATACACATTATATAAATCAATAAAGCTATTAATTTTTATGTTTGAAAAATGTGTAGTTTCCTTTTTTGTATCCGAATTAATTTACAGAGAAGTCCGGCTTTAGGATCACAAACAATGCGCAGTACAGATCCCCCACCCCCCGAAAAAAACTCCTCATTTTATAAGATATAATTTAATGGAAGACAAGAGTGGGTGCAATCCTATGGAAAATATCTTTATAGGATATTTATGGGGTGAGTTTCACGACCCGTTTTCTCGGAAATTAATTAATTTTTTTTAAAACTATCTGCCACATGTGATCTTATATTTATACTCTACCACCAACAAAATTTTTATCGGAATCGCTCGAGTACTTTAGGAGTTAATGGGTTTTTTAGCTGAAAAGTACAACTTTTCGGAGAGCTAAAAAACTTACACTCCTAACTTGTGTGACATTCTTTCATAGTTTTATCAAATACATGAATTAAAGTATATATATACACTTGGATAAAATTTAGTTATAATAAATGAGTATAAAATGTTAGAGTAAAATTAATGTGAGTGGGCGTGGCGTTCCAGTCATGTCTTCCCTTAACCCTTTAGCGGGCAGTGTCCACAAAAAAAGACACCTAATTTTATGAGTACTGGCACCAATAATATTTAATTGAAATTTTCCTTTTATAAATTACAGGAAAAGTAGCAAGTCTTTATTTTCTAATAAATTCGATTATCAATTCTGTTGTCGATTCATCATTTTACAAGCTGAATTTCTCCATGTGAGAAAGAGTTAAGCAATGCTCTTCAAATACTCAAAGCAAAGATTCCGAATTCGAATGTTATTGTGGTGCGAAAATTCTTTTATGTATCAGCCCCAATAAGGCATTTTTCAAATGTCTTTTTCTGAGTGCGCCTTTTCTTTTCTGAATGAACTATGTTATTTTATGAATACATTGTGCCATTTCTTGAATGTGCAGTTTTTTTTTTTACTTTTTTAATCTTTCAAGACTCCAATTATTAACTTATTTGATATGATTTCAAATACGAAAAAAAATAATGAGCTAAAAATAAACTTAATTTGTGTTATAAAAACTGGATTTGAACAGTCCTGAATAAATTGTAACAAGTTTCCAAAGAAAATATTTCGTCAAGAGGAATGGCGAGCCAGCTATAAGGCGAAGATTACTATTCATAGTGTTCACTCTAGGGGAAAAAAAGGCAGGGTGCTAGCCACAAAAAGGGCACAGTTGAAGCTGAAAGAGGGCACTTTTTTCAGCGAAAAAGGGCATTGTTTCTTCAGAAAATGTAGGCCGAAGCTAGCCTTTTTTGCACCCGGGGCAAACATGGATTTTGGTGCCCTCCCACCCCCCCCCTCCTCCGCAAAGTATATTTACAAAGAAAATTTTATTAATTTTCTAATAGCCAACATATTTTAAAATTTAAATTATGTAATCATAAAATATGTAATACTGAACTACTTTAATCTACTTTGTCAAATATTGACTCATTAAAATCTTGAAAACGGAATTGAAAAAAATTCCGCTTTATACAGCATCCTTATACCATATCCTTAGATTCTTCTGTGCTTTGGCATACCCCAGACAGGACGATTTTAACAAAATAGTGCTAAACATGGACATGAGAAAAATCAACAACTGGCGCCTGGGGTACATGCCTCCTCTCTCCCCCCCCCCCCCCCCCCCCCAGTTTCGACCCTGAGAAAATGTAGATCTTCAAAACTGATATAAGAATTATACATTACTACAAAATCATCATTGTTTATGCGCACATTTAGTAACAGATTATATATATATATATTTTTTTTCTTAAATTGATATTTCAAAGATCTAGGTAAGTAATTTTGTTTCAAATAACAAAACTAAAAAATTATTAGTCCCATAAACTAGCAGTTTTAAGGGTAAAGCAAAGATTTTAAGGGGTAGTAAAATTTAGATGGGTGACCAATTAATTATTATTACAATAAGTCACCAAATATAACTTAAATATCATAAGCTTTGTGAGCTGTGAAGGTGGGGGCAAAGAGGCAAAAGCGATTTTTTTTGGGGGGGGGGGGTAGGGAGGAGGTTGATTATATAATGAATTATTTATCGTTAGTAAAATTTTAACAATTAGGACAGAAAAAATAAAAGCCTTTAAATTTGGTATGTTTGATAAGAAAGAGAAGCAGAATTTAGATGATTGGTTATTTATTGTCACAATGAAGTGACAGAGTTGCAAGTAAAAAAAATTAGAGTTTTAAATATTTTAACCTTTGAAGAAGGAGGGAGGCGGGGGAAGAAGAGGTAGATTAGATTGGATGATTGATTATTTATACTTTATAATTTTTTTTTTACTTTATACTTAAAATTTACAATTAGAATAGAAAAAATTATAACATTCTAAGAGTTTAAATTCTTTCATAATAAAATAACAAACAAAACAGAAAAAGTAATAAAGTAAATAATTTTAAATATTTAACTGAACTGTGGGGCTGATTAACCCTTTATGCACCAATGGTACTTTAAAGTACCATTAAAATAACTTGTTGTAAAATTAATGTAATAAATCGATTAATAGTAATACCGCAGTAAGAAGTGGGGGGGGGGGGAGATTTTTCACTGGTCTACATACTGAATACATTATTAAAGTACACTGAAATCATGCTGTAGTTTTAGGAATCTCATTTAAAAAAAACTAAATCCCATTTTATGAATGTTCTACCGATAAGTTTGGTTTGCACATCTTTTTTGGTGCATTGGAGGCTTTGACTAAATTCGCCTTTTTTCCGCGATCCTTTGACGAAATTCGCGTTTTTCCGCGATCCTTTGACGAAATTCGCTATTTTTCGCGAACCTGTTACGAAAATCGTGTTTTTTATGCGATACTTTGACGAAATGTGATCTTTTTTTCGAGATCCTTTGACAAAATGCGGCTTTATTCCGCGATTCTTTGACGAAATTCCACAAATTTTTCGCGATCTTTTGTCGAAATACGCTATTTTTTCGCGGCCCTTTTACGAAAATCTCGTTTTTTTCTGCGATATTTTTATGAAATTTGCGCTTTTTTCGCGATCCTTCGACAAAAATCGGCTTTTTTTACCTGCGATTTTGCAAAATAATATATTTTGCAGAATAAAACTGTAAAAAAAATAATCCAACTGAAGAGCGAGCACTTCGCGAAAAAATGAAATATTGAAAATATAGCTAAATTATTTAAATCTGCTTGCATCCGGTAGGAAAAAAAATTAACCAGTTTGCTAATTAGATGTAATCAAAGTAGAGATGCATATTTTCATGAAAAAAGTTGTATTTCAGTTGGCGATCGATAACAGATTTTTTAATCGCCACTTGGCGAGTGGCGACTATAGTGGCGATCGATGGCCGATTTTTTAATCGCCACTTTTACAACTTTAATCGCCACGTGGCGAGTGGCGACCGCTAATTTACACCTATAACTAATACATATGCAAAAATGTGTATTAAAATTTTTTAAGTATTTGGTTGCCGAATACCGAATATTCAGTATACACTTCGACTGAAGCTTCGGTATTCGACAAAACTGCTGCTTTGGTCAATCCCTAATAGATATATGATTTAAAATGAGCATTGTGCAGGGTTTTGTATACTGCACAAAATATTTTAAATAAAAATATTCATTTGATTGTACCCTATTTTAACAAAAAATGTGTTCTATTCAACCTACAATATAATTGTAAATTTGAATTTTTCTTTTTTTTTGAAGCTTTGCATATTTGTAAAAAGGGTTTTATATTATTATTAATTCATTCTGTGCAATATTTTAGTGCCTTATAAATAAAAGTTGATTTTCATATAATATTTCAGATTGTTTTACTTTAAAAATATGTTCATAATTATACTGTCTACTCTTTCTTAACACTTTAGAATTACACATTTTCTGAGCTTGAACTACAGATTAATACTCACATAGGTTGGCAGTCCTGAATAGTAGTGATGCAACGAATAGTGGTTTGGCTGAATACCGAATATTCGGCCTAAGTTACAACCGAATATTTGGCTGCCGAATATTAATTCATAAATTCTGATTTAAACCAAAATACTATACAGTCGGACCTCTATTTTGCGAACTTTTCCTCGGAACCAACAACATTTTGAGAATTTCTTCTCAAAATACCCTCCAAATAGCGAAGTGTATTCTCTATTTAACGAACTTTTTCTTCTGATATAATTTTTTTTCTCCCTATTTCTCAAAATATTTCCGGACACTTCAAACTTATTCTTTCTTTTACACATTTTATAATGCTCAATAACCTTGAATTAGTTTTACCAGGTGCCTAACTCAACGAGAGCAGTAAAATTCCTGTCATTCTTTGCATTTCATCCAGGAAATGCAAACTTTCAATATCCCCCTTTCACACTCAAAAGGGCTGTTCTGTAGTAAATAAGTTTCAGTAATTAAATTTAAGGATGCATGTAGACGCATGCGTTTCAAATAATTTATTCCCTTTCTTTCACCGCCTTTTCCGTTTCTTTCACTTTTAAAATGCAAGTGCACTTTTAACCCTTTCGGGTTCGGAGTACTATTAATAGTACATGTCTTACATTGCTTAAAATTACTTGTTATAATAAATACGATAATTTCATTAATTTTAATGTAAATATTTTCTTAAAACTTAAAAGTACAGTGTATTTCCGGACAATATTTTTAAAAATTCTTGTTGTCCTTACAGATTTCTTTTTGAAGGGTAAAATGAATAATAATAATTTAAAAAAAAATTATTTACAAAAAAAGTGTGATTAGTTAGGTTTTTTAATAATGTTTAGTGTTTATGAATTAAAAATCTGTTTTGTGTAGTGTAAAGTATTCAAAAAGGTTCATCTCTATTTAACGAATTTTCCACATAACAAACTTTTTTTCGGGATTTAGCAGCTTCGTTAAATAGAGCTCCGACTGTATATCGATACCTTCATATTGTTTTTATTAAACATACTCAGCCTTAAAGATAATTAAAAACAAAATTTAAACTAGTTTTAATTCAAATCAATGGTTGCTCTTGGATAAAGAAGTGATAAGTTTATTGAAACCCTTTGAACAAATTACAGTAAAAATTAGTTCAACAACATCACTTATTTTGAAGTTATTCCAATGGTGGAAACATTCAAATTTTATTTGTCAAAGCCTGGAGGAGGAAATGAATTTTTTGGTGTTGGAACATTTAAAGACTGCCTGGCTCAAAACATGAAGGCATGCATGAATATTTTTGCATCTCAACTTTGTTAGAACCCAGGTTGAAACTTGCATTTTTTGATAAAGCCGAAGAAAATCTTCTCAAGTTAAAATCTCAATTGCTATCTCAAACGATGAGATTGCTGAAACTAAAACAAATGCAAATGTGGTGGAAACAAGCACAGATGTTCATTATGAGTCAAAGACCACATTTTGGGATTGCTTCATGCAGATTTCAACTATTAACAAAAACAAAACAGTTAAATTTCAGCTACTAACAAATGATGAGCAGCAGTTATTTTGATAAATCCACTCTTAGATAGAAATGGATGTCCACTAAATTGGTGGAAAGCAAATTCTATTGAATGTGTACTACTTAAGCACAATTAAATCATTTTTATATTACATATCAAATTCAAATTAATAAATTTACTTTAAATTTGATTATTTTACATGTAATGCACATTAAGAAAATTCAAATGGTTATTAAATTTATACTATTTAATATTTGAAATAAAATTATATTATAAATTTAATAAACATTTAAATTTCATTAATGTGTAACACATAAATATAAACCTATAGGTATTTTATTTAAAATATATCAATTGATATTATTTATTGTAAATATAAATGATTTTGTTTTAGTATTCGGCTTTTCTTTTAGGCCGAATATTCGTTGCATCCCTACTGAATAGTGCATATAACTCAAAGGATGAAAGTTGAATTTGCAATACAACTATTCTAAATAAAACAGAAAATATAAAAGGAAGTGTAGGATAAAATCTCACTTTACTTTTATAAGATTTTATCTGACCTTGCATAACCTGATCAGTAGCTTTGAATATAATTACTACAGGGGTGCAGAAAATGTTTCCACTTCCAGCATTTACCCCAATCCACATGAAAATTTTACGGTGTGTTATAGGTAAATGCTGTATTATCGTAGGTGTGGAAAATTTATTTTTCCAATATTTCTGAACTTATCCGCGAGTATATATGGCAGGGGTGATTCTGAGTGAAAAAAAAATTGTGAAATTCATAGCAAATTTTCTGAAAGGTTACAGCAGAGTGGGGCGGAAATCTACTCAGAGCATTGTTTTTTTTTCACGGCCCTTTGACGAAATTTGCGCTTATTTCACCCTCTTTTGAAGAAACTTGCAGTTTTGCGATCGTTTGGTGAAATTTGCAGTTGTTTCGTGATCTTTTGACAAAATTTGCAGTTTTTTGCGATCTTTTGACGAAATTTGTGGTTGTTTCACGATCTTTTGTCAAAATTTGCCATTTTTTTGCAGTCTTATGATGAAATTTGTGGTTTTTACGCGATCTTTTGATGAAATTTGCGGGGTTTTTTTATTTTTTTATATCTTGTGACAAATTTGCGTTTTTTCCGTTATTCTTGGACAAACGTCGCTGTATTTTTATGTCCGAATTTTCAGATTGGTGAACGATTTTTTTTTTTTTAATTTTCGGAACCGGATGCCTTATTTTTTTTTGGAAAATTCGGAACAGAATCACCCCTGATATACGGTACATATTATTCTGAGATCGATTTTGTGAAGGTCACCATATGGATCTTTTTATTTGTAATGAAATTTTTCTATCTCAGGGAATTATGGCCTTTGTTGTTACAATCGAAATCAGATGTATATGTTTCTGCAAAATTTCCCCAGGTGGTTAAAATTTCCCCCGATCCTAGATCGCCGGATCGGACATATTCTGCCCCCCTAAATTACTAGTCATCAGAACCATCCTTAGGGGTGTGCAACTGGTGCTGTCGTGCCCAAAAGAATAGAATTAATACAAGATAGCTATATTATTCATTTTATCGAGTTATTTATTTCATACTACACTAGAAGATCTGATCGGCAGAATATCGGATAGGAGCAAAGCATGTATGACGCCGGTAACCAGGTTTTATTTACCATAGACTGCAATCAAACATTTGTTGAAAACTATTTTGTTGAAAACTGAATATGAATAATTTGACTTTTATGGTTAAAGCATAACAATCGTAATCTTAAGGCTTTAAGTTCTGTCCTTGCTGATTTTTTAAAGTTTCGTTTTGAACTTTATTAAACAAATCTTAGATCAGTTGATCTATATTATCAGTTGTTTTGTAAGTTTTTATTGTCAATTAGATAATTAAATTAATTTTTAATTGCAATTAAGTTAAATTATAATTGATATAAATTTCTAAAAGTCAAATTTCAACCTATTTATGTGTTTTTAACACTTTCCAACGTAGTTGAAAGTCTTTATAGATTCGGTTTGTCTGCCTATCTGTCTGAACTCTCACTTGCATTAATATAGTTGTATTGCTGTGTAATTGATCAATTACATCACTGTATGTTATTGAGAATATTTTACTATGCAATGTTCGGTGTTGAAAATAAAGTATGTATCACTTCAAATGTTATGAAAATCGAATTAAAACTTTAAAAAGATATTAATAAAAGTTTTCTTCATTCAATTTAAAATTTCCTACAATACATAATTGATTCAAAGATGTACCATGATAGGTAATGATTCTAGGTTGCCCTGGTGATTAAGTCCTTTTTATGATGGATTCATATTACTTCCGTATTACTGAATTTAATATATAGAATTGTGATAAATATTGTATTCATGCCTTTCTGCCCAAGAGTGTAACACTTATACACTAAGATCTGAATATTTATAAAACTAGTTGGGTCAATCCATTTCAAGTGGTCCAGCACTGGTTGCTCGACCATTTTTAAAAAATCTGAAATTTTTTGTACAACCCTAACATGATGGAAGTTCAAAATGACTATTATTTTAATTTTATTAATTTTTGTTTGTGCATGGCGGCCATCTTTGTTTCATCGTCTGCAGCAATTTTCTCACAAGAAGGGTTTACGAAATTGTAAATAATTCATCGTTTATTTATCCAATGAACTGCAGATTAAAGCAATTTGTACAGAATACATTGGGCTAAAAATCTGGTAATGGAGTAGTTTCCAAAATTAACTGCTTATTGGTAAAATTTAAGCATAAAGTTTGTTTTTTTCCAAAATTTGTCCGTTTACAAGAGGAAATTTTTCTAGCAAGGAATACTGTCAACATGACATATTTTTTTTTTACAAATAGGCCGAAAGTACTTGTATTCTCACGCCGAGTTCCAGATCTGGGACTTGCTTCCTCTTCGCTAAAAAAAATCCCAAATTTTTCAAAAATGACAAAAATCGCACTTTTCAGGCTTTGATATCTCTGGTGGGGCACGAGATAAAAATCTGAAATTTTTTTAATAAGAGTATTGTATGGTAGTGTTATGAACAAGAAATTTCAGGATGGATATTTGACTACAAGCTGAGATATGACAAGGGCAACATGTCAGAACAATACTGCCAAACGATTGTTTTGTTGTAGTCACAGCTAAGTATTTATCTCAGCGTGTCATTTAAATTTGTTTTTGATTATCTTTAAATAATAGTAACAGAAAATAAAGACCTTTGCAAAGCTTAGCAATTAATTACAAAAATAATTATGCCTAAGGCCATACATTTTGTATGGTTTCAGTAATTTTTGTTGTAAGTAATTTTAGTAACTAAAAGAAACCTCTGCACTTTTACATAAAGAAAAAAAAATATTTTTATGCAAGACCTGAGACAAAAACAACATAGGGAAAAAGAAAAGCTGTTAATGTTGTCATACTTGTTGAGACATGATCAAACGTGTCAAAACACATTCTTGCTTGTTGGTTCAAAAACCACAATTTTGATCTTTCTCAAAATTTTATTTGTAGGAACCAAGTCTTGTCATCTCTTGATAACTTGATTGAAGATCTTGTCCCTGCTGGCTCATAGAAATATACTTTTAAATCACTATGTGCAAGTCTCAATTCATTAATAATTCCTAGCTTACTTCTTATGAAAAAATGTGATTTTTCTGCAGTATAAATTTTGAAAAGGCTTTGGGTATCTTTACTTTCTGAAAATTACTTGAGGCTGATGCATGGTAACATCGCATAATGTTTCATTTACAGGAACATACTTATGGTAGGAACAAGTTTCAGGGACTGGCAAGGAGCATTAAAATTGTGGTTTTTAAACCAACAAGCAGGAATGTGTTTTAACACGTTTGATCATGTCTCAACAAGTATGCCAACATTAACAGCTTTTCTCTTTCCCTATTCTGTTTTTGTCTCAGGTCTTGTATATATATATATTTATGTAAAAATGCTGAGGTTTCTTTTAGTTATTAAAATTACAACAAAAATTATTGAAACCATATAAAATGTAGGCCTTAGGCATAATTATTTTTTTAATTAAGTGCAAAAGGCTTTATTTTCTGTTACTATTATTTAAAGATAATCTAAAAAATAAATTTAAATGATACTCTGAAATAAATACTTGGCTGTGATTACAACAAAACAATATTTTGGCAGTATTGTTTTGACATGTTGCCCTTGTCATATCTCAGCTTGTAGTCAAATATCCATCCTGAAATTTCTTGTGCATAACACTACCATACAATACTCTTATAAAAATAATTTCAGATTTTTATCTCGTGCCCCACCAGAGATATCAAAGTCTGAAAAGTGCGATTTTTGTCATTTTTGAAAAATTTGGGATTTTCTTTAGCAAAGAGAAAGCTAATCTCAGATCTGGAACTCGACGTGTGAGTGCAAGTACTTTCGGCCTATTTGTAAAAAAAATTATGTCATGTTGACAAGTATTCCTTGCTAGAAAAATTTCCTCTTGTAAACAGACAAATTTTGGAAAAAAACTGAAACCTTATGCTTAAATTTTACCAATAAGCAGTTAGTTTCGGAAACTACCCCATTACCAGATTTTTAGCCCAATGTATTCTGTACAAATTGCTTTAATCCGCACTTGAATTGGATAAATAAACGATGAATTATTTACATTTCCGTAAACCCTTCTTGTGAAAAAATTGCTGCAGACGATGAAACGAAGATTGCCGCCATGCACAAACAAAAATAAATAAAATTAAAATAATAGTCAGGGCTTGAAATTCAATTTTTCCTAGGAGGTGAGTTTCCCTACCAACATTTATAAATGGAGGGGAGTTGAGGTATTTGGGAGGGAGAATAAAATCTAAAACCCACTGTTATTTTACGTGCTATTTAAAGATTTACATTAATTATTTTAATACAGACATGACAAAATACCATTGAAGCAATTTAAATCAACAACTCAGAATAATTATGAAAAGTGTTTTTTATTTAAAAAAGTAAGAAAGCTTTTATATAGCCTATTTTTCAAATTTCAACCAAATATCATGAGTCCTTAACAATGGGGTTGTTAAATGAATTTCTGAATTTAGATTTTATTCCATTTTGGGCCCTGAATCTTCTTTCACAAGGTAAACTTGTGACAGACAGCACAAGCACAACATTTATAACTTTGGAAGGTATTGGAAATGTATGGTTATGCTCTCTTAAAAAATTTTCAGAAAACTTTGCAATATCTGACATGTCTTCATTTTTAACTACTTGCATGAACAGTTTATATTCAGCGATGGAATGATCAATATCCATTTCTGAACAAAATTGTTTTATTATATCCTTAATGGAATTATAGTCAAAACCTGATTCCCTGGTATTTTCTTTGTTTAAAATTTGAATGCTTGTTCAATTAAAGTCAAAAGTTTGAAATGGAAACTGTTGATTCATTTCTTCTACTACACGAGAAACGTAGGTTAATTTTAAATTGTCAAGTCCTAATTTCTGTTAATTGCAAGGAAGATCAACTTGTTTGGTGTTTCTATATATGTTTGATTGGAACTCTGAATTTTTCTTTGATGTGCACCACAAGATCTTTGCGGTCTTTCTAATCTTTTTTTTGTTTAGTACTGAATCTAGACCAATTTGCCAGAGCGCAGCACCTGGTGACACTTAATGTCCTTTTGTGACACAACCTTTTGGATATTTTCCTTTTCTCTCACAGGAAAAAAACAGTGAAATATGCCAATCGGGCATAGGAAAAAATATCGTGAATTTCTTCTATCGGTCGAGGGAAGAATATCGTGAAATTCGTCGATTGGCCGCGGTATAAAATTGCACCGAGAATATCATGAAATTCGTCGATTAGCCGCGGTATAAAATCGCGAAATGTATCGATCAGATGAGGGACAAAACTGTGAATTTCGTCAGTCTGTCACAAAAGTAACCGTAAAATTTGCACGTGTTTCTGAGTAAAAAAAAAAAAAAAAAAAAATTCTCAGCAAATTTTCTGAAAGGTTACAGTAGGGGGTGGAAAGGGATTGCGAAATCCTCTCCAGGCGCTAATTTTTTATGTTGTAGATCGAGTAAACTCTTTTTTTGGTTCGGTTTGATTTCAGGCTGAGGTAGATTCCTGTAAATTGGATTCGGGTTAAACCCAATTTTTCAAAAGTTAGTTCAGTATATTATTTCAGATTAAAAACTATACTATACCTTTAATAATAAAATAGATATTTGTGTGTGTGTGCTGTTTTCTAAAGAGACTGTAGCATTTTTATTGCGACCCTTTGATGAAATTTCCTTTATTTTTTGGCAGCTCTTTGACGAAATTCGCGTTTTATCAGCAATCTTTTGACGAAATTCTCGCTTTATCAGAAATCTTTTGACGAAATTCTCGTTTTATCAGCAATCTTTTGAAGAAATTCGCGTTTTTTTCGCACCCTTTTGACGAAAATCACGTCTTTTTCGCGACCTTTTGACGAGATTTGCATATTTTTCGTGATTTTTTTGACAAAAATTGCATCTTTTGTGTGATTTTTTTTCACGAAATTTACGTTTTTTCGCGATCCTTTGATAAAGTTTGCATCTTTTCCATGATCCTTTGACGAAATTCGCGACCCTTTGATGAAATTCGTGTTTTTTTTCAGCGGCCCTTTGATTAAATTTGCGTTTATTCCGCGATCCTTTGACAAAATTTGCACTTTTCCGCGATCCTTTGACGAAACTCTCGTTTTTTGCGATCCTTTGATGAAATTCGCGTTTTCTCGCGATCCTTTGACAAAATTTGCATTTTTTCGCGATCCTTTGACGAAATTTGCCTTTTTCGCTGTCCTTTGCCAAAACTCGCGTTTTTTCCGGGTTTCTTTGCCAAAATTTACGATTTTTTTTTTTGTTATTCTTTGATGTAATATGTGTTCTTTCGCAATCCTTTGATGAATTTAAAGGTTTTTTTCGATTTGACAAAATTTACTTTTTTTTGCGATCTTTTAACAAAATTTGCGTTTTACTCGCAAGCTTTAGCGACAAAATTGGCGATTTTTTCCTTCGAACAATTGATGGAATTGATTTTTTCGGCGATCATTCGTCGAAATTCGCGATATATTTCTGTTGAACTGATGATTGATTTTTCATAATTTTCGGAATCTAATGCCTTAAATTTTCGGAAAATTCGGAACAGAATTACCTCTGAATTCGCCAATCGGTCGCGGACATTTGCCAACCGATCTGGAGAAAAAAATAATGAAATTTAGCGGTCACGTGAAAAATTAGTGACTTTCAACAATCTTTCGCGGTAAAAAAAAAAAAAAAAAAAAAAAGCAAAATGAGCCAATCGGCCGCGCGAAAATATTGGGAATTTCGCAAGGAGTTCGCGGGAGTTGATCATAATTTCCAAAATGCAAAATTTTCAGGAAAATCGCGAGATGTTTTGGGCGGGAGCCTCCCGCCCACAATATTCTTTTGGGCGGGATTTCAAAGTTTTGGACATGAATCCCGCCATCCTGCCCTGAAATTCAAGCCCTGATAGTTATTTTGAACTTCCATCATGTTAGAGTTGTTGCACAAAAAATTTCAGATTTTTTAAAAATGGTCAAACAACGAATATCTGATTTTCTGGACCACTTGAAATGGATTGACCCAGTTATAGTACGAACACATCATTTGCCACATTTGACGTTGCAATTCCAACTTATTTAGGATATGTAGTAGGCTTACCCTTACAAATATGATACAAATAAACAAAAATTTAGTGACTTTTATGTAAAATTCTCTTAATTTTTTAAATGCTTCTAAAACTTGTTAAACTCAAAAGTGGAAGTTCTCCTTTACAGTGAAGGTAGTACCCTATAGTATTAATCAACAGCAAAAAAATCGATTTTAGGGATTGGCATTTAAAAAAAAAAAAATCAAAAGGCTGCCACAAGAAAAGTTGAATACATATTTCAAAATTGGGTATATCATTTTTAACAGAAAAATATTATCTTCAAAATAAAAAAAAAACGCTACAAAATATATTGCACCGTTCTAAAGATTAAACTACTTAAGATTAGGCACTTTAAAATTTTTATCAAAAATCGCGAATGGGAAATGGTGCCCGGGACGCCATCTTTGGCAGCCTGTATCTGGGGCCAGGAATTTTTTTGAACAAAACAAAAATATACAGGTATCTTACTTTTTCTTAAATTTTAACATATGTTCAATTCAAAATCTTCTGAGACTATGAAGGTAACCCCCCTGCCTGAGTTGATATGGATTCAATCTATAGTACAATAACCCAGTGCCCAAAATCCTTATTAATGCTGACTCATTTCAGTTTACCCACAGACAATTCTTCCTAAGATCGAATCAAGTATTATATATAAAAGCATTTGGCAAACTGGAGTCTTTGAGAAAACATTTTACACAATTGAAAAATGTTGAGATACCCATACAATGGAGAAAATCGATAAAAACATCTTATCAAATGGAAATATCTTAATTTTGTATTATTATATCATTTAAATGTATATTTCTTATATTGAGTATAGTTTTTTTATATAAAAAAAGCATTTTCTTTCATTCATAATCATACAGTATGAGTATGATTACTATATTGTTGATAAATTACAAATATTAGAATGTAAACAAAGTAATGACCTATTATCCACAAAACCCGTGGTACTGTTCTGTATAGATTAGAGGGAGTGTACTGTATATCCGGTATTTTTGATGTACAGTACTGCCCCGATTATCTGCAGAATTGGGTGGCAAGGGCACTGCGAATAACAAAAATCGCGGATAACCCGAAAAAGACTGAAAATGGGGTGCAAGCACGAAAAAAAGAAAATTCAACATAAAAACTGTTTTAGTGTACAAAAAACATAATAAAACGTTTAAAACACATACATATGCACAGTACAGCAGAAACCTTTTCTTTACGTCTAAATCGCTAAAATAAAGAATAATAAACAAGAAACAATGACATACATAGTACTGTACAAAAACTGTTGAATTAAATCTTTAAAAAAAAAAAAAAAAAAAAATCAGTCACTTGTTTTTGGAAACACCTTTTCTATCTCAAAAATGAAGCTATTCTTGATATGCTCCCCTGGAATTTATGATAATAGTCTTATTTAATTGTTAAATATTTTAATTGCCGTGTTTACGTTTTGTTAATAAAATCAAGAAAAGACATCAAGACTTTATATCTGATATTTTAAACATGGCAACCGAATCTAGAAATATTCTTCAATTACTTTCAAATACATGGATTTTTCTGTTTATATTTATTAGTAAGGCTTATTGTATTTTCCTTGCTTTTGTCTTGAATTTGGCTTGAAAAAATTGCTTTGTGGATAAACCGCTCGCGGATAATCGGGGCTTTACTGTATATCTGATATTTTCAAAATTGTCAACTTACTGCTGAAAATAAACATTTTCAGACTTAATACAAATTAGAAACTAAAACATTACATTTAACATGAAAACTTAATAAAACAATATACTAACTGCCTGTTTTTTTTCCCCCACATACATAACAAAATCAGAAGATCAACTTAGTGAAAACAGAAACAATTTGCATTTTACACGGAGCGAAAAACAAAAAAATTGTAGAATTCAGTATCAAGAAAATTCTATGTTTTACACAATAACTTGTTCTGCAATTTAAACTGAACTATACCAAAACCAGAAAATATGCTTCTTTCTAAAGCAATGCAAATGTAAATAACTTATTATCTAAATTAGACAATTTATCTTTCAATGGCACTCTAAGTTGATATTGATTGTCCCACATAATTGTTGGCTCTACATTAGCTTCAAACATAAAGCTTGGAAAAGATTTTTTTTTTTTCATATGTGTGGAGGGGGTGAGGGAAGGACTAAAAAAGTCACTGCTAGAGCAAAAGTTCTTTATCTACAGATTGACACAGAAAAAAACCAAGTTGAAAAATTCATTTACACTTATTTTGACTGAAAATATAAAAAATATCACACACAAAGATATTTTGAAAATAAGTATCGAATATATGAAAATATCAAACATAATGATATTTTGAATTAAATAACGGATGTATATTGTGATATATATCCATTGATATGTCACCAACTCTGGTCTGCAGCCTGCCTACCAGAAAAGTACCACAAAATGATTACCATCATAGGAAAATTTTAATGCCATTATCTAGCTGGTGGCTACCTTACTAGGAACAGTTATCTCAGAGTTTCCCCCAGGTTTAAAAAAGGGCAGGATACTGCTTGTGGAAAAAGGGCCACTGTTTGATTCCAAAGGGCACTTTTTTCAAGCATTCTTTTGATTTTTATAACTACTTTTAATATTTAACAGTCAGGGAACTCTTTTGAAGACAGCAATGAGTTAATTTTTACTATGCAAGTAAATTTTTTAATACACAAAGGAGTAAAAATACTTTTTTTCCAATTGGGGGCAAGAAGGTTTTTTGTAAACCTAAGGGCAGGCATGGTACTGCACCCTCCTGAAACTGTTGAAACTCTGGCTACCTTGTATAGAAAAATGGTTATAGACAGGTTCTGACTATTGCACAGGCACCTGGAGCCCATGCCCTGGGCACGAAAATTTTCACAATTTCATCTAAATTTCCATTAAAAAATAAAATAATTGTGAAAAAATGCGATATTAATACCATGAAATAACATATACAGTCAACTCTGTGAAATCCGCACACTTAGGGACCGAGGGTTTTGTGGATTATACATTTTAGTGGATTATAGATCATCCCTTTGTTTACATTTTATTTTTTAAAGTCTGACTAAATTAGGAACAACTGTACAAAAATTACAATTGCAATTAACAAGAAAAACATAATGTAACATTGGTTTAATAAATTTAATAATTAAGATTAAAGAAAAGTGAAATTATATAGAATTTTTACTGATTATTCATTATTTTAAACATTGACACAACACAATGGTAGATTTGGTTTATTGTCTATAATTTTTTCTGTAGTCTATGAGCATTCTTGCTTTTTGATCCAAGGTAAAATTTTGTTACCCAAGGGAATTTAAATTTTTATATCCAATTTATATTTAAATATTTATTCATTGGAAAATTGATAACAAACAAACAAAACAAAAAATGTACCAAATTTAGCTTTTGAGTTGAACTTTTAATGAAAACTTTCATTGTTTACATTCAAACATGTAGTGCGGATAACAGACATTTGCGGATAATACGTTGGCGGATTTCACAGAGTTGACTGTATCTCAGTATATGGTTAAAAACCCATTTCAATAAATAATAGAAGAAATATTTTATTTTTATTCCTGGAACCATTTTCCTTTTTCCAGAAAACTGATTTTTGAGTTGACATTTTTCGAATAAGTGTGTAACATGTAAATAAAAGCTAGTATCATTAAATCAACCAATTTAAAGGAGCACGAAAAATTGAAAGGGCCCTGGGCACAGAAACTTGCTAGTCGGGCTCTGGTTATAAATCCATTTTTTATTTACAACTCAAAATTATTTATAATATGGTCTGATTTGTTATCATATTAACAGATTACATGATTGTTAGTAGATAATTTAAGTTTTCAAATTGCCATTTGTAAAGAAGAGATGAAACTGTTCTTGTATACTTACTTTTTGTTATAATAATTTTGCAATATACAATTAATCCAATTGCTAACATATAAGTTTTCTTTTTTAGGTCTCATTGATAATAATCATATCATAGATGATGTCAGACTAAAAAATTTTTTGCATCGCCTTTTAAGAGATGAAGATAGGGAACGACAAGCTAGCTTAATTAGGCAACTTAAGATTGCCTTTGAGCATCCTGAAAATTACAAGGTATAAGTATTTATTATGATAGAAATAGAAAGCTTAAAAGTACTTTATGTATTTTTTTTTTAATATATTATGGCTTTATCTGAAATAAGTTTGATTATGTTTAAATACTCTATGTCAGCGGTTCTTAAACTCTTGGTTACCTCATACTTCTTTTCGTTCTTCCTGTGTCACAGACCCCCATGATTTATTGTTATTCTTTAGTGACTTTAGTACAAGGTCTAAAGTTCGGACTTTCAAGCAACAGTATTCAAGGAAGAAGTGAAAAAACAAAATTGTTAAAACAAAAAAGGTCTAGAGCAAAGAAGCTTATTATTGAATCTTAACTCATGTCTATGTACAGAATAAAAGAAAACCTTCTTAATGATATACCTAAGTTAATAAAGCAGTCCACATTAACTAAAATGATCAATAGTTCAGAAAGTTACAATTTCTTCTTAAATTGTTTGTTCCCTTAAGGCTGTTTTCAACTGCTCTGCTTAACAAGCGCAAAACGCTTTCACACATTTACAAATTCATTTTTTTAACGGAAAGTCATAAAATTGGAAGGCACTATGGAAGCAATTTGGAATCGAACTTATAGGTGTAAATTAGCGGTCGCCACTCGCCACGTGGCGATTAAAGTTGTAAAAGTGGCGATTAAAATATCGGCCATCGATCGCCACTATAGTCGCCACTCGCCAAGTGGCGATAAAAAAAATCTGTTATCGATCACCAACTGAAATACAACTTTTTTTCATGGAAATATGCATCTCTACTTTGATTACATCTAATTAGCAGACTGATTAATTCTTTTTCCTACCGGATGCAAGTAGATTGCAGCGATTTAGCTGTATTTTCAATATTTCAGTTTTTTGCCATGCTCGCTCTTCAGTTGGATTATTTTTTTCAAGAAATATAGTTTTCTGCAAAATATATTCATCAGCTTTGATTCCACATGTATTTCAAATAATTTATTCCTTTTTCTTTTCACTGGATGCAACTGGATTTTAACCCTTTCGGGTCTGGTTTACTACTAATAGTACATGTCTTTTCATCAAGTATTATTTTGTCTTAAAAATTACTTTTGTTACTATCTACACATAGTAATGATAGTATATGGCTATGCTTTTCTTATTATGAGTTCATTTATGTTTGGACATTTAGTAATTTATTTTATACATATATTTCACTGTTTAAATTTAAAATATAGGTTACTTTTCTGAACGAATAGTGTGGTAAAACACAAAAAACATTATAAAGTTGTAATATCTGTTAAACCCTCTTGTAATACGAGATTTTCCAAACGTCTCCAAAAACTCTTAACCTGTTATCATATCAGTAAATCTATTTGGATAGCTAAGATTAAGATTATTAAAATAAAAGTAATTTTGTTCTCAAAATTGAAAAAAAATTGGACCCTAAAGCGTAAGGACATTACAATATCTTCAATGTGTTTGATCAGTTAGATTATTTTTCTGCAAGAGATACTGTTTAATCCTGCGAAATACATTCACAAGCTTAGATTTCAACTGTATGTAATGTATATGGTATGTTAATAACACATTTAATTATTAAATAAAATCGAAATAGTATTTTTTTTTGGGGGGGGGGGGGGGTATACACTTAGTTGCTGGAATTTTGATTTAGTTACTAACTTTTTATGTAAAGAAAGTAACAGTAATCTGATTGATAATTGTGTTTATGAACATTTACAAATAATCCAAAAATATATTCTAAAAAAATTAATATGATAACAATTTTGTAGTTTTAAAGTAATTTTCTTGAATTTCAACTGTGTCCCTATTCTTATCATGAATAGTTGGCTGGTATAAAACTCTGATTTATAGAAAATATACAACGATTATAGTTTATCTAGATGCCAAGAAAGTTTGAAACATTATAGTGGCCACTAACTTTAAAAAGTGGCCACTAATGAAACTGAGTCTACCGGCCACTGGCTACTAACTCAATTTCCCAATTTTCACTTATAATCGAACTATGTTTTCCATTTTTTTTTTTATCAAGAAATTACATATTGAGTCATAAGCGATTTTGATCACATGACAGACATTTTTCACCCTTCGTTGTGTGGTTATTCTTCTTTCCCATGGGAATTCGATTCAAAACGCCCACTTTGACACTATTTTCTGAAAGATCTATCACGTTTGCAAAAAACAGAAAACACAGTTCGATTACATAGTATCTGAACAACAGCACCTGCTAGTTTCGTGCATCTCTGAACAAAAATAAATTAAAACTTATGTCATAAAGTTGCCCTTTTTAGATTTGAGAACAGATTTAAATAAATGTTTTTGTTTTAATTTTTATTTTGTTATGATTTATTTAATGAAAATGATTGTTTAATTTAGTATTAATAGTTGTTATATGCAATTTTTAATATATGAACGTCATATTTTGCTTTTTTATGCAGTTCATTTTCTTTCCCTTTTTATTGGAAAAGCAATATTTTTTATGACCCAAAGTTCGGAAAAATCCCAAGTTTGGACTTGGTAACGTCCCGAGGATTTCAGACGTTAGACTTTGTACTGTATATGCAAGGTGCATATGGACCTTATTTTTGAACACCACATTCTCTCTATAGTAATATTTACTTTATATAATCACAGAATTTGTAACAAGTTTCTGGGATTAAAGAGAACAAAAATTATTTGAAAATAGAAGTGCTCAAAAGGGAAGAATGCATGAATATGAAATGTTGGATATATAGACTAATCCTACAATGTATGAAGTACTATATAATTTCTCTATTCTAAATAAAAATAACTAATGTTGCCTCTGTTTCCGTAATTGAATTTGTACTTTCTTGGCTCATAATAATAATAATAAAAAAACTAAAGTTTAAATTTTTACTTTTTTCTATCTTTGCAAGAAGAGAGTATTAGATCCATGAAAATTTTTTACTTCTGTTTTTTGGTCAGAGATCCTGAAAAATTTTTTTTTACAAAATGTCTGTCTGTATGTGACACAAATTTTGTGGGTGCTATATCTCAAGAACTGAAGCACATAATTTAATAAAAATTTATATTTAGTTCGTCCCTGATATGGATTGGTGATGATTAGTTTTTGGTGTAAATCGTCCTACAGATGGCGCTGCTATGCTGCATTTTTCAATATTTCGGCAATAGCTCTTTCTCAAGAACTAATGCATGGATTTTCATCAAACTTCAGATTAATTTAGGCCCTTGACATTGTTCCCAGCGACATTGAAAACCTGGAAAAATCAGGGAAATTTTTAAATGTATTGCAAAAGTCAGGGATTTACAAATATTTTCTAAAAGTTCATGGAAAAATCTGATAGGAAAAATTAAAGGCACGAAATTCATCAAATGATCTTGGGAAAAAAAATTGTCAAACAAAAGCAAAGAAGTCCGAGGCATTTGAAGAGTGATTGCAGAAAAATTTGCAAATGTTGTCAAAGGACTGCAGAAATAAATAGTGAATTTTGTTGTATGCCCGTTTGGTCATGGTGTAAATTGCCGCACAGGTGGCGCTGCCTGCATTTTTCATGATTTTCGCAGTAGCTCTATGTCAAGAACTAATGTAGGAATTTTTGTCTAACTTCAGATTCAGTTAGAGGTCAGTGAGAAGTTGTTGCTGAGTAGGTTTTGGTGTTAATCACCCAATAAGTGGTGCTGCTATACTGGATTTTTCACGATTTTTGCCATAGCTCTGTTTCAAAAACTAATGCATGGATTCCCCCCCCCCCCCCCCCCCCACCTTTCTCCCCGAACTCTGGCTACTGGTAACTTTCATTGAAACTTGGCACCTCTGAATTATTATATATATGAACACAAGAAATTAGAAAAGCAAAAATTAAGAAACTATGAATAGCTTATATATGTAGTTTAATTTTTATATTATCCCCCCCCCCTTTTTTTTCTTTGTTTCACACATGTGATTTCATTTTAATTATGTACATATATTACATTTCAATATTATAGCCTTTTTTTATGAGAATTTTTTAAAAATAATTATAAAATGATAAATAAAGTGTAATAAAGTATCTAAGTTTTCCTTAATTCTAATTATCCTGCAGATCATTTATGATAGATAATTTTCAGATGTTGGTAAATCTAGGTATTGGTTCTTTGATATGAATGCATAAATATAATCAGATTTTAATTTTTAAATGAATATCATTCAGGGGTGTAAAAAATACCGGGAGCCAGATCGCCCGGGCGACTAAATTTTCGACACAGGCGCCTAGATATGTCTTAGGAAGTGAAAAATAATTCATATTTATAACCTTGATTATTTATGGATTTTTTTTTTCTTTTTGTTCCATGCGCAAAGAAAAAATTGTTCTTGATGAATGGTACGAGTTTAAGGTACTATGCAAAGACATGAAATTTAGTGAGCTTTTGATCAAATCAATGAAAAATGATTCTAAATTTCCAATTTTATCAAAGTTACTGCAAATTGTATCTGTAATACCTGTGGCAACTGCATCCTGTGAGCGAGGATTCAGCACAATGAATTTTATCAAGAACAAGTTTCGCTCTACTTTGACATCACAAAATTTAAATGATTTATTATTAATAAATTTAAATGGACCTTCTGTAGAAGCATTTGATCCTACAAAAGCAGTTGAACGCTGGCACTTTACATAAAAAACAACAAGACACATGAGCGGTCATAAACATCATAAAAATTTAAAAGCAAATGAGGACAAACAATAAGTTAACAGTATTGATTTATGGCATATATTATAGTCCTTGAAGTGAATTACATATTTGTACTTTTGAGGTGTTTTAAAGAAGTTTTTAATGATTATTATTTGTATTTTACATCAGCACTTCCAAATTTTTTATATCAATATTTATAATTTTATGTAACATTACTTTTTTATACAAGAAAAATTTATGTCATGTGTCAGATATATTTAATTAAAAAGAGTAACTTGTATGTACTATTATTAACTTATACTGTAATTTCATTTTACATATTTGTTATCGATAGTAACTGGCTCCTAGATTTTTGAGCTGGCTCCTAGATTTTCAAAAAATTTTTACACCCCTGATATCATTTGTAGAATTAAAAAATAAAAGCAAATGTAGTTTCCAAATTAATTATCTTAGCAGTTTGGTATAAACAAAACTTTAAAAACTGACAATCAAGATAATATATTTTATGCATTCAAGAATTAACATCTGATTAATCTATTAATAATTAAAATTAAGCACAATCAGTAGTTACAAATAAAAATTTTAATACCAATTTAATTATTCTGATATTTCTATTTTGCACATTTTAGGTTATTGTAACAAATAGAGATGTCATTATATCAACTTTTGAAGATTTTGTACAGCTGGGGTTTGTATTTTTCCTTTATTTTATTCTTGTTTGACCAGGCTTTTTAAATGCATATTGTATATATGGGATGCACCGATAGTGATTTTGGCTGAATACCAAATATTTGGCCAGTCAAATAGTACTTATTTGGTCGGCTGAATATTATCTCTTCTCATTATATTTCAGGGTTTAAAGGTATTAAATAGTTTAAATTTTAAAACTGTTTTACATTATTTTAACACAAAAAATTCTGTTTTGATGAATAGGACCTATGGATTACTAATTGTTTCGGCTGTTACTTACAAAAGGGTGGTGTGAACACACCAAAACGCCCAAACACTATCAGTTTCCTTTCGAAAAAACATTCTAATAGAGTGCAGGTTGGAGTGTATTTTATGAAACAATCTTTAATGTATAATACTTCATGGACAAATGGAAAAGAAAAAGTACTTACAGTAATGCATGTTGTGGTAAGCAGACATTGAAGAGCAATAGTATATTCTAATTATTTTAATGCAGGTTCTGGAATATACATTCTCTCAAATAAATCAGCATATCACTTTACAGCTGTTTGGCACAAGAACTCCAGTCGATAGCGCATTTTTATCATAATTCATTCCAAGTTGATTTATGCCCCACCAGTGGCCGAGAGGTTCTGCTCTCGAAGCTGGTAGACGGGAAGTGCTGGGTTCGATCCCAATCGCGCCCGTCGGCCTAATCGTTCAGAGTTTTCGTGGTTTTCTTCGAGCCGTGGATCTTCCATGCGTTAATACGGATTAGGTTCCCTTAGAAAGACCCCCACGGAGGGCACTCCCCCCGGGCCTATATCCCTCGTGTAGATAATTGGCTGTCAAAAATCAACCCAACCCAAGTTGATTTATTGACTAACTTCAAAAGAAAATTTAAGCTTTTCCACATAAAAGATTAATTGCTGCACCTGCGATAGCTTTATCACTTCTTCAAATCCATTAAAACAGCATTTTCTTACACTAGAAACATTGAGGTGATCGGTATATTACTATTACAAGAGCTCATCGAAAGATACCCACATCAGCAAAATCGCCAGTCTTTTAAATGAAAGCGGCATGGTAACAGCCGATGGGAGACAAGCATGCAATTAGCATACTCACAATGCTTCTGGAAAAATAACCTAAAGAATTAATTTACTTAGAAAATATTAAATACTTATTAAATTTACAAAAGATGGCAATAGTGAAACCCGGTTAAGACATGTTTCAAGGGAGTGATCAAAAGTCGCGTATTAAGCGGGATCGCATCTTAAACGTGATTTCTATAATGTTGCAGGAATTGGGCTTATTTACACATTTAATCACCTAAATGAACTTCAGAGCTTTTATTTATACGTTTATGGTTGAAAATTGTATCTTTTACATATATTCAGATTGAAATTTAATTGTATTTCACTTTGTTGAATCCGCATTGTTTCTTTTTATAGGACAAACTGGAATAACAACGGAAAATAAATATAGATTCCAACATAACTTTATTGTCGATTAATGCGTTGCAACCAAAAATAATTTTCCTACCAGACTCATTTTTTTAACAGAAAGGAAAATCATATTAAACCTTTGAAGGCGAAAGACAAAGAATGTTAGGAGGTGGGATCAAAGAAGAATTGCAGTTTTGCTAATTTAGCGGGGTTTTTTTAAATTCAAACATCTACCACTATTTCAGATTAGTAATTTTCGCCTTAATTAATCTGTTGTTAAATAAATTAAATATTATTCGGAAACATTGTTTTTTATTTGAATAATAAAAATCCTCTAAATCGGTAACACTCGAGAAAAGAGAAGGAATTCGCATCTTGATCAATGAATTCGCGTCTTAAGCGTAATTTTTTCCTCAAAGAACCGAAAATTTATCGCATATTAAGCGGGATCGCGTCATAACCATTCGCGTATTAAATGTGATTTTTTTACATTAGCCTTATGGGCGAAGTTCAAGGGATCGGAAAAAATCTGCATATTAAGCGGAATCGCGTATTAACCGTGAGCGTCTTAACCAGGTTCCACTGTAATTAAATTTAGACTTACATTAAAGTGAAAAAGTAATTTTGGAATAAGAAAAATTATGAGAATGTGATTGCAATCGCAACCCACAAAAGCAGCTGAATGCCGACCAGCCGAAGCACCATGCGAAAAACATCTCCACTAGGTCGTGGAACGAAGCGGCAAAAACGTAAACAGAAGGTGTCCTGTAAGGAAAACATAAGTAAATGAAAAACTAGACTGGAGTTCAAGTCTACATTTGAATAAAATAAAAATGTGCTTGAAAGGGGTTGGAAAAACATAGCCTACTGCAGCAGGACCTTTTTGCAAGTAAACACAAAAAAAGGAAGAGAAAAACCCCTACTCTTTGAATTATTATTTAAGAAGTGAATTGTTTAAGAACTTAACTTTAAGCTTCATGGTTTCCTCTGTGAAGTAAAATAAATAAAACTAGCCACCCTTGGCGACCAGTTTGGTCTCCCTTAAAATTTATGTTTGGGAAAGCATGCTAAGCATTGTACCATGTTACTTTTATTCATAATTTAATTTACTTGGACTCCCTTAAATATAATTAATATAATCCCTTAAGCTCATATTGATTTTTGTTGCATTAAAATATCTCAATTTGTTGCTTTTCTGTAAGCAAGTAAACCCTATTGGTTTACAATGGAAGTCTATGGGAATTTGGCGAAATATTAGAGATATTGCCAAGTTGTGGCAAACTTGGCGGCATTTGGCGACTGAACAGGGGGCCCCCTATGGTAACCCCCCCTTATAGGTATGAAGATATATTAAATGCTGTTCAATAACCAATGAGATGTATTTCATTCGGACGTTGCCATTAAACAATCTACTTATAATAAAATCTCAGTAATCTGAGTGCAGGAAACTGTCGAAACCATGCCGGTGCGAACCACTCTGCTCTGCGAATTGACTGTAGCTAAACGCCATATTAGGCTTAATGAAAAACATATCCTAGCATATGACGCCTAAATGATAATTTTTTCTACTTGAAATCGTCTGTTCAAGAAGTGTTCATATTTTCACATAAAACATGTGTATCATATCCATTTATAATGTATTAAGTTTTAAATTAAAATTAAGCTATTATAAACATAGAAAACAAACAATACTGTTGCCATTCAGATTCAAATTCCAGCAAATCTACAAACAAATGAATGACTATTTGAACGCTTCATTAAAAAAAAAAAAATAGGTGGTCTTAAAATATTTGTAATAGTTTATTAAAACCTTTAAATATTTTAACTTTGTTTAAAACCTCAAAAACTATTAAGCTCTAAACAATTAAATTCTAAATTTAAGCCAAATCATCATCATCACCAACAACAAGTTAATTAAAAATAAGGGATAACTATCGCCATCTGGTGGAGAAAAGATATAGCTTTCGCTCTAAAAAGGTCCATTGAAGCACATTGCAATACATGTATTTTTAATTTATTCCGAATGATTATTCTTTTGCACAATTTCATATTTCCTGTGACATTTGTTTTCTGTCGTATATGACAAAGTAAAAATTATCCGAATTTGAATATCTAAAACTTTCAAATGCATTTTACAATAAAGAATTATTTCAATGGCACTTTAGCATTATTTAAAGGGAAATTAACCCTTTATGTACTGAATTATTCATGAAAATTTCATCTTCTAAAGCATTTTTCGTGAATTTTTGAAATAAAATTAGAAAGATTTAAATAATTACTTAATAAATTTTAGAAGGATTCATTAAATTTGAATTTATAGGGATTTTGTGTAATATTTATAACCCCACTCAAATCTTTTATTTTAAATATTTTTCTTAGTATTTTGTAGGAATTAAGAAATCTACAAATATAATGTTCTTACAACAGAAATATAGAAATATTTCTGAATTGAAAAATCCCCCCCCCCTCCCTCCAATGCCAAGAAAGCTGAAAAGATGCAAAGGCCAAAGAAATTATCCTTTAAAAAATATTTTTGTTTTGTGTAACCCATAATGATTTTGGAACATCATAAAGTAATGCATCTATAACTCATTCTAAATTGCATTACTACTAATCGATGTATTAAATTAATTTTATAACAAGTTATTTTAATGGTACATATAAGTACTGTCAGTAGGCCCGGTAGCAGAAAGTTCCTGACGGGTGACGTGCGTCACAGATTTTCTTTTCCCTTTTGCAGATTTTCTTTTCCATTGGATCTTTTTCCGACTTTATATTATGTTTAGTTCTTTATTATTTATTACTAAAACTTAAGATTATTATTAATAAAAATGAGTAAAATGCTTAAAAACATTAAAAGTAAATGATTAATTAATTAAAGGTTCATTTGTAACATTTTACCTGCAGATTATTTTCAGTCCCTGAAAGATCTGTCACAGACACTTGGAGAATTTTCTGCTATTGGGTCAGTAGGTAAAGAGTTAAAGGGACAATTTTTTCTGTACCGAATGCTGGGAGCAGTGCCTCTGTAGGCCGTGTTAATTCCCAATAAATTACTTATGTTTCTTGCTAATTCTTTTGCCGTCAACTTTCTGCTGTAATCGTACTTTTTTTTTATAATGCATTTCATCAGATTTGAAGACATTGCAAGTAAAATGCATATTTCTTATCGGTACAACATATTTTAATTATCTTGCAGATAAGATTATGAATTTTAACATAGTTTGTAGCGAAAAAAATAAATCCCGCTAAACAACAAATTTTTAATGTAGAGGGAACCTAAACAAGCATTTTCGTCATAGAATGTGTAGCTGGAAATGGCACATTTAAGCACTGGTGACTAAATTGTAGTTTACATAATTTCTTTGCTCTAATTATAAAAAATCAAAGGATAATACTTTTTGATTAACAAAATGCATGAAGCATCTTTTTTTAAAGTCAGAAAAATATTTTCTTAACTATTATTTTGAAGATTCATCATTCACTTTCCATTATTTTTGACGGGGATTATATACTAGTTAATAAATAGTTGCGATTTCTGTGTCACGTACGATAGCGTAATATATACAGTTGGCTCTCTGTTTAATGACTTTCAAGGAGCCTCGAAAAACCGTCCTTAAACAGAATTTGTGGAAAAATAATATTTGAAAAACATTTCCCTTCGCACTTTACAGGCTTAAGACTGTCAATACCTTTCTCAATGTATTGGCGTGTTTAGAACTGTTTTACTTATTTATTTATTTAAATTTATTTTATGTTTTCTTTCTTCCTTATTATTTTATTGATACGGATAACGAATATAATAATTGATATTTCTATTGCACAAATACAAATTGCATTAATTATACTGCATACAATGTTACTTACAGTACAATAAAAATATTTATAATACATTTAATTAAACAAATTAAGTTTTTAAAAAATCAAAAAGTGTAGATTGTTTCAATGATGGTCTAGTTTTTAGTACCCCTTGTCAAGCTTTTCAAGAAGGTTGAATGAGTCATCTTCCATATTTAATGAAACAATGTACTGGCGAAGAATATCCAGGGCAGATTTTGCATCTGAATAAGAAGGAGTTGGTGTCTTGCTTTCTGTGTCATCAGCATCCTCACCATCTTCTGCATCTGAAGTTGAATTTTCATTTGCGATGTCTTCATAAATTTGCTCTAAATTTCTGAAGTTGGTCTAAAAGTCTTCGTCACAATCGGTAGAATCTTTTACTGAAACATCTCAACAACAAGACTTTTCCATTCTTCGGTGGTGACATCTTCTGTGTCGAGTTGTGCATCTGTTATATCCATTTGTTCTTGAATGGCAATTCCAGATGCCCAAAAGCAGTTTTCAATTCTGCAAGGAGAAACGTGTTTTGAGGCTGATGTAAACATGTGCATTACTCCCAAAATTGTAATTTTTTAAAATTTCATTTTTGTCAGCAAAATTATTTAATAATTAAGGATTTTCGGTAATATGCTTTTACACTACAAATGATTACCAGGTCTAATACCTGCAACGTACTTGTATAATTAGCGGTAAAAAATGAATTAACACATTTGTAAGTCCTGGAATATACGAAATATACCTGGAAAATACGTGAAAATCGTTGTTAAATAGAAACAATTTCGTCCTTAAATAGAGATTTTTTTACTTAAAGGAGCCGGGACTGCAAAAAATCGTCTTTAAGTAGAGATCGTCGTTAAGTAGAGCGACATTAAACGGAGAGACGACTGTATATATATATTCTTATATTCTAAAAGAAATATTTTAAAATCAACAAATTAACAAATAATTTTTTTATTTAAGAGAAACTTTTTTCTAAATCAGTGAACCAGTTTATGAACCATATTCTTCTCTTTAAGCTAATTATAACTGACTGGAAAGAACTGGAAGAAAAATTTACAGCCATATAGTTTTTGTCAGGACAAGGATAAAGTAAAAAAAATAAATAAAAACTGGTAATTTAACATGAATAACTTTTCTGCTATTGTTGATTTAGCAAGGAAGTTTTTGAGTGCACCAGCAAGCACTGACTGGATTGACGGATTATTTTCAGATGTTGGAAATATGCAGTGTTTCTAAAATAATGAAACGAACTTTCAGAGATGAAAAATGCATGTGAACTAACAATCCACATATTCATTCAAAAGTACAGGTTGAACACTAGAAATTGAATAAGAGTTTTTGTTCGTAACTTTTACAGTAATGAAGGTATTTTAGCATGAAGATAATATGGCATGATAATACAGTAAGGATGATCTTTTACTGTACAAGATTTTCATTAATTTAGCGTTCTATAAATGTGGTGACTTCATTTGAAGTGCAATCAATATCGGTCAGTGATACAGTATATAATACTATCAGCTGCATTTCAAATTATGGAGTATCTAGCTCCGTGTTATTTGGATCTGAATGGTGGCAATTTCCAGCAATTCAATTTATCTCATTTCACATAAATCCTTACAATATCTTCAATTGTTTAAAACTTAGGAACAAAAATCAGAGTTTGTCTTGGAACAAGATACTTTTTTTTTTGACTAAATAAAAGGGTTCTGGTCTCCTACTGTTTGTTCCACTAGTTTAAGACACATGCCTTGTATGTGAAAAAGCAAGAAAAATTGTTAACAGACAATATTTAAGAACTTATTCATCGTTATTTGCCTTTGTTGAATTATTGCTATAGGTAAAAAGCCCCCTTTTTAAACATTAATTCCTATGAATATCATCATTAATAATTTTCTTAGGTGTAACTTTTGAAAAACAAAATGATAAAGCAATCTTTTATTTAAATATTATCTGACCCATCCACCATTGTCTGGTCCCATGATAATAACCTTAAATTAACTTAATAAAAGCATTGAATTCTGTTATTTTTCTCTAGAAAGGATTCAGTGTTGGCTGTCCCACCTCCTTCGAGCGTGCTATGCAATGTCTGTTCTGTTTTTGCAAATTATATTTTTAAATAAAAGCCTTTCCAAACGAATCTAATGTTCTACTACCTTCGCTAGTGTATACACTCCTGTGTTATTTGCAGGAATTTATATTTTTAAATGAAACGCTATCGAAACAAAGCTAAAGTTGGAACCCCACTGACTCCAGCAGCATACACTTTGGTCTATTTTTACAAACGAACCTCGAATTAATGTGATTTTATCTCAGGGTTTGTGATTTTTTTGATTTAAAAAAATAAATAAATAAATAAATAAAAAATCGGATTTATTTGATTTAAATCAGATTTATTTGATTTTTTTAAAAATTCAAAATATAATTTTAAAGCTACACATTTTAAAGTAAATTATCCTTCACAAAATCACTAAAATTAATAATAATAATAATAAAAAAAAAAACTTTATTTGTAAAAAAAAACATTCACTTGGTTAATTTGAAACAAAAACACTTGTGTTCTATCAGCACTTACACTAACTGTAATTTAAAAAATATTCTACATTATATAAAATATCTTCTATATTACCTTAACTTACCCATTTAATAAAACAAAAAATCACATATGTATACTTCATTACTAAAAGCTAAAACTTTTTTTTTTTAAATCAAATTTCTTTATTAAAATCTGGAAATATAAAAGATAATGTAAGCATGTTATTCAGAAGAAAAAATATGAATTTTGAAACATTTGATTGTGGAACTAGATACTTATTTGTATACATTCTTTTAAACAAAATATTTATTCTGGATTACATATAATACACTGGAATGTATAAAAAACATTTAATGAATTTGCAGAATATACTCAACACATAAAATCATCAGGATTATGTGATAAATTTCTATAAGTTTGAAAAAATTATTGTTTGTTATTAAACTGTTTGAACAGGAACACCAATTTTCCTGCTTTATCAGTTCCTAAACGATTACGGAGTTTAGAGTGAACTAAACCAAAAGTTGAGAAGATTCTCTCAACAGATGCTGAAGAAGCTTGTGCAGTAAATAACTGCAAAATCATTCCTATAACATTTTTTCCAGAACCATCATTCTCAGTAATTTGTAACTTCCACCAATCTATAGGATTTACTTTATTTACAATATCAGAATCAAAAAGAAATTGATGAAAAGGTTCTGATTTTGCTTGAAATTTCATTAAAGTAGGCACTACTGATTGAGAATATTTTTCTTTTGCAAAAATTAAACATTCTGATTTTTCAGCAGCACTCAATTTAATTCCTGCATAGCGTGAATCTAACAGATATGCTAGAAAATGTGGTGGTCCTAGTGCTTGATTGTAACGTGTTGAAAAACTCTTCAAGCATGTTTTATCAAGATTTACTTCTGTAAGTTCTTGCAAGTTTTTCCAGATATCAACAGCTGTTGATATAGTGCAATCCTTCTGTTGCATTTTATCAAGAGCTATAGAAATTGGTTTTAAACGTTTTAGAAGGTCCTCAGCATTCCGTTTAATTCCAAAATTTGTTACCTTGTTATAAACAATGCTATCAATATTACAGCGATTTTCTTCGCAAACTGAAACAAGAATTAGCCAGTTTTTTAAATATGCAGATACACAGTCAGCCATAGTATTCCAACGGACTTCTTTAGGTATTATTAATTTGGATCCACCAGCTTCTCTATATTTTGCATTTGCAAAATGATTGTTTCTGAAAAACTTAGCAATATGTAATATTTGTTCCTTAATATTTGGAATATTTAAATCTTCTGCAAGCAAATTTAACAAATGTGCAGAACATCCATATGTGATCAAATCAAAATCTGGGTTACTTTGAATTTCAGTGTGCATACCCTTTACATTGTTAGCATTGTATATTACAACACTTCGCACAATGCATTTAAATTCATTTTCACATTTTATCACACATCTTTTTTCAACTTCTATAAGGTATTCGATTGTATGTGGGCAGCCAGATGTATCAATAGTTTCTAATAAATAATTTTCACCTTTCTTATTGGTTACAACAGCACATAATATTGGTTCATTATGAACGTTTGACCATCCATCTATACTTAAGTTTGCTATTTGTCCACTTAAATACTCAGAACATTTTTCTTTCTCTTGACTATAGATATTATCAAGTAATGATCCACCTATTTCAACTTCATTTGGAGCTGTATATCCTGGTCTTAAAGCTGAAATCATCTTTTTAAATTGAGGGTGTTGCACATGATGAAAAGCAGAATTGGTTGCATAAATATACCTAGCAACTTCTTCATCTAACAACTGTTTTTGAGTTTTAGAAGTCTTTATCACATAAGAATTTATATTCTTCTTGGAATCATTAGAATCATTTTCTATTTCAAACATCTTCCTCTTTGTGGGTTTTCTTCCAATGTCTAACACTTCAGTTTTCACATTAGTTGATGTTGATGCACCAGTTTCACTTGTGATGATTTTTTCATATAATTGATTGTCATCATCATCCTTTTTATCATAGGATAAACATTGTTCCACATGCTTTTTTAATCTTGCCACTATTCCCATTATAACTTTTCCACAATTCTTGCATTTTGCCTTAACACCTTTTCCTGAAAATGTAGGCTCTTCATTAAAATATATCCAAATGTCATCCTTTTTTCTACCTGCCATTTTCTAGCTAACTTGTGCCAAGTAACTAACCCAACTACTAAACACTGAATCTTTCACAAACTAAAAACTTCCTTATCTGTGGAATCTTTTCTCAGTCTATGAAATCATGCCTTTTGACCAACAATACAGTGCAGTCCAGGTATTCATTCCAGGATTATAAGAAACCTGTTTGACATGTTATCACAATAGCAATGGTATGCTATTTTCCCTATTCTGTTACTTATTCATTATTGTAAATTTACTTTGACTAAACCAGGCATTTAGAAATCTTAAAATATGTGAACAAAAACAGGGGGGAAAAGGTGTAGAAAGAATTAGGCCAGTTAAAACACTATAAGAAAATGCACTCTGAAATAACATATCCATGCAGTTTTTTTTCTACTAGGATAATGTCTTTGATTACTACAAAAATTTTAAGATTAAAAGTGTATTGTAATGTAATTTTAAATGTTATTTTATTTTAAAGCATCATTTGTGATTTACTTTTCAGTTAAAAAAAATAAAAAATAAAATAAAAATAAGTTTGAAATACAATAATTTTTACATTAATTTATATTTAAATTATTTTTTAAACAAATTTTTTGTTATTAAAGACTTTAAAAATTTTAGTTATTTTAAATTTATAAATAATTAAAATTGAAATTATATTAAATATATATGTATAAACATTCAGACTATTTCTACCACGAAATCATTTTCATTTTTGAAATATTTCCATAAATAAATTACATTGAAAATTGAACAATTTGTTATTTACATATGCTTGATGACATTATGAGATACCTATATAAATATCAGTAAAAGTAATTTTGAATGACCTATATTTAAATTTCAATGACCTATATTGAATCTGAAGTTTTCATATCCTCAAACTACACAGTCACCTTAAATACAGAAAGTCTGTTTCTGTATTAAAGAAAAAAAAATAAAATTTACTTTATAATAGGTGAATATATGACTAATCTTTTAACATTTTTCAGGTAATATTCTCTACTTTTAATTTAAGATTTTTGATTTAAAATTTAAAGTGTAATATTTGATTTAAATAAATTAAAAAAGCATACATTTTGAGTTCTTAGTCATTTCTTAAATTTACAATGTATTTTTGATTAAACAAATGTTTTACAAACATCTTGACCTACGTTTGAAGTATTTTTTAAAAAGTTGATTTAAATCAATGATTTAAAAAAAAAATCAGTTGATTTAAATCATGATTAAAATCAAGCTGATTTAAATCAACGAACCCTGTTTTATCTTTATTAAACGAATCCTTCTAACAAACCATTTTAGTGATAATTTACTATATTGGTCTAAAAGATTGAAATCTGATTCCTAATATGGAAAAATTGTAGTGAAATGCAAAAAAATCTAAAAAAAAAGCTAAAATAAAAAAATAGCAGAGAACAAAATTTACTTAATTTGCCTAAAAGATTAGCTATGCTTACCAATGTCTGTCCACACCCGACTGGCTGAAAAAACACTGTAATTTGTTGTTTTTTTTTTTTTTTAATTATTAAAAAAAAGATTATTGAAACTTGAAGAAGATATCACCAGGCGAAATTTTCTTTAATCAGGTTGACATTCATTTTCTTTTTATAGGGATATTTTTTTGCCTCCGAACTGCGTCCACTGCTGTTGCGAAAGCTAACAGATGTTTTGTGATTGTAAGATCAATTACTATTTGAAAACCAGCTTATAAGAAATGATTAAGTAATAAATATTGCTGCTTCTCAAAAACTATTGATATGTCTAAAAGAAAAGTTAAGTACAGTGTTTGAAATATTTTTTGTGCTTTTTAAAATCTGGCAACTGTGGATAAATATGGATATTTCAAAAGATGAATTTAATCTATTAAGATAATGAAAATTTAAATACAAATTTAAAAAAAAAAAATAAATAAATAAAAAAAAAATTAGACATTTAAAAATGACTAGACACTTGCAGACCTCAATCTAGTCAAGTATAGGGCTAGAAAAGGCAGTTAAATTGCTATGCATAGTATTTAATCCTATAAAATTTATGTAACTGAACTATCTTGACATATTTCAACATTAAATAGTACTTCTTTAATTTAAAACTGTCTGCTTGACCATGTTCATAACACACCCAATAACAGAACTCTCCAGGTCAATCTGCAGCAAACCAAAATTTATCTGTGTCTTAAAAATGCTGGACCAAGTGTACTTTCATAAGAAATAATAGTAACCCATAAAATAAGCTAACTTTGCATTTATAAAAAAACAGAGTGGCTACAGATTATGGAAATCAGGGAATCGGGAAAAAATCGGTGAGGTTTATCAATCTAGAAAAATCAGGAAATTTCTTTAAAATACTCGTTTGTCAGGGAAATTTGTTTATATGGGAAAATATTTTATTTTCGCCCAGGGGTCGATTTAGAAAAAGAAAGTTGCATAGCAGTAACTGCTATACAAAGTCAGTTTTGAATAGCAGTTAGACACTTTTGTATAGCAAATAAAAAATAGCTAACGTAACTTTTAAATCTTGAAAATTTACAACATTTTTTTTTTTTTTTTTAAGCGTACTTCCTCGCTGTACTTCCATTGTAAATAAACACTTGGGGAGGGTGAAAACACAACGTATGTCGTGTAAAAACACCTTTAAATTTTAACTTTAAGCAGTGATGCCGCTGTACTTGAAAAAACCTGGGTCCCCGGAACCCAGGATTTCCAAAAATCTGGGTCCCTTTTTTACAAAAGCGGGTCCCCATCAATAATAATTTATATTTTAAAGGAATAAATGAAAGTTGTTTATTAAGATAAATGAAATGCATTAATTATTGTTTTAACAATAATTAAATAATGAATTATAACCAGCATTATTTGCACTCAAATAAGATATATTTAAAAAATATTAAGAGAAATTTTCTTTACTTTTTTAAAAGTAAAAATGCAAGATACAATTTTAATTGTAAAATAATGTTTATTTGAGAGTAGAAAATACCAAGTTCCACTAAGAAGTATCACTAATGTTCGCATTCTTTTAAAAAGAGGCAAGGCGGGTTTATTGAAAAAGATATTTTTGCTGAAAAAAAGAACACTTATGTTAAGTAAAGGTGTACTTTTCGTTGAATGAATGGGTGCTTTCATTATTATACTTCCCATTGAATTATTTGTCAGCATAGATCTGTGTTGGAATCAGACATTTTCCTTGGAAGGGAAATTTATATCTAAATCACTAATAAGCATCACATCTTAAATGTTCTGAAGGCGGGAGACATTTCAATGCCGTAAGAACGAGGGGGGGGGGGGTGATTTTTACTGGTCCACCTAATGAATATAAATATTATCAAAGTACACTGAAATCATGCTGTATTTTTAAGAATCTCATAAAAAAGAAATTAAATCCCATTTTATGAATTTTCTACCTATAAGTTTAGTTTGCACATCTTTTTTGGTGCTTTGACTAAATTCACGTTTTTTCCGCGTTACTTTGACGAAATTCGCGTTTTTCCGCGATCCTTTTGTTGAAATTCGCTATTTCTTCGGGAGTCTGTCACGAAAATCGTGTTTTTTTCCGCGATACTTTGACAAAATTCGGCTTTATTCCACGATTTTTTGGCGAAATTTGCTATTTTTTCGCAATCTTTTGTCGAAATACACTATTTTGTCTGAGCCCTTTTACGAAAATAGCGTTTTTTCCGCTATATTTTCACGAAATTTGTGCTTTTTTCGCGATCCTTTGACGAAAATCGGCTTTTTACGTTATTTTTTGACGACATTTGCTATTTTTGGGGGATCCTTTGATGAAAAAGAACTATTATTTCGCGATCCTTTGACGAAAATCTGCTTTTTTCCGCGATTTTTTGATGAAATTTGCGCTTTTTTCGCGATCCTTTGACAAAATTGGGCTTTTTTCCGCGATTTTTTGACGAAATTCGCTATTTTTTCGCGATCTTTTAACGAAATACGCTAATTTGTCGCGGCCCTTTTACGAAAATCGCGTTTTTTGCAATATTTTGATGAAATTTGCGCTTATTTCAGCGATATTTTCATGAAATTTGCGCTTATTTCCGCGATTTTTTGACGAAATTCGCTTTTTATTTCGCGATGCTTTGACGAAATACGCTATTTTTTCGCGGCCCTTTACGAAAATCGCTGCTTTTGCGCAATATTTTGATGAGATTTACGCTTTTTTTGCGATTCTTTGACGAAAATCGTCTGTTTTCCGCGATTTTTTCACGAAATTAAGCGTCTCACGGGACGCTTAAGAGCTATTTTTTTGCGTCCCGTATCCGATTTTTCGCGTAATTTACGCGCTATAACGCGTCCGCGGCATCCCTGCTTTAAGTGTACATGACATAACAAAGGGTGTGGGAAATATGCATCGCAATGATTGCGATTTAATGCATTTCTTGAATCGCATTTTAGTTAAATTTGAATCGCAAATTGCGATGCGATACCGCTTAAATCGAACCCTGTTTTCGCCTTGCCAATGTGACTGATTCATCACTAAACATGCGATATATAGTCCAACAATAGGATGAAATTGTGCAACTGTTGTTTTTCTCTTGTTTTTTCTCCCAAATGAAATATTAGTAAGCTGGATAAGTATCTTATACAAGGAAGCGGCATACATTAGAAAATACTGTATTTGTATCAGGCGAAGACACTTGAAAATGCTGTATTTGTATCATTTAGGCTCCCGTCCCATCAGGCAAAGACACTTGCGAGCTAGTGCTAAATCTATAGGAAGATTCTTTTCCAATATTTCATTTGCCTTTCAATATTTTTTATTTATTTATTTTTTGCATTGGATAGCTGGGCTTGATCCCAACATCTGCCTTTTTTTTTTTTTTTTTTTTTTTTTTTACTTTTTCGAATTTGGATGTAGTTTTTTAAGGGTGACAGTGTCACATTCTGAACCAGTTTCAGAAGCAAAGGTAACTTCATAAAAAAAATCTGAAACCTAAATAGACAAAACTAAAAAAGGCAGATGCAGGCAGAGAGATGAGACCAGGAGGCGAGCAACCCCTCATAAACAATAGAGCCACTGCCATCCATTTATCGCTCAATTGCGTTAAAACTTAAAACATAATTCAACTCCCAAAAGGCTTATTTTATGCAATTCTAATGTTGCTGTAGCTTTTTGAAGCATTGTTATTTTTTTTAAGCCATCAAACTATTTTCATTTGAAGGGAAAAGAAAAAAATATATATTTTTTACTTTTACTACCTATCCATGTTTGTAATTTAATCAAGCATTTAGCATTAATTTTAATGTGATGGAAATTCTCATCACTTCAAAGATTTATTTTCTGTACTTCATTATTTTTTTAATTGCTTGTTTAACTTTTTTCAATTTAAAGTGTTTTAATATTTAATTTTTTTTCTGAACCTTTTTAGTTTAAATTCCGAGTTAAAGCATGAATTTATATGTGCTGTTGGAACACTAGGAGCTACACTTGGTAGTAAATCCAAGAGGTAAGTTTGACTAATTTATTAGAAAAATGTTAATTGTAAGTGCATACATAATAGTAAAAATGATTGACAGCTTGAAAATCCCTATTGTATAACAAACAATGTTAAAAGGGTAGAGCTAACAGTTTTTAGAATGTATAAGCTTGAAATATTTTGTTTGTTTTTTAACCTTCTCACTCTTTAGAAAAATAAGTTTTTACATTTTCCAACCTGTTTGAAAAGTGTTCTTTGTTCTCCAACTATTATAAAAAAAATATGAATGTTTTTATAAAATTTTAAAATTATTTAGATGGGTTTCTTTTGGGAATAATTGTAAATATACAGACAAAAACTGGACATTTTCCTGTAACTTTTTTTTAAATGCTGATTTTTAATACATTTATTCATTGAAGTTTATGTAGTTTTATTTAGCGTTTGAATACGACTAAGCTTTTAACTTAGATAATATTTGATTTGAAGTTTACCAAGCAGTTGTTTCAAATGTTCTGCAACTCCCGCACGACGCAGGCTGGCTTTTTTTTTAATTCTGTAGATTTGAACTGGACCTGGAGCTCATTCTTTCTGGGACATGTTGGCCGGCAATTTTTTTCATGAAAATTATAGTGACATTGTAGATTTCTTTAAAGAACCTTTTGAAATTTTTGTTTTATAAATTTAAAAATTATTTTTAAGTCTGTTTTTTTTTTTCTTTTATATAGTTTCAAAATTGATTTTTTAAGCTTTATTCTGTTATTTTAAACTACAACAGAAGTCTGCACAGATTGAAAATCACAGGCCCGGACTGGCTCAAGCAAAAGCTGTGTATAAGCCTG
This sequence comes from Maratus speciosus, assembly GCA_963932465.1. NCBI lineage: Eukaryota > Metazoa > Arthropoda > Arachnida > Araneae > Salticidae > Maratus > Maratus speciosus. The sequence continues at coordinate 373,648,088 of OZ010789.1, read as the reverse complement.
ACTTGTCCTTGTAATTAAGGGTCCCTAAAACTAAGCATCCATTTATATTTTCACAGTCCATGGTCCAATTTGTACAAAAATCAATAAAAACAGCCTGACTCAATTTCTACAATTAATATTCTTTTAAAGAATACTGCATACATGTTTATGCGAAAATTTTACAGCTTATTAAACTATCCACAGCCCAGAAGCCATAGAATACAAAATAGCATCATTAATGATCACTTGAGCTCTTAAACTCTTAAAATAAAACATATAAAAGAAAATTAATGTAGTTTTGAATAAAAGATAAAGACATAAACATAGTTTGGAAGCTATATAATAAAAATGGATTTTAAAAAAATATTTCTCTGTAATTTATTAAGCTAAGTGTATAAACAAAGATTCTGTTTACAACTGTACAGTATTATTATTTTTACAAAAAATATTACCTGCTTGACACAACCTCTAGGGACAATTATGCCCAGATCTAGCCTGACCTTGACGAGGCCCGAGTTTGCTGAAAATACCAAAAGGTACCAGAGTCCTTAGCAGAAAATTTAGATTTTTATAGCTCATTCGATTTGTCTCATTGAGCTTAGTAATTTGATACCTTGCATATGTGCTATTGAGCTTTAATAATGTCAGGGGCCTGGGTCAAAGTTCAAAATTTTGTTATTGAAAAACAATTGCCATCAAAGAAATAAGTTATATGGTTTAAGTTTACTTATGGTTCTTACACAGCCATACATTGATAATATTAAATTTTTGACACATTATTCTTTCAAAAAAAGTGATTAAGCAAAAATATTTCTTGCAGTCAGCACAACAAGCAAATGTTTTTTCTTCAGCTGACTCGACGACACACTCAAAACAAGTCAACTTCCTTTCTTGAATTTTTAAACAGTAGTCTGTCTGTAAGGGTGACGTAATTTTCATTTTTATCAATGTAGCTTCCTTTGGCAAATCCATACTTGAACATAGTGATGAACTTAACTGATAAAAACTGATAGTGTGCCAATGATTGAAGCATTATGACATTGTTCCTAATCATGAAGGAAATATTTAATTCTTACTCAAAACTTATTTCGGATTCAAAGAGTTCAATGAGATTGTTGGTCAAGGTCTCTCGCAGTAATTACGACTTTTGGCTCATGCTGATATTTTTCAAATAAAAGTCCAGTGATATTCTTTTGATTGAACGTAATGTTAACATAGGTCTCAAAGCCCAAAACTTTATTTTTCAAGTTTCAAGAGTCTCATAACTTTAAAAGAAACTTCGTACAAACTTAAAAAAAATTGGAGAAAATTCAGTTTAAAATTGAATAGTAACAGGGTTTGGTTCAAGCAAATTAAACTCAGACCAGACCAGAGCAGAGTAAAGCACTATGTAGAATATTATCAGCTGATTAAAAACAAAAACAGGCGTATTTCTTCAGAGTACAAATTTAAAACGTAGAATGTAAGAACGATATGAGAAAAAAAAAAAAAAAAACAATCATAATCTAAAATAGTAACATGTTGTAGAAGGAACTTCAGGTTTTATAAATAAGGCAGAGCTAAAGTCATAGACCAACCTTCTATGATATTACATTTCAACAGAATAAATAAAAAAAAGTTAATTACGTTCGCCTCACATTTTACTGAAAATTTTAATAATACAAGTTGCCAAAAATAAAACAGTAGCAGAAAACTCATTCGCATGCAGCCGCACACAGAAGTTCTTCAAAATACGAAGTAACTGAAAAACTGACGAGGGAAAAGAAACGGCAACATGTGGATGCAAAGGATTTTGCTCGTAACTCAGGAAAAGGTATTGACAGGATGAACAAAATTAGACGAGGACTTCATACCTTGCAAAAACCTGCTTATCAAATAGCATACAAACAATTTATCTGCAGCTACGATATCTTATAACTGTAATAATATAATCATATAGTAGTTATCACCAGTGTATGGCAATGGCAGTGGAAGAACCATAAATAAACTTAAATCATACTTATTTCTTTGAAGGCAACTGTTTTTCAATGAATGAAATTTTGAACTTTGACCCTTGTCATTATTAAAACTCAATAGCTGATATGCGAGGCATCACATTACTAAACACAATGAGACAAATCAAATGAGTTATAAAAATCAGAATTTGCCGCCAAAAGATTGTACCTTTACATGTAAGACACAATATAACTAGCCCAGGCCTGGCCTAATGCAGATCTCTACGATAGAAGTGTTAAATTTATTTATTGCGTCAAAATAGTATTGGTTTGTGCTGCACATTCATTCTTATTCTTGGTGCAACCAGATTGATTGTAAATTGTTTATATTTTGTTGCCTTAGTTAGTTAATATTTATAAAATTTCTTATATCAGGCTGTTCAGCCTGTTATATTTTTTTATAGTCCCAACAGGCCCATTTAATTTTTTTTTATCAGTCTATCCCATTAAAAAATAATTCTGTAGGTTCGTTTGAAAATTTGTCGTTATTTTGGAGGGTACTTGTTAGTTATCCCGTCGACCAATTTCGCCAAATTATATAAATCGCCAAACCACCCACCAAATTATACAAATTGACATAATTTTTATTTTAAATAACAAAATAACAAATAAATTAGTATAACATTAATAAAAATACAAATAAAACGTCGAAATAAAAATCACTTGATGACGTAAACACGTGTTGTCAAGTGAATGTGACATTTACAATCAACCATTATTGGCATTTAATCTTACAATTTGGCAATAGTAATTTGGTCGACGGGATAACTAACAAGTACCTTTTGGAGTCAGGTATGAGACTCGAGCCATGCCCGTGCAAGTCTCTTCAAAAATTACATTACATTTTCTAATGAATCTTCATTTGAATGTATTTGCGAAGCCTATCTAAGTAATAAAAAATTTTAATATTTTATACTCCATGGCTTGCAAAGATTAAATTGAAAAATGTTATAAATTTGCATAATGAAATATTTTTTAAAAAGAACTTTAATTATAAAATAATGTTGAGTAAGAAATGTTTTTATTTTATTTTATTTTTTCCCTGACTAGTCATGTTAGGTCTGATTTCATTGATTTTTGTTCAGGCCAACACCAAATTGTTTTGGAGAAAAAAATGCTGGACCCAGGTTGAGCTTGCTTTTATACTGGGTTGGGTTGGGGTGGGCCATGATACATTTAGATTGAGACTGGTCTGAGAATCTCGGCCTGTGCAGACCTTAATAATGTCAATATTTTTCCATCCACAACATGGATATTTATATTCATGCTCTATTTATTTCATTAAAATAGTAAAACCAAAAGTATAAAACAACTAACATGTTGATTCCTTTATGCATTGAATATAATGTTTCAGTTAAACTACTTATAGAATATAATTCTTTTTAGATTTTATTCTTCATCTGATCTGAGTGTTTCATATCTTATTTTAAAGCTTAACTTAGAAATTTGTAACGGCAAAAATTATAGAATGGGCAATAACTCTCTTATAAAAGAATAAATAAAATGCCAAATATCTTGTAACTTAACTCTTAATTTATATCTCTGCTTAAAATATTACTCACTCTTTCTTCAACAAGCTGTTTTCCAGTTCAAAGCAGCTTTGTTGCTTTAAAATGTCTCAGCTTTGCTTTAAAATATCATCAATATTTTTTTCTGCTATGGAATTATGTTCCTGCTGTTCCATCATGTTTGATGTAGTTGAATTATGCTCATAATACTGTAGACTCCCTCAAAACCGCACAGCTTGGAACCAGAGGTTGTGTGGATTTTAGAATTTTGCAGATTTCTGATCATTGATTTGTTTACATTTTTGAAATATTAATTTGATTGGTAGTTAAGCAAGGGAAATTATAATGAATACTTACAATAAAGTGAAACATTGAAATAAGTAAAATATTAAAGCAATTTATTGGTTTACAAGTAAGTAATTATTAAAATAATTATGTAAAATAAAAATTTAGAAAAATATAAAATTATTACGGATGAAATCGATTCAATTCGATTCCAAACATCCTATGCTGCCATCTATTGGTAAAGCGATCGTAAAGTCGATACATCATTACTCATTCTTAGCACTACGTGGACGGTTTTACATACGGAGAACGGCAATGCTTAACGATGTTTATGAAGTAAACATCCCAGAAAAAGTGTCCCGGGGAGGCAAAGTGGGGGGGGGGGGGGGGACTGTTACCGGAGGTGCATAATATCAATAAGTAGTCACAGACCTTTCCAACAATATCTCACATGAGAAGTCTTGGCTAAATTTTGAAAAGTGCCTTCACCCCGGTGGGGGGGTACGAACACCGTAGGTGCATAACATCAATAATTACAGACCTTTCCAAAGATATCTCACATGAGGGGTCTTGGCTAAATTTGAAAAAGTGTCCTTCGGGGGGGGGGGGGGGCAAAGTGGGGGGCTGTCACCGGAGGTGCATAACATCAATAAGTACTCACAGACCTTTCCAACGATATTTCACATGAGGGGTCTTGGCTAAATTTGGGAAAAGTGCCCCCCGGGGGGGGGGGGGGCAAAGTGGTTGGGATGGATACCATAGGTGCATAACATCAATGAATAGTCACAGACCTTTCCAACGATATCTCACATGAAGGGTCTTTGCTAAATTTGGAAAACTGTCCCCCAGGGGGCAAAATGGGGGGGCTGTCACCGGAGGAGCATAATATCAACAAGTAGTCACTGACCTTTCCAATGATATCTCACATGAGGGGCCTTGGCTATATTTGGAAAAGTGTTCCCCGGGGGCCAAAGTGGGGGGACGGCCACCGGAAGTGCATAATATCAATAAGTAGTCACAAACCTTTCCAACGATATGTCACATGAGGGGTCTTGGCTAAATTTAGAAAAGTGTCCTGAAATTTCATATATTATAAATAATGTTTATCAGAGGGCTCCATAAAAAAAAATCTGATCTAAAATGATAAAAACGGAAAAAACTACCCCCCCACAGTGGGGGCCAAATTGGGAAGGGGAGGAAGAAAGTCTCATAATATGAAAGAGTCATTCAAGAGATTTCCGATAACATATCACATGACGGGTCCAAAAAAAGTTTGAAAATTGCTCCCCCGCCCCTGGGCCCACTCTTTCACCCCGGAATTTACGCAGCCCCCACTTTAAAATTTTTATGTTCAATAAATATTTACCGGAAGATTGCACAAAAAACTCACATCTAAAATGATTTTTAAATTTATTATAGAAATCGGCTACGGTTTTAAAAATTTGTTCGCCCCTCCCCACCTCCCGAATTTCACCTTCGGGGGAAGAAAGGTTCATAATATGAAAGAGTTGTCAAAGGGCTTTTCGATAATATGTCACAGGAAGAGTTCGGTAAATTTTTTTTAATTGCGTCCCGCCCACTTTCACGTCCTCGGAATTCACCCGACCCACCTTCCTCTTTGAAATTTTTATATTTAATAAATAATATTTATCGGAGGGCTCTGGGTATGTGACAGCTTGGTAAGGCTAAAATTAGAAAAACATTGAAAATTGAAGCTTCATTTCACAGATCATTGTCATGCTTATTTCTCTGTCCAGCTCGCCCCTCGATATCTCATCTCGGCCCTTCTTGGCCGAGCGTGAAATGACAATCATTGAGAGTAACATTTCGAGGAAGGACGAAAACTGATTTCTCATTCTCGACAATGTCATATGAAATGTTGAACAGAGAGCGAGAAACGAGAATGGCAATGGGAAGCGACGAGTTACAATCGGTGAGATATCTTGAAGCAAGCAAGAGGTTTGCCATCGAGAGAGTTCTCTCCTCGAGGTAAACGAGCAGTTTGCAGCAGCAGAAAATATATCTCGAAGTGCGAGAGAGAGGGCGAGAGAAAGGAAGCTTTCAGAAGAATCAAACTTACTGCGCTTCTGGTGTAAGTCATGATTTCAGGAGTACATGTTCTTTTTCATTCGCTTTTATTATTAACCATTATGGGTTAGGAGGCATAGTGGTTTAAGTTATCAGTTCGGGTTTCAGTTGTTGATATAGAAGTTTTCTAGTGAATTTGGCGGCGCCAGTTTGTCTTTGATTTTCAATGTTTCTCTTGTTTTAGCCCTCCTAAGCTGTCCCATATCTCTTAATATTAGAATGCTATTGTTAAAACAAAACTGCACTGCAAATTATGTTTTCAAGATTTTAAGTGTCGCCTCAGGATAGAGGATTTTTCAATTATTTTACCCCACTCATGTAATATATTAAAATAAGGGTAATCTTATAACCTTTCTAAATCTACCTTTCTTTTGTCAATCCACCGTTATTTAGACGCCTGGGCTTAAAATGCTCTAAAGGAATATACTTAGCGGCGGTTTTTTTCGTACTGTGGTACGGTATCTGGCACTCATAGGAAAATTATAAGACTAACATCAAATTGCGTCTAAAATCGAATAAAAAATATGGACATATGTTTCTTAATTTTAACTCCATTCTTCGCCTCAAGAGGGCGCTTTAAAGTTTTGTTTCTTCAAACCTTTAGTATACTGTTTGCCCAAAAATTATAAAATTCACAAAATAAAGTCTTTTCACTCTCCTCTATCTTCTCGTATCAATTTTATTTTTACTACCACCAGGGGACGCAGCCCAGTGAAACATTTTACTTTTAGCTCCAGGCTATTGGTATTTTTCATCTGTTTTTCATAATGTTTTGTCTCATTGTTTTTCTTCATTGTAGATACTATTCTCCAAGTTCTTGACCCATTCTGACTACTTGGGCATTCATTCTGGACCAGCTGTGGCCCATCGGGGCCCCTCTTCAATTTGTCTGGCTCTAATCACACGCTTCACTTGTTCTTTTACCATTTTTCTTTTCTTCAATTTTTTTCTTATTCAATGGTTTAGTTTTTTTATCATTCTCAACTTCCCCTAGTCCTCTCTTACATGAAGTTAACTTTCATCCTTGGTCTGCCCTGTCAATTTGGGGCCTAATGCCCTTTTTTTTGGGGGGGGGGGGGGGGGGGGCGTTTCTTCTATCTTTTCCAGACCCATCATCTAATACCACGTTGGTAAGGATTGGAAAATTAAAATTATCCAAAATACCAAAAATGAAGTCCATTGATGTTTCATTTTAGTTATAGAATTCCCTATTAGCGGATATATTTGTCTGTTTACTTTTCTATTTTTCGATAACACTCCTTTGTTTTCGATAAACTGAGAAATTCAACAGCATTAGACACACTTTAGATATTTAGGGAACTTTCACTTGTATCAAACCTTCTGCCTTTATCGAAAAGAAGAAAATGCTAATCGATTCTAGCTAATGTGCCTAAAATAAAAAATGAGCTAGTAAATGTGTTAGAAACTAGCTCCTTTGGATTTTGATACGGACTTGAAGAGTCATGTTGGAATCCCTAGGCACTGGAAAACAATTTCCGTGTTAGACAGGTTCCCTCTTAGCAGTTATATTTGTCTGGTTGCCCTTATGTTTCTCGATAAACGGAGAAATTCCACAGCATTAGACACACTTCAGACATTTTGGGAACTTTAACTTGTATCAAACCTTCTGCCTTTATCGAAAAGAAGAAAATGCTAATTGATTCTAGCTAATGCGCCTAAAATAAAAAATGAGCTAGTAAATGTGTCAGAAACTAGCTACTGTTAGGTAGAAAAAAAGAAATAATAGAAATAAAGGGGAAAAAAGGATTTTAAAATTAAATTATTAAAAATAGTAGTTTATAAACATATGTAAATTTAGTATGAATTAGAAAGGAAAAAGTTTACGATTAATATTGGCCAAAAGATCGCTAGTGGATAATAAATAAAGTACCTTACATATAAAAAAAATAAACAAACGTAAACTGGTAATTTCATGGTGAAAATCAAAACAAATAAATTCATCTTACCTGAACCAGAAACGATAAACCAATTCATCATAGCTAAATTCGTGTTTATATTGAGCATATTTAAGATTGTGACAAGAATTAAATTTTTACTCCAGACGTTGATAACTAATTATTCAGTAATATTTCATTGCAATAAATTAATTTGGCACTTTGTGATAAGAGTAAGAGACACATAAATCAAAAAACAGGAAAATACACAAATATACTTAAATAAACAATTTTCTTTATTAAAATATTATTTTAATTAAATGGGGGAGTGGGGAGTGAAAACAAGATGTATCTGTTTTTTACAATTATAATATTAATATGTTCCATTATTATATTCGAATATATTTAAATTTTTACTCTATAGAATATCAAATATACATAGAATTTACTTTAAAAACATTAAAGATAGATTGATACTGATCATTTCAACATCGTCATTCGTTATGATCTACTAATGAAAAATAATCAAATTAATAGATTACTGCTGTAAGAGTTCCACCACATAGTTCGCTTTTTAGTTCATAGAAACAATAAATCCTACATTTCATGTCGTAATACACAGTAAGACAACTGCAAGATTTAAATAATTAAAAAGAAAAATCATCTCGGAAATCTTGTTGGACCACGCCCAGATAAACTGTAAAATTCATACCTGTTCATAACATCTTTCAAATATTACATACTGGTAGATCCAAATATATTTTCATATTCGCATATTCACAAGATAATGGATGGATGGCGTAAAACGGCACATATTTGAATCTTTATGAAGACCGTTGAATCACATCTTGGAGTTTTTCTTCTTAGTCATCTCACTTTGACGATACTATTTTGTGGTGTCGGTGACAACAGATTGATATATAACGATGTTGTGAAAGCAAATCATCCAATGCCCTCACAAAATTTACTTTGAAGAAAGGTTTAACTTTAAGATTATTTTAAAATGAGATAATAATAACGGCAATATTCAGCGAAGGACCCTTTAGCCCGACGCCGATATGCCAAGTAAAAATTAAGGGGCGGTGCCGCCGAAAACGGAGTACGTCTGCTCGCGGTAGAATGCAGGCAGGAAGAATGAGATGCAATTCCAAAAGGATGCTATCAAAAAGCCGCCGTTAGGAACGAATGCCGTTGATTGGCTCATTTAAAATCGATGCCACACAGAGTAATAGAAGTGTTTGAATAAAATAACGTTAAGTGATGAATTTTAGATTTGAAAATTATTATAAAAATATTCTATTACGGTAGAAAGTATTAATTTTAAGATTTATTATTATATTGTTGATAATTTTTTACGATCTTTTATGGCGATTAAATTAAAATTGTTTTTAAGTGAAATTTAACTGAAAAACGAACTTAACGAAAATTAATGAATATTTAAAGGTAGAATTTAAAATTTTAAAGTAAAGAAGTTTATTGATTTAATTTAAATATTTTAAAATAGTTTTTAAATTCATTTTAATTTGAAAGGATGTTATTATATAACAGCTACTTTGGATTTCGATACAGACTTGAAGAATCATGTTGGAATCGCTAGGCACTGGAAAACAATTTCCGTGTTAGGCAGGTTCCCTCTCAGTAGTTATATATGTTTGGTTATCCTTACGTTTTTCAATAAAGCTGTCTTGTTTTCGATAAACAGAGAAATTCCACAGCATTTGATACACTTTAGACATTTAGGGAACTTTAATTTGTATCAAACCTTTTTCCTTTATCGAAAAGAGGGAAATGCTAATCGATTCTAGATAATGCGTCTAAAATAAATGAGTTTTTAAATGTGTCATAAAGTAGGTAGCTACTTTGGATTTCGATACAGACTTAAAGAGTCATGTTGGAATCGCTAGGTACTGGAAAACAGTTTCCGTATTAGGCAGGTTCCCTCTTGGCAGGTATCTTTATCTTACTATCCTTACGTTTTCGAAAGAAACTTTTGTTTTTGATCAATGGAGAAATTCCACAGTATTTGACATTTAGGGGAACTTTAAACTGTATCAAACTTTTTGGAGTTATCTAAACAGTAGAAAGGTTATTTGATTCATCAAATGCGCCATAGTTACGTGATTTGGACATTGCAGTTTCATAAAGAAGAAAGGGGAATTTATTCCAATGCAAAGAAAATTATTTTAAAATACTGAAATTTAAATGAGATATCTTTATAAATTTCTTCCATAAGATTAGCATTAGCGAGCAGGTCTTTTCAATTGACTGAAGTAACCCCTTAAGCCTAAATCAGGAGAAAATAATTACGATAGCAGAATTATCGAGCAAACCCTATCACTACTATGAAAATTTCGGCCAGAATAATAGCTAAGTTTTCCAACAATTGTTTTTAGCTCTCTCGTTATAATCGATTGTAAAACATCTCGATTGTAGATTCTAGGAATTAATCGATGGCTGTATAGATTGTGATTTTTTATGATGACGATTTTTCTCGCTTGTTGAATTTTCGAGAATCGCCCATCACTAGTTCTTACAAGCAGACACTAGATTCTTCTTTGGATTAGCAGAATTTTGTAAATTATTTCTCTTTTGCTGAATTCCACAAGACCAATTTCTCAAATCTGTCACTAAAAAACTGTGAATTTCATCAATCGCTTGCAAAAAAAAAAAAAAAAAAAAAAGTAAAGTAAACTTTTACTTTTGTATAGCTGATGATGTCGTTTTTAATAACTGTTTAAATGATTAATATTTATATTGTCTAAAATATATGCGATTTCCTACAAAATATAGCCACATAGGAGCCAAAAACCTTTCACATTTTATCCTTATGAACTTATTTGAATTTTACCATATTGTTAGTTAAAAAAAAAAAAAAAAAAAAAAAAAAAAAAAAAACCTTACTACTGAATTTGAACCAAATTATGGTTTTCTGTAAGACAGAAATGATATTTATATTCATGCATTATTTGCTTCTGGTGAGAATACATAAGAAACCAAACTTTACATTTGAGTTAAAGGATGTTAATGTAATACTAAACTGTTCACGTTGACAGGTAGCCATTTTATTCAGAACTCAACTATGGAAATGCAATATATATTTATTACAGAAAATAATATACGCAACATAACAAATTTGTTAAGGATTTATTTTATATTCAGTACAACATTTTTTAACAATGTTGTGAAAATTGTCAGAAGTTTTACTTCACATATACTTTCTTCTGTTTTGTTATTTTCTGAGTGGCATCCCTGATTTATACACAGCTTACTTAAACAATTTTGAAATTAGAGAAAATAAATTTCTTAAACCCATGTAATTTTCATATGAAGAGTCTGAATGTGAGAAAGTCTGAAATAACAAAATATAATTTCATATTACTCCAGCTTAATATATTTTAGCAAATTTGATTTCATAATCAGATTTATAGTCAACTTTGAGTTTAATTCTGTTTATCCAAAGAAGCCTGTCCCATTCTTTGTATCCTGCGATTTTTTATTTTTACCTTCTTCAAGAATGCAGGTGAGTCCCTGAAAGAAAATTAATCCCAAAGTAAAAGACAATTTTTTCTCTTTAAAAATGCAAACTTTATCTGCTTCCATGTTATAGATACACACCTTCAATCTCCAGATTTATGTAATTGAAAATTTACAGTCACATTTGGAAGAAAAATTAAAAAAATTATATCCAACACAAAAGCTTTAAAAAAGCATTAAAAGAAGACTGCTAAAAAAATTATTCCTAATTATTGGAACAATTGGTCCACCCAATGCTTGATAGATTAAAACAATTAAAGGCGTACCAAAGACATATTAAACTTCAACTAAATAATTTAAATTAATTAGAACAATAATTACAGTTTTATTTTGAGATTACTTTTTATTGTTTTATGGCCTTTTTATTTTTTAAAAACTTGATGTAAAAAGATTTTGTTTTAATGTTTTTGGATTTATAATATTTATATGTATTCTAAATGAATAAAAACGTATAATTAATTTGATTAAATTATTTTTTTTATTAGGTATATCTATTATTAGGTCTATATATCAAGTCATAATGTGTAAAAAATAGTAATTAAAAAAAAAAAGTGTCAGTTTTACTTTGAGCCTTTGTACTTTATATGCAACTATTTTGCTACTAAATCAGCCATGATATGCCACTATTTTTAGCTTTGAAGGCTACTAAAGCGACTATTTCAAATACTTTTTGGAATGGCAGCGTTGTTAGTACTTTATGTCAAAAATAAGTCTAAGATCATATTGTTCTGGCAGTAAAATTATAATGGTAAAAAAAAATAAAAAATAAATACAAATTTTAAATTTAAAGCATTCCACTTTACAGTAAAATAATAGCAATAGTTTCTATCTTTAAATTCTACTAATGTTCTCTTTTGCTAACTTAATTATTTTTAAATTATTCTGGATTAATCCTGAAATATATAAAGGACTGTGTTCACCTGGTTTTAAAACACTGTTTAAAGAACTGCTGCAACTGTAATTTATTAATATTAATTATTTATTAGAATGTTATAATTCTTAAAGAAGTTTTTTTAAAAAAGAAATTTAATATCGATAAATACGTTTAAAAACTTTTTTTGCTCCCTCTACTTTGACTCCAAATAAATAGTAAAAAAAGTGTGCAAAATATGAGAGTACATACAGTAATAAAAATTAAAATGTTCATAATTATCACACAAATTAAAAGGGTAATAATTTTTTTGTTAGATTTATTTATTGGTATTCACTAATAGTTAAATGTATTACAGAAATTAAAATAATATTGCAATTTTTTATATTTTTTCGTTTTATTTTCTTTGAGTCTTAAGTATGGGAAAGAAAATGGATTTCACCCCCCCCCCCCCCCAAAAAAAAAAAAAAATTACAATACAGCTGATTTAGCATATTAAACATGACATGCTGATTTTTTGTTAAATTCAGCTAAAATCTTTTAAAGCTAGCATTCTTCTGCAAAATGATGGCATGTTATAGTATAGTCTCACTATACTTATTATTGTGGCCATAGGCTTTTCTATTTTTGACTTCAGGAAACATACTATTGTCAAAGATCTGTTTAGGAAAAATTTGGGTTCTTTAAAGGACCCTTTACATTTTTTTTCATCTGTAAACAGTACCCTTCACAAAACCTTTTGCCTTAAAACAGGACCCTTCACAAAATTCTTAGTCTTTAAATATAACCTTTTCACAAATTTAGTCATTTCTAAGTAAAATCTAGTCTTCACAAACCATCTGAAGTTGCTAAATAATCTATAACCTAGGTTTTTTGTACATGAAGGATCTTGTTAAAAATAAACAGGAGTCTGAATGTAATAATTTCAAATTCCCAAAATTATGACATAGTAGGTTTTTGACATATAAAAACGTTTCGTAATTTCACCAAAGCAGGACCCTGTGAGAAAAATCTGTACAGAACTCGCTTTCAAGAAACTGACTTTGACAGCAAATTTATATTAGTTTGATAAAATTTCATGGTAACATGGAACATGAAATCTTATTCAAATACCATTTTACAATAGTTCAAATGAATAAATTTTGTATAAGAAGCATTATTTTTATCCTTGTTTTTATAGTGTCTAATATTTTTATGCTTAATCTCTCCCGTTGAAAATTCCCAAATTTTGATCTTGTGGAAATCTTTTATTTAGCTTGCTTGATTGGGAATTTAATATCATTAGTACATCAAAGTGTGAGGATTTAAGAATTCTGATGCTTAAAACACAACTTGAGGTGAGTATTTCTATTTTTCACATATTTATTATCTGATTTTCATATTATCTGATTTCATTTCTGTAATGTATCTTTCACTTTAATTTGTACTTTTTAAACCCTTTGTGCCCTGATTGTGCTTTCAAGTCTCATTAGAGAAAATTTGATATAAAAATTTTCAGTATCTATTAACAACAGATTCTATACTTCATGCAAAATACTTTGCTTTATTTTGTTTCGAAAGCAAAATATTTTTGAAGAATAAATTTCCCAACCATTTATATATTGGCTGGCTTTTGCGCTGCTGTTACAAAATGTATAGTGAAAAATTTTACATTAAAAAAACTCTTAATGATAAAACCAAAATATATTTACAGTTATCATTTTGTAAAAATTATTTTTTAACTAACAATATTATTTATTAATCTAAGTTGTAATAATTTTAACAAACTAATGATTTAGTAAGTCTGTTGTAAAAGAATGAGTTCTTTCTAAATTTCATATTAGAAAATTTATATTTCAGATATTAGGGAAAAAATAATGAGCTATAAGTTTTCTTCATAATTTAGAACATAAAGGGCTAAATTTATTTTGATTTTTATGTTTGTATTTTAATACATATAAACTGAAGTAATTTATTAAAATCTGACTTTCAGATGTTGAAAATTGATTCAGACAAACAAGGTCTATCTGAGCTTATACCTGTGAGTTTGAAAATCTTTTCTTTAATTCAGTTTGTTATTCAATATTTTTTTTTCTTTTATGAAGTAATTCTGAATTTCTAAAATAATTTTTTCTCATAGTTTGTAATGTCAAGATTGCAGTCTACGTTAGAAGTTGCTGATATACCTGAATTATTGATTGCAATTGTCAATGTCATTTTTGAAATATCAAATGGCTATCCAACCGTGTTTTCAAATCATTTTAGTGTAAGTTATAAATTTTATTTTATTTACATGTAATAAGTAATTTAGTAATGAGTAAATAAAGCTTGATAAATAGTAAACATTTTTGAGAGCATTTTTGACATTATAAATTCATTTCAAAACATAAGAACCAATCTATTGATAAACCATTGGGAAAAAAATCGCTAGTGAGAAAGGTTAGTGGTGGTGTAAGGGCTAGAAGATGCACTTTGGAATCAAACTTTATATGATGATAATTTACTATCAGTGAGCTTAATATAACAGTATTTATATATATAAATTTTAAAGCATATAGACAACTTGAAGATAATATGTGCTAGAGTTTGAATTATTTTTATGCACAGAAAGTTTTGCTTGTAAATATTTGCGTCGCTTGACTTGATCACTAAAGCAATGTGATCTTTTTTATTCACTTTAAATTAGAGTATTTCTTTATCTTCAACAAGTTTACAGAATAACATTAATTATATATATCTAAAAAAAAAAAAAAAATACTTTTTAGTATTTTTTATTTTAGGATAATTTATAATTCTACCATAATTGAAACAATTTCAGTAAGTAGATTCTTTTGTTACACATAATTCAGGCATGAAAGAGTTCCTCCTAAAGGAGGAATTGCATCTTTTTAAAAGCAATTTTGGACATTCTCTAAATTGATGCAATAATGCAAAGAAAAGATTGGAAGCATCTAAGAGAGGGGTGGGGGAGGGGATCTGGAAAATTAAGTTGAGCTTATATTATAAATATCTGAAAGCCATTTACATGAAATTGTTTAAAAGTGTCTTTTCAGAGTGAAGTTTATTTTTTTCAGATTTTAAAAAGGAAAGAATGTTTCCCCAAGGTTCTTTTTGGAATAGAAAATATTTTGTCCTACTTATGCAAGACTTTTGGTTAATTTCAGTAATGCATTTTTGGAGATGTTTGTTCCTTGAGCAAAGACCAATTTGACATGCATATATTTAGCATGGAGATTTTTTACTTTTAAAAGGAAAGAAAAAAAAAAAAAATCTTAAGCAGCCAAGCCATCCAGAATAACATTTGGTTTGAAAAATTAATCAGCGTGCTTCATATAAGTTCATTAGATACACGGTGTTTCACTACCAGACCGAAAAACTTTGAGGAGTGATAGTAGACATGAAGACAGACATTATTAAATAGGAAACCATGGAGTGCAAACATCTTCTATAGGAGCTAGGGGTCATTAAAGTTTAAGATCCAAAACTTCAAATGATGATAAAAACGAAAAAAGGGTCGATTTGTTTGCAGTTTTCGCTAAAATCGTTCATTATATCATGATTTTCTTAAAAAATATTTGTAAAGGTTACGTTCAAAAATTGTCGATAGAGGGCGCTTTAGATTGTAGAGTAACAAAAAACTGCTTTTTATTATTTTTTGTATGGGGTTAAAATTATTCTATAGTTGACTTTAACTTAAATTTTAAGCCCAAAATCGAAAACATGGGGATCGGGTAACTAGTGAAGATTGAACTGTGAACAGAGGGGGGAAATTTTAAACATACATAAACATTGAAGAAACTAATCGATTTTGTTGCGGTTTGCGTGTAGGCCATTCCCTTAGTATTTATTTTATTCAAAATGACGTACAGCTTTGATGTCTTCATTTTTTGATAGAGGGCGCTTCCGACATTTCAATGACATTACTCCTGGGTGTTTTATTACCAGACTAACATACTTCCAGGAAGTGTTAGGGATGCAAAAATGACTCGGAATCACACAGGAATGTAACGTTGGAAATACCTTTTTTGCGAGTTATGGCTAAAAGAAGCAGAGAAAAAAGCAACAGAAAGAAGCAGAGAAACAGCAACACGTTAATGTGACAGAAAACAGTTCATTGAAAGGTTTTACTACAAAAGGTGTTCGAAATTACAACCTGAAGTAGTCCGGCAAGCTTGTCAGCATCTGTAGATGATGCTGTGGAGACCTCATGGCTTGTATTTCTGTAGCTGCCAGGAATCTGCCAGAGCTTGAGGAATTTCATTAGACGCTGCTGTCAAGCTTACTGGACTACTTCTGGTCATAATTTCGAACACCTTTTGTAGTAAAACCTTTAAATAAACTATTTTCTGTCACATTAGCATGTTGCTGTTTCTCTGCTTCTTTCTGTTGTTTTTTTCTCTGCTTCTTTTAACCATAATTTGCAAAAAAGACATTTCCAACGTTACATTCCTATGTGATTCCCAGTCTTCTTTGCATCCCTAACACTTCCTGGAAGTATGTTGGTCTGGTAGAAAAACACCCAGGAGTAATGTCATTGATGTGTCGGAGGTGCCCTCTTTAAAAAAATAAGGACACCAAAGCTGTACATCATTTTAAATAAAATAGTTACCAAGGGAATGACCTACACGCAAGCCGCAACAAAATCGATTAGTTTCTTCAATGTTTATGAGCGTTTAAAATCTCCCCCTGCTGTTCACAGTTCAATTTTCGTTAGTTACCCAATCCCAATTTTTTGGATTTTGGGCTTAGAATTTAAGTTAAAGTCTAAACTTTAGAATAATTTTAACCCCATACACAAAATAACGGTAAAAAGTAGTTGTTCGTTACTCTAAAGTCTAAAGCGCTCTCTATCGATGATTTTTGAATGTAACCTTTAAAAAAAAATTTTAAGAAAATCGTGATAGAGAGAATGATTTTAGCGAAAATCACAAACTAATCGACCCTTTTTTTCGTTTTTGATCATCGTTTGAGGTTTTGGACTTTAAACTTTAATGGCCCATAGCTCCTACAGAAGACGCTTGCACCCATGGTTTCCTATTTAATAATGCTTCTCTTTATGTCTGTTATTATCCCCCAAAGTTTGTCTGTCTGGTAGTGAAACACCCTATATATTTGGATTTACACCTTTAGGAAGCTGTTTTCAATTTTCTTATTTGTTTCAATGAACCTATACATTTATTGTTAGTTTAAATTTGTTTTTTATTTTTAATACTTTCTAAATTAGGAATAGAAAATAACAATCATACATACAGTTATATTTCATTTTAATATATATAAATAAGAGTTAAAATGTTCAGAGTTTGACGCCATAGTATAGATGGAAAAAAAATCTCCCCTTTTTTCATATTTAACACTTTCATGCCTGTTAAATTTCTAAATCTCAATTTTAATGATATGCTATGATGATTTAAATCTTTTGGATTTTGTTTTTCAGATTATTGTTTCATAAATAGGAGCTTTGTCCTTTGTATACTACTAGATGGAACCCGTCAAAACTTGACGGCAAACAATTTGATAGCACTAAAGAAAAAAGTTTACTTACCGCAAAGGCTGGGCGATGTCTAGAATTAAATATCATGATAAATCGGCATCTGTATATCATGATATTCCGATATATCGATTTTGGAAAGTGCCCCCTCACAGGCCTTTGCAACGATATGTCACATGAGGTGTGACGGCAAAATTTAGAAAAAGGCCCTCCTGCGGGGGGAAAGCTAGTGGGGAGTGGGACACTGAAGGTGCATAACATGAATAATTCCGCAACATTTTGAGAAATTTGCATTTATTCTGCGATCCTTTGACAAAATCAGTGTTTTTCTGCGACCATTTGACAAAAATCGCACTTTTTCTGCAGTCCTTTGAACGAAATTCACGTTTACTCTGCGATCCTTTGATGAAATCACGTTTTTTTTTTTTCAATCCTATGACGAAATTTGTGTTTTATTCCATAATCTTTCGACGAAATTTGCATATTTTCCACGATATTTGACAAAATTCATATTTTACACGATGAAATCAGAAAATAAAAATGACTGTCACTGTTGCACTCAGTTCCATGTACACCCAAGAGGTCGAGTGCCCGTACTCGCTATACCCTTTTAATTTTTCAGCAGGCATGCTCGTGTAAAGTTGACGGTTTTTCAAAAAATTTCCTGCTACGAACGGTTTTAAAATTTATTTTTTACTATTGATGTTTGTGCATAGATTTAAATGACAACATTATCACAAATTATTTGAAAACAGGTTTAAAATTTTGGGTAAAAAAAACTTTTTTCCTGGAAAAATTGGAAAACAGGAATATGCTACCAAAAAATATAAAAAAATATTATAAAAATTGTAGTGTGAGTGTCATAGTTTTTACGAAAGTTTTTCTTGCTTGATTACTTTTTGTAATTATGATGTATTCCACAAAGAATATAGGAAATATAAGAACGTTTAAAGTAATACCGAGTTGCATAAAGTTAACTTAACCATCGTCACAAATTGATATTACTAAAATTTTGGGTATTTTTTCGTTAGCACACCAGTCAAAAATGACTTTCCCATTAGTGCACCACCGACCCCCCCCCCCCCCCCCAAAAAAAAAAAAAAAAAAAAAAACAAACAAACAAACAAACAATAAGCTGGATGTATGAAAATTCATGCATCAATCTATAAACTACACTAAATATGTAAATGTTACAGTTGCTAATGCATGTATGAGCACTGCACGCCCATGAAAACAACAAAAAAACATTACTGTATGCAGAAGACTCTAAAATGTAGGAAATTATGTAAAATTATGTGCTGTGCTAACTTAAAAGTACCGAACTTAAGGGGGTTTCTCAAACATTTCCATCCCTACTTTTTATTTTCTAAAAGATTAGATTTTATAAAAAAAAACACTAATATTCAAGCATGCCTACTGAAAAGAAAAACAACAAAAAAAGGAAAAATGCTGAAAAAGGCGGTTTCCCCCATGAGATGCCAAGAAATCCAAAATTTGAATACCATTAGATTTCAGAAAATTAATATTTGCCTTAATTTTACATTTAAATGTTTGAATATATAAAGAAAATGTTATTGAACTGAAATGGTGGTATTCAAAACACATAAATCCTTGGTATCTATGTACCATGAGGTATATTTCCTAAATCAGCAAAAAAATTGGAAAAAAAAAATGAAAAAAAAAAAACACTAAAAAAAAAACACATACACAATACATATATACTCAGATATTTGTGTCCATTTCGATCTTATTAAAAAAGATTTGTTGGGAACATTAAAATTTTTGTCACACATATTTACAAACAGACCATGCAAAAAAGCATGACATGCATGAATGAAAATGGATTACTAAAATTACCTTATTGTAGACAACATTGAATCTCTTAAAACCCTTCGACCTATTTGAACCTTTGAATTGAGTATACACAAACATGCATCAGGCCAGTGCACTAATGCATGTACTAAAATAATTTTCTTATATACTACGCAATTTTATTTTTAACCCTTCTTTAAATGAAAGTAAGTGAAATGGATCAGGCAAACTGCACTACATGCATAGAACAAACAAAAATTTATTATTGCACAACATAGGCTCCCAAATTTGTTGCACATTTCTATAATTAAAGCATAGGCAGACACACATAAGGCTAAACGCACTGGATGCATGAATGCAAATACTAAGATTATCCCCTTATAAATAACATTAAAAACTTGGTACCTAGTCACCTTATTTGTACATTTAGAGCATTTTTCCATTTTATTGACATGAACCAATGAATCATATAGGTTTTTCATTATCCAGCATATTTATTATTGTACAATATAAGCATAGATGCCAATATCTCCGGAAATTCCGGAGTTTCTCCGGAAATGTAGGATAAAATACGGAAGTACGGTAATAAGGTAGAAAATACGGAAATTTGAGACAAAAAAATCGCGAATTTCTTCGATCGATCGCGGCAAAAAATCACGAATTTTGTCAATCGGTCGTTGAAGTATATCGCGGAAATCGTCTGTTAATCGATAAAACCGCCAATTTCTACAATCGCTTGCGGCAGAAAATCGCAAATTTCGCCAACCGATCGTCGAAAAAAGTTGCAAATTTTGTCAGTCAGTCGTTGAAAATAATCGTGAAATTCATCCATAGGTCGTTGATAAAAATCGCAGCCGCGGCAAAATATCGCAAATTGCGTTAATCAGTTGGGGGGAAAATATCCTGAAATCCGGTAATCGACCAATGATAAAAATCGCGGATTTCGTCAATCACTCGCTGCGCTGCAAAAAAATCTCGAATTCCGTTAGTCATACGCGGTAAAGAATTGCTGTTTTCGTCAATGAGTCGCGGCAAAAAATCGCTGTTTTCGTCAATGAGTCGCGGCAAAAAATCGCTGTTTTCGTCAGTCAGTCGCGGCAAAAAAATCGCTGTTTTTGTCAGTCAGTCGCGGCAAAAAATCGTTGTTTTCGTCAGTCAGTCGCAGCAAAAAATCGCTGTTTTCGTCAGTCAGTCGCGGCAAAAAATCGCTGTTTTCGTCAGTCAGTCGCGGCAAAAAATCGCGATTTCCGTTGGTGAGTTCTCGGTAAAAAATTGCGATTTTCGTTCGTCAGTCGCGGCAAAATAATGCGATTTTCGTCCGTCAATCGCGGCAAAATATCGCAGTTTTCGTCGTTCAGTCGCGACAAAACAACGCGATTTTCGTCTGCAAGTTGCGGCAAAACATCGCGATTTTCGTCCTCATGTCGCGGCAAAATATCGCGATTTTTGTCCTCATGTCGCGGCAAAACATCGCGATTTTCGTTCTCAAGTCGCGGCAAAACACCGCGATTTTCTTCCTCGAGTAGCGGCAAGACATCGCGATTTTCGTCCTCGAGTAGCGGTAAAACATCGCGATTTTCATCTGCAAATCGCGGCAAAACATCGCGATTTTCATCTGCAAATCGCGGCAAAACATCGCGATTTCCGTCTGCAAGTCGCGGCAAAATATTGCGATTTTCGTCCGCAAGTCGCGGCAAAACATCGAGATTTTCGTCTGCTAATCGCTACAAAACATCGCGATTTTCGTTTGTCAGTCGCGGCAAAAAATTCGCGATTTTCGTTCGTCAGTCGCGGCGAAAAATTCGCGATTTTCGTCAGTCAATCTCGGCGGAAAATCGCGAATTTTGTTAATTGGTCGCGGGATTTCACACTCACATCAATCACGAATTTTTTGCTCCGTAGAGATAAAAAAAATTCCAAAATTTATTATAAAAAATTATTAATACATTAAAAGTAAAAGTAAATTAAGTAACCTTTATTTAAATTATGTTTGTGTTGATAAATGCAAAAGCTGCAAGAGGACTGAAAATATTTGTAAAAAATATAACTCGTAAAAAACTTTGTGCAACTCCTGAAATGACTCCTGAAACCTGAACATTTTACTCCTGAAGAGTGTCCAAAACTCCTGAAATTTAACTGGTTTACTCCTGATACAGTCTTTACAATGTTGGCGTCTATGTATAAGCCCCAAATTTGTTGAACATTTCTATAATTAAAGCATAGGCAGACATGTGCAAGGCTAAACGCACTGGACGCATGAATGCAAATACTAAGATTATCCCCTTATAAATAACATTAAAAACTTGGTACCTTGTCACCTTATTTGTACATTTAGAGCATTTTTTCCATTTTATCGACATGAACCGATGAATCATATAGGTTTTTCATTATC
The DNA here is from genome assembly GCA_963932465.1 of Maratus speciosus. NCBI lineage: Eukaryota > Metazoa > Arthropoda > Arachnida > Araneae > Salticidae > Maratus > Maratus speciosus. Next base: position 373,626,263 of record OZ010789.1, on the reverse strand, counting down.
CAGCATATTTATTATTGTACAATATAAGCGCAGACAAACTGCACTGATGCATACTAAAATTTATTATTGCATTACTCAGTAACCCTAAAATTTGTTTACTTATTTCTACAAACTGAAATTCTGACAGACATACATCAAGCAAAACATTCTACATGCATGAATGCCAGGTTCCCTTTAGTTGTTTATTATAGGACCTCTTTATATACTACATTCAGTGTTCTATTGCCTTTTGGTAGTATTTGAACCTTTAAGTTCTCAAATGAACGCACCCGAGACATAGCTACATGTAACTGACCATGGCTAAAAACAGGCTGGGGTAAATAAATACCAACACAATCTAAAGTTTGTCCCTGTGCTTTGTTGATAGTCATACAAAAAGCCAGACGTATGGGAAATTGGCGTCTTTTAAAAGAGAAAGGGAGTGATGTGTCTGATGGTGATAGGTCGATTCTATTAATCAAAGCTCTTTGCCCTTTTCTTTCGCCAGTGATAATTTCTAAATCTAAACAATTGTCATACATATTCCTCACAATTAGTCTTGTCCCATTTAAAAGACCCTGGGTAGCATTTAGGTTTCTTAACAGCATTACAATTGCACCGACTTTTAATGTGAGATTATGTGGAGGCAAACCACTTAACTCTAAACTGTTTAGAAATTCTGCAGGAAATTGAAGAATTTGGCTTTCATCATCAGTTATGAGATTATTTACGCTAGCGTATGTTCTCTGTGTGCCAGGTATAAGATGTAGAACTTTAGAATTTATTTCATTACAATGCTCATTTTTGGGGGCAAGAATAGCAAATTTAGAAAAATTAACAACATGATCTGGTGAAGCAAAATGTTTGCCAAAAATTTCAGATACGATATCTTCTTTTGCAATAATTTCTAAAGGTAAATCAATAACAGAAGAACCATATGATGGTTCATCATTGACTGATGGATAACTTCCATCACCAATTTTAAGCAAAAACTTTGAAAACTCCAATTCGTCTGACCTAGCTCGCATGTTTTTAAATAACCGAAAAACCTTGAAATATGGCCAAAGAGGTGAAAATTTGATGCAATTTTGAGTTATTGTTTGTCGTGAGGCATGTGGAACTACTGGCAATACCTGTCTAAAATCCCCTCCAAGAACGATTATCTTCCCACCAAAAATAATATTATTGGTCATTATATCTTGCAGAAGTCTATTAACAGTCATTAATGCATAAACATTTGCCATAGGTGCTTCATCCCAAACTATCAGTCTTGCTGACTTAATATCAGAAGCAGCTTTGCTATTAATTTTTAAAGACGATACTGAAGTTTCATGCAGAATCAAAGGTAACTTAAACTTACTATGTACTGTGCGACCATTTGGTAAGAGCATAGCAGCAATGCCAGTCCATGCAACAGAGATAATTTCTATACCTAAATCGAAGCATTTTTGTATAAGACACTGGAATACAAATGTCTTCCCAGTACCACCTGGACCATCTATGAAATATGCATTGCTTTTATTTGTATTATTCGCTTGGATTACTTTACTGATTTCGTTAATGATTAAAAGTTGTTCATCATTAGCTTGCTGAATCATTAAATTATAGTCAAGATTTGAATTTTTAGAGAAATTGATGTTGTGATCAGTTATTAAGAAATCATTAATAACTGGCAAGTTGAAAGTTGAAAGAGAAAAACCATGTAATTTAAGTGTTTCATTAATATCCCTGAGACTAAAATGATAAGCTTTATTCGGCTCATGAAGCTGCAAATAATCTTCACTAAGATAATCTTTAAAAGTTTCCCATAATTGAGTAGCGTTTGATGGTTGTTGAAAAATGGCAATGAAAGAAAATAACTGCCTTAATTGAAATGGCATTTGAAGAACTGATGCTTCATGCAAACAACGCAGCCACTCAGTATCATCCTGAAGTAATCCACTTTGCATAGCTGCTTCTTTGAAAGAAGAAAAAACAACATCATGAACTGTTCTTATATCTTCATGACTTGTAGCCCCAACTACATGAAGCAACAGTAACCTAAGATGATAACGCTCGGATTCAGAGGGAGAAACATTATACATTCTGCCAATTACTCTACGAAAGTTAGAGCGTTTTTTCCAAATACACTTAGTTTTATCCCAAGTATAATGAAGAGGTGTTTCTGGATAAATAAAAGGGCTTTTTGTTTCTGGATCCTTATTTAAATTAAACCATGCAATAAGTTGTGTGCTTCTTAATTCTGATCTAAGTAAAGCTTCCGCGGCTTTATCATCCTGAAAATATATTTGTTGCTCTTCTGGCAAATGCACAGGCAAGCGAATGATTGTGTGAGATTGTTCATGCATTGGATAAGAAAAAATTCTGTATGCACCTTCACATGGACTGACATATCGAGTGTTTAGGAAAGCAGTAACTTCATCATGATGAAGCACACCACCTTCAGCAGTTACCTGCACATTGGCACAGTCATGACCTTTGTAAACATATTTATGTATATATTTTATACTGTGAACACTCGCGCAAATTTCGACATTAATATGGGCTTGAAAATAAAGTAAGAGAAAGGGATTGTAAGGAACTATGTAACGGTTGTCAACCTCAATATTTTTACCTTTAATATGTTTAGAAATAGTCCTGTTATTATTTCTCCTTTTATAAAGGGGATAACCATTAACATTTTCCTTAGTTTCCTGAACAAATTCTTTTGGAAATTCTTTCTTACATTTACCATCAGTCATGCAAATTGAGTTTGGATTAAGACTACCGCAAGAACCGTGTACCATGTGGCATTTAACTAAGTTATGTAAGACTGTATCATTAGGGTCGGGAATTTCTGCAGAAATAACTTTATCTATGTCTGCTATTTCTCTAAATTTACAATTATCTTGAAGAGATAATAATAAATGCACATGGGGCAAACCTCTCTTTTGAAATTCAACCGTATATAAGTATGTTTGTACTTCACCAAATATTTTTCTTTCTTTTATCAAATGTAAAAGTTCTTTAATTTTTGAATGAAAAACGAACTGTAACATCTGGTCTGTTATTAGCAGTTTCAAAAGGATGTATGCTGTTAGTTATTTCTGGCCATAAAGGGTTACATGTAAACGTTAAGAAAAGGTCTGGCTTGCCAAATTTTCTTACCATTGCCATGGCATCCTGATAGTTTTGAATCATGTTTCGAGGACTACCAGTAAAAGAAGAAGGTAAAATAACAATCCGCCCCGCCCGTAAGCGTATGTGTCTACTCTCAATTTTGCCTGTTGACTACGGATAAATTTTAATCTGTCACCTTCGATGCGACAGTAATAATCAACTATCAATTGCTGAGTTAATTTCCCAGCATTAATTAACGGATTGAAATTTCCCTTAGGAGGACATCCTCGAACCATAAGTCTATAAGAAACATATTCTCTCATGGAAATATTTTCACGAACATTAGTTTTCCTCTCTCCCCCCGCTGACATTGAAATATGCCAACCTGGTTCACCGCAAGGCCAAATCAGTACATATGACATCGGATCACAATGCATACTATCAAAATCTAGAGTTTTCAGTCCACCATCTTTAGAATAAACATTTATGTACCTATGAGATGGTGGAGCACCATCATTAGATTCAAAAACCGCTGCAACCTCTGAGCATGTTGGTTCGTTGTAACGGCGAGGATCTGATAGCGGTTCATGATAAAAGCGCATAACAAAATCAACTGGCACTCTGTTTTGTTTTAAAGCTAGCTCGTGTTCCTCAGATATTTTTTGATGCATCGTTTTATAGCACTTAACGTATGGATTACATTTAATTAAATTAAGATTTATTATATTAAGAATGTCCTCTCTAATAGAACTATTCTCAGCCTTTTCTAACCTAATTTCGTTTGCTTCAGAAAAGTCTAAAATGTACAATTGACCATAAGAAGCATGTGTCGAATTATCTGGATACAAAGGGGAAATTTTGTGGTGTACTGAACCTAGAATTTTGAAACAATAAGGACCGTAACCAGGAGGTAACTTTATATTGGCACCGAATGACACGAAGGATAAAGCATTATTATATTGCCTAATATTTTGCCTAAAGTTTTTCGACATGTCATTATTTCCAGTGAATAGATCTCTTATGTCATCAATAATTTGAAATTCGGGCAGTTTGAACTTTTTGTTAGAACAACACAAATTAAATAAGGCATTTGAATTCTTTTCTGATGAAAAATACAACGCATTACAATAAGCACATGTGTTGTCTAAATTACCTAAGTTGGACGGAGATAAATTTGAAATGTTGTCGGAAACGGCACACCTATACTGAATTTTATATGGCTTTAAAACTGACTCTACCTTTTTTCTATTAGCATAATACTTTTTATTTTGTTCCTTCCGTTTCTGTTTTTTGGAAGGAGATGATTCAACCTTTTTTTGCTCTGCATAATACTTTTTATTTCTCTCTTGCAGTTTTCGTTTTTTGGAGGGAGATGAATTTTTTTCCTGCCGAATTTGTTCTTTGCCCTTTTTGAGCAATACCGTATAGTGACCATCATGTCCATTTCCATCATACAATAAATTAACTTCTATTTTGCCTCGAGCATTTACACCCAAATTTGTGACGTTATTGTTTTGTGCATTGATAATTGTGACAAAAATATTAAAAATTGCAGTTGCGGCATTTAATTCTAAGTGTCCACCATGCGTACTGTTTCTTGACATAATATTCATGTAATCGTTTACCTGAGTAATAGGAACACCGTAAGAAAGATCACCAACAATAAACGGATGATAAACATCCCAATTACCGACTACATGTTTTACAATGGCGTGGCGTACACGCGGGTGATGATCTTCTGTATCATACAGGAACACAGACAGCGCCCTAAATAAGCAATTTCCGTCCGGCTCAATTTCGCGAAGATTGTAGGATGCTAGATCCATAACTAAACTAAATAAGCCTAGGACTCGCTATGAAAATTAAACAGCAGAGCAAAATAATAGAGATCGAAATGGACACAGCAAAATAAAATAAATAATAACAAATAAACTTACTATTTCAAAGCAGCACCTTACAGTAAATAATATTAGAGATAGCAACGTGCGTGCTACTATATTAACGACTACAGCATGGGAGAATAAATTATTCATTGCCTAAGATCCTAAGAATAAATCTGTATCTAGGCAGGAAGTCTTGTGCACACACTGAACTCCCATTGGACCACAGTGTCCGCACATGCGCTGTTTACCCTGATGACGATGATACACGGAGTAAAAGTTGCGATGATGTGATCATGTTTCTCTGTCTACGGTGAATCGTTCACTTCAGTGAAAGAGATCGGACAGCCCGGAAGAGATTTTGGACGCATGCACAGATATTCATTTTTGATGCACTGAACTGACAAAAATAGCCTTTTCTTTTAATATATATGATATTTTGGATTAATAATAATCTCTTCAGATATGGGTAGATGATAGAGAAAGACAATCTTTTGCATGTCACACTTATTTATTTTTACAAATATTCCAGAAGAATCAGGAAATTAATAATAGTAAAATGTCTCAAATATACATCTTCTTACTCACCCGCCATGAAAATTTTCCAGGAAAATTCTCTTTTTTGAATTCCTTTTTGTTTTTGAGATGAATACAAAACCGTTTGTAAATTGTGACAATAACAACTTATGTCATAAATATATGAAAGTACATTAATATTATGGTAATTTTGTATTTACATGGAGTTCAGCTTTTTTGTGTTCTGCAATGACGAAAATGTCAAAATCAGCTGGACTAAAATAGCTTAACACAAAAGAAATTTTTGGTAATAACAGGAAACAAATTCTGATAGTGAAACCTCAAGAAGCTGAGCTATCAGTCACAATCCACTTTACAATTCTAAATGTTCACACAATCCCTATATTTATATCCAATCAAGAACATTTTACAGGACTAGGGGGCTCGGCCCCCTACGAACTACGTTCGCCAACCCCCGTCCAGACACCGCAGACTCTAAATGCATGCTAATTTGATCGGCTTTAAAAAGATTTCGAAAGATTGAATTGTAATTTAAAAAACAGTGGCAATCTCCCTATAAACGGATTTTTATTCATTTCTTTTTGATTGGGGAATTTTAACGCCAAATCCGCTGCGGTACTACTTGATTACCCTGTCGACCAGTTTCGCCAAATTATATAAATCGCCAAACCACTTGCCAAATTACACAAATTGACATAATTTTTATTTTAAATAACGAAAGAACAAATAAATTAGTACAACATTAATAAAAATACAAATAAAACGTTGAAATAAAAATAACTTGATGACATAGACATGTGTAACAACATTTCAAAATAAGCTAATATAAAAGGAATTAAGTAAACAGTCTTTGTCTCCTGGTATTTTTTAACAAAGCGAAAAGATAGTTCTTTTAAATGATACATTTTAAATTAATCGTTTTTAATCTGACGCAATTTTGACCAAGCTATTCTTTCTCTTTTAAATATTCACGTGAAAATACTTTTGTTAAAAATGAAATATTATTTGCGCTTTCCTAACAAAAATAGTTGAAAAGATCCTCTCAAAATATCAAATAAATGTCTAACGCAAATTTTAAATTTAAACTGTTTTGCAATATTTTGTGTTCATTTTATGTAATAACTGTAATTTGACGTAAATATGACGTAATTTCTCCTATTTAAGACTTCTAATGCATGTTAATGAATTTATTATTTTACAATATCCTTTCTCTTTTAAAATCCACGTGTATACTTTTTATGATGTAATTTTCAATAAGTTCCTGCTTTTTATATGCAATTATTTAATCTTAATTTGAAAGTATCTTTTCTGTTTATAATAGTCATGTGTAAATAAATTTTTAATTTGAAGCAAACATTATTGTTTCCGTTGTTTACAGTTGGCGACAGGCTAAATTAGTACAATTTTCTAAAATAAGTAAAAATTATATCTCGAAATGCTGAAAATTTGAATTTAAAATAGAAATGAAACCTCGAAAAATGAGTCAAATTAAAAAAATTAATGAATTCTGCACACCGGGAAATTATAACGTATAAAATGATCTAAAAATTATTAAATTCTGATGTATAGTTTTTGCTCCTATAAAACTTTTTTAATGGAACGATTTTGTCCAACTTTAGCATTAAATATCTCTTAAAATAATTCTTCGATTTGAAAACTGTCTGCTTCAGCGTGTTTATCAAACATTTCTGTATAATACTACCGATTTTCATATTTTTGTATGCATTATTTTTCTTAATATTAACAAAGAAAGACCTCCGGTCACAAAAAATTCAAAACCGGCTGCGGCGGTGACAGCGGTAGTTACTTTTTTTTAGAATAGAGAGATTCCAGAAAAAATCCTGCCTCCTGAAACCTTTCTCTGACAGTCCTTTGCCAAACACATAGATCTTAACACTGCCTCAGTGTTAGAAAGAGGCGGTTAAGATCACAGACAACTGATATGTCAGTGAGAGGTATGCTTGCCAGTGATGCAACAATCAAATTGAGAGAACTTGAGCTCGGCTGTTCATAAGAAAATTAATTGTAATATTTATATAATCTGTAACATTTCCAACAATGATTTTTTCTTTTATAAATGGGGTATAGCCTCATTAAAGAACAAAGTTGTCATTTTTTAAATATCGAGGGGTTACCTTAACTATGTTTTCAAACTTTTATAAAGTTCTAAAATCTATTAATAAATGAGTACTTGATTTTGAGCTAATGGCCAGTAAAACAGAAATTTTATGAGCAATAATATATATATTGTCCTCTTTTCCTTCAGTTTGGATTAAGGGTACATTCGAAAACATGAATTTCCACCCTCAACAACTCGAAATTTTCTGAGACATTGTCAGACTCATTTTTAAAAGTAAAGACATGAAACTTGCTGAGGTGATTTTTAAATAGATGTATAAGAGGCCGTGTGATTTCATTTTTCACTCATTTAATTAGAATTTGATTTTTAAACAATTATTTTCTCAGTATGACCATTTTTTTCATTCCCAGATCTCTCGCTTCGGAAAATTCCATTCAAAATGCCAAATTTGACAGCATTTTTTACTATATTTGCTTCATTTATCAAAATATCGACAAGCACGGCACATTATGTAGTTTCTAAATAAGAACATTTGCCAGTTTGATGCGTTTGAGAGCAAAAATGAATTTAAAAATAAATCAGAAAATAAGCAGTTTGGATTGGAATACACCCTTAAGTTGTGCAGTTTCTTGCAAAATCTGCAAAGCTTTTTCTCCCCCTAATTTAATAAACTATTACGTAAATTTTAGAGCTTGTTTTTCTACAGATTGTTTGAATAGTGTGTTTCAAAACTTATGTATGTATAGTAAATCGCTGATAAAAAGTTATCTAAAATTTGATGTCAAACTTCATTTTTCATCCAGTATCTTTCTCTTATTAGACTTAAATATTGAATAAAATTTGGTACTTTCTCACAAAATAATAAAAGAAATAAAGGTCCTAAAATACAATGAAAGATTACTAAACATTTTGTAATTATTTATTTCTGTATTGTGAAAATACCTTCAATAATTTATTTTTGATTTTTTTCTCAGTTATATAATTTCTAAAATAAGATTTCATTACAAATTTTCCAAGGCTTAATCTTACATTATTAGGAAATGGCAATGTGAGAGCATTGAATAAATATTTTAAGAAATTTAACATCATATAACATTTCTGATTTGCTGTAGTAAAATTTAAAAGGGTTTTTCAGAAATTTAAATATGAAATTTCAGGGAAATAAAAATTACTGTTTCTCTATCTTGTTGGTTTTTCTTTATGTATGCACAAATATGGAGAGATTCTTTTAGTTTACATTTTTTTAAAGTTTTTTTTTTTTTGTAATTTTTCTTCCATTCTAGGATATTGTTGACATATTGATAGGCTGGCACATTGATGCTTCTCAACAACAGTCAGTAATAGATTTTACTTCAAATGCATTGATTAGTTTTCAACAATTTTGGATATCTGATATAAATTTTACTGTCACACTTCTTGGTCAATTTTTAGAAGATATGGAATCTTATGCTGAGGTATTGTTTTGCTTTAACTCTATTTTTTCTGTTTTCCATTGTTTAAGATTTTTTTTAGAGATAGTATGTGTAGAGATTTATATTATAATTATTTTCTTGTTTTTGTAGATCGCTATTTATCCATGTATAAAAGTTTTATCGTCAACTAGCTAAAGTACCCGGCGTTGCCCGGAAATTTAAAAATGTTTGTTTTGAAAAACCAACGATTGCATGTTAATTTGCGTAATTTTCACTCTTTTTTTTTTATTTTTTTTCATTTATTGCAGACGACATATTGCCTATTTACTTAGTAAATGTAATCTGTGATCTGGATTAAGAGCGAAATTAAAACTTATGATGAAAAGTTGTTTCCGAGTATTTTGTTATTTAAATAATGTTTTCATGATTAAATGAAAATTGCAAGTAATTTTATGAATGTTATTTGATATCTTTATTTCAGTTCTTCACTATGAATGAGCTCTAGGGACCTAAACCTTTGTGGAAATTCTAATATATGCATACACACACTTATATATAGGGGATAGATTAAAAAATGGCGAAAACAAATTCAGAGAACCTCAAAATGATTAAATAAACCAATATTTCCATAACATGGTTTTTATCATGTTTCAGTATGTTTTTTCAAACTCATGTGATGTTATATGTTTACCTGCTGACGTCCATTATATTTTAATATGACGTAATATTCTCTTTTTTTTTTTTAATTTGTGAAACTATTCATTTCAGCAGCCTAATTAAGAAGGGTTTAAAGTAGGGTGTAAAAAATTCATGATTTTTTTTTAAAATAAAAAAAATCAGATTTTTTTTTTTAAATTTAAATCTGATTTTTTTTTTCCTGTGTTAAAATACGAATAGTTACCAATATTTTTAGGTTTCCAAAATAAATTAAACTTCTAATTGCTATCATAACCTACGTTTTCAAGCTTAATTAATTATTAGTTCATAATTACAGTAATTATAAAAGCTGCATCATTTATATTAGTTCATAATTACAGTAATTATAAAAGCTGCATTCATTTATATTAGTTTACATATTTAATGTTTTGTAACATTATTATTAATACATTAACATTTTGTAATAATTACATAAAACCATATTAAATATTACTGATATTTACATTTATTAAAATTATTAACTGCATTTAGTAATAAATTTTTAGCACTGCTTAAATGAATAATTATTAAACAACTATTTAATTAGGAAAATAGTATGCATTTTCTGCATTGATTGCTAAAATGATAATTAATAATATGCACAGTAAGTAATTACAGGATTAATAAAAAACAGCAAATAAGTATAATTTCATTAGTATGTAGTACAAATAACAAAACAAATATCATTTGCAGCTCGTTTTGCATTTGTACTGTTAATCTCCTAAATATAAACTTAACACACTTGTACATGTATGCTAATGAAAAAAAAATGAAAATGAGTTACAGCCATTCATACACCCATACACAGTAAATATTATATAAAAATAGCCAGTTTTTTCTGAAATCCTCAAAATGTTAAATAGCAGTATTATTAACACTCAGTAGGAATTATTTAAAAAAAAAAAAAAAAAAGGTTTCATTGCCTTTTCAATCTCTAACTAATTTCTTTATTTGGTGTATATGAGTTCAGAAGTAAAAAAAATAAAAACATTTGTTCAACCTTTACCAAAAGAAGCTCTTTCTGTGCTAACATTTTTATACCAATTAGTTCTTTACCTCTTTAACTTTCTTTTATAATAATTGTTGAGCAGTTGTCATTCATCCCTTCTTCTTTATCTCCAATTGCAATAGATTTATTATTGCAAAAGTAGAATGAGAAAATAACATACAGTCACCTCTCACTTATACGCATTTGAAGGGATTGATTCAAAAACGCACATAACTGAGAGCCGTGCATAACTGAGAGGATGTTGTATGTAGTTGTTCTTTATACACATTATAAAAAAGAAAAACATTTTGAAATATGAGAATTACAATAAATAATATTTTATGAAATAAAATGTGTAATATCAGTATAGTCAAACAAAAAATTAAAAACAAAAAATCCTTACACTTTTACAATAAAATTTAGGTTAAAAAAATACAATAAACATAAAACTTCATTTTTTGTATAGAAGAAGTTACATAAAAAATGCCAGTTAGACCTCTTTTAAGAAGTCATTAATGCTCTTTTAAGAAGCGATAATTTTTTTTCTTATGCCGCGTATGTACAACGACTTTTTCTAATGCATTAAATTGAGTCGTGCTTGATGCTGCATCAGTATTTTGAAGGTATCATCACAAAGTATCCAGAGCTCCTAAAGCAGTTGCATAAGATGGGACAATAGGATTTTGACAGTTTAGGATAATTGTCTGCAGCTTGTATAACTTTCATTTTGAACAAAATTATTAACTTTCTTTTGCTCATTTATGTTGCAATAAAATATTCAAATGCTAATGGTAAAGGCAGGGAGGGAAGGGAACCCGCGCGTGGTCTGATAAAAAGAAAAGAGAAAGAAAAGAAGGAACCATTATAACTGAGGAGAGAGGGGAAAATTCAAAGTGTAACACTCTCTCAGGCGCTTTTCGGAACGGTCTTTTGAACTTGATACTTGCAGAAAATTCTTTATAGTTAAAAAAAAGTTTCACGCTTAACTCAGAGTTTGTGAATTGCGCTGTTATTTCCACGTATAACTGAGAGAGACAATTCAAGGTGGCGCTTATAAGTGAGAGATCTATAGCATTATTTTCCTATTACTCGTGGCGGAACCTTATGAAATTCGCATATAACTGAGAGACGCATACAACTGAGAAGCGCATAAGTGAGAGGTGACTGTACTAGCTAAAGCTACTTATTCTTTTACTTGCAGTTGCAGACATTTATTATACTTGCTGTGCTTATTTTATATAAAAGAGTGAATAATTTGTTTTGTTGAAGGTAATTATGACATTTCAAATTATATTAGATTTAAATATTTCTAAATAAAATGCTTTTTATGCTAGGTAAAAACTTGTTTTTTACAAATTTACCATACTTAATTTTTTACAAGTCTTAAGCTTAAAAAAATTAATTAAAGCTTTTTGTTTATTCGTAAGACAACATACCTATTGAAACTTTCCAAATTACGCTCATCTAAGATTTTAATACTTTTTATAAAATTTTAAACACTTAAAAAATTTCTGATTTTAATCTATGATTTTTTTAAAAAAAAATCATGATTTAATCACTGATTTAAATCATTTGATTAAAATCGGTGACACCCTAATTTGAAGTAACTTAACATCTTTTTCAACAGTGTAATTTTAAGTTTATTCATTTCATTTTCAACGTGGAAATCTTGCAATAGAAATGTTATGACATAATATTACCTTTTTTAAAAATTTTGTCCAGCTATTTATTTCATTTCCATTTTTCACATGGAAATCTTGCAATAGAAAAGTAATTGTTGTGGTAAGAATTTTATTGTGGATTTTAATTGTTGGCAACTGCTATAACGAAAAATGTTTAAATTTGATATAAAATTGCTTTTAAATTGGTGGTTTTTATTAATTAAAAATTAACTTTAACTATAAATTATTTCGATTCCAGATTGCTTTAGTTCCCTTGGCCGTGTTTTAATACACATGTATGTGACATTCCGCAATTCTGGCTTCCAAACTGTGGATTTGTATTGAATTATAGACAGACAAATTTTCATTTTTATATATTAGATATACCAGACACAAAATAATATAGTTATAAATAAACTTATTTCCATTCATCATTGGAACAGTAATGTTAAAATATGCCAGTATTTCCATAATCGAGTTTTTATCATGCTTCAATACATTTTTTCACACTTATATCAGCGTTCGAAATCCTTGGTGGTCCGCTGGTCCGAGACCACTAAAAATTCAATCGGACTACTAATTTAAAAAATTTAGTGGTCCGCAGGACCAGTAGCTTTTTCCCCTCTCTGACAGGTAAACGTAAATTTTCCCATCAATGAGAAAACCGCAACCAGACACAAACCACAGAGTTTTATTTTATTTAAAAAAAAATAATAAAAAATTGCATTAAAACTTAGTCAGTTGAAATAAATAATCGGAAATAAAATACATAATTATAATTAATAATTTTATAGATTTTGTTCATGTACTGTTTATTTAATTGTTAGCAAATTATAATTTTACATTTTATTATGCTGAAAATTTTGGGTAACTGAAAGGAAGTTTGGTTTATATTCTAATAGGAAGAGGAGGGGTGTGGGGTGTCACTTGAAGGGTTAAAAGTACATAATAGAATTTTATGTAGCGGGCCAGTGACAATGTCTGCGGACCAGTGACATTTTTTTATCAATTCTACCGCTGCTTATATGACATTATATATTCACCACATCCTTTATATTTCCAATATGATGTAATATTGCATTTTTTTAATTCGTCAAATTAATTAAATATTATTTTCAGATGGAAATCATAAAACAGAAAAATTGACCTAACATTCACTTTTGTTTTTAATTTGTCAAACTATTTATTTTATTTTCACTTTTCATGTGGAAATCTTGCAGTAGAAAAGTTATGATGTAATATTTCCTTTTTTTAAATTCGTCAAACCATTTATTTAATTTTTTCGCGTGGAAATCTTGCAATAGAAAAGTAATTGTTTTGGTAAGAATTTTATTGTGGATTTTTAATAGTTGGCAACAGCTGTAACAAAAAGTGTTTAAATTTGATTGGAAATTGCTGTTAAATTTGTGGTTTTTTATTAATTAAAAATTAACTAAGTTATTCTGATTCTGGGTTACTTTAGTTGCCTTGACTGTATTTTAATACACATGTAACATTTCACAATTCTGGCTTCCAAATTGTGGATTTGTATGTAATTACAGACAGACAGACAAATTTTCATTTTTATATATTAGATAGTATGTCCCATTTAATCTTTTTCTTTTTCTCCTCCTTTCTTTCTTTCTTCTTCTTTTTTTTTTTTTTTTTTTTTAAATATGTAAAATAATATAACAAAGAATATGTATTTAAATATTGGTACTTCCTTTTTATATGGGCGTTGGTAATACAGATTGAATATAATGTTATCCAATTAACAAAGGTAATTGGAATGGATTTAAAAAGGAAGCAAAGCATAATACGCATATGGAGCGTTTAAGCTGAAACTGTTTACCCAAGAAATTTGTAAAGTCTGAAATATTCCAGAAGGTATTTTGAAAGAATGACCAAACAGATTTAAAAACAAATAACAATTTTATTAAACAAAATTTAAATAAAAACAAAATGAAAAATAAAAATCATAACGATAAAAGTAGATGTATAAACAATCGACATAAGTTCTCAAGTTCTCTTAAGCATCCAATTAACATAAGCACTTGGTGTAATACCGTGCAGAGAAACATCACTCTATATCAATGTTTAATGAACCAGAGCCCCAAAAGCTAAAAACTATTTCAAAGCAAAAATATTAAAAAGAAACTTGTTTAAATTTTTACTCCAATTACTTTACTTATCTTCAATTAACTTTAAATAGCATTAAACTTTAAATAGAGAAAATATCAAATTATCTTTAAAACATTATGAATAGCAAAAAGGTTTATCTTCAATTAATCACATTAAAGTTATCTTTCTCCCCATAAAAGATTTGTCACTTAAAGTCAAGTCAAACTTCGTTATATTCAAAAGCTTAATACAATTCTCCAAATACTTCATACTGCCACTAGAAGTTAAAAATATAGGAGAACTAAAGCAAACATGAAAAAGGGACATAAATGAAATCATAAACTGCAGCATGCCTCTCCAGAGATCCCCTAGCGAAATCCGTCTGTAGGATCTCAAAGGAATTGCAAAAATCCCAATACTGCCAGTCAGTAACAACTCCAAGTACCTCGCACATATTTCCAGAAGGCGTAGGTCTCGAACCACTATTGCTACGACCGATCTGCAGCATCAAGACGGGAAAACCGTCCCTGGTCCCTTTGGAACCAATTTACAACCCTACAGTTCACAATCCACTTACTAAAAGGAAGCTGACTAGATTAATCTCCATTTACATAATTACCGTAAATAATTCAAACCAAAATATCTTTTAAAGAGGGAGAGAAAGTTACTGTAAAGAAAAGTATTCTATATCAAATAAAATAAATAAAGACAAACTAACTGACATGTCGCCGATGGCCCGCTATCTGTACGCTAAGAAAAATCTAAAAGAGATTCAATGCATATATATTCAGGTGTATTCTTCAACACCAAAAGTTATTGCTTGTTAACCATCTCTCATCCAGCGATATCCAGCACTACGTTGACATTGTCAATTCTGTACACAGTCTCCATATCAAATGAAAAGCAAGAGTATTACATTAAAAACTACTAAGAAAAACTGACACCATTATCCTATATCTAACACATCACATTCCATCCTCTATCTTAAAAACAGTAAGCGTAAACATTATGCAGCCAACATGCAACTAGGTATCTAAAGGAAAAAACGAAGCTATCAATGAGCTCGCTCCTACGATATAAATAGCTCACTCCCTTTGCCGACAACGCCCCCTCACGTGACTTCCGATCGCCAAGTCAAACGCCACTTCCGGCATCTCGAACAATCCCGGGAAAAACGGACCAATAGCGATCGGCCACTGGAGATAGACACGTGTACTGGACAAGCAACGCCATCTGTCAATGGTCATCGTAACTCCTCATTTTATGAGACTGAATGAACGATGTCTGTTGACAAGCTGAAAGAGAGGTTACGTAATGCCGGCAAGAACGTGGCTGATAAGTAAACACAGATGCTCAAGGAAATAGATTATGCAGAAGTGATTCAAGGTAAAAATAAAGAAAGTATATTTATTATAACGTAATGTTTAAACACTGAAATAAAGATAATGAAAATTGTTTAAATATAGAAACTTAGTTTATTGAAACTTAAATGAGTGAATAGTAAATAAGTATTTAAATTATATTTTATTTAAAGACAATTATGAAATTACTTAAAGAGGGTTATATAAAGATAAATTAAATAGAACAGGTTAAGTTAAAGGTTGAATGAAAGAGGTTGAATGGAACGATAAGAACAGGAGGGAAATATAAATATATTTCCTAACAAAAGCCCCCCCTCTTATCATTTCCATGAAAAACTCACTAAGTTACAAAAACCCATATACCAGAAAGAGGCTATCTTACATGAAGAACCCACATACTGGTACACCTTGGTTACCATTTACATCCAACCATTGGAACTGCAACAAAAATTCATCTATAATATACTTGACCACAACTGCAACTATCTGACCAATCCGTCCATGGCATCTATTATCCACCACTCTAATACAACACCTATATACCAAGTCAACTTACATAAAGGCTGAAAAAGACTAAAAACTTTTGGGCTCCAGTCCATACACAAAAACTGCAAAAATAAAACGATATAAATTATACACAACACAATACCTATATATATAAAATAATGTACATGTGGCTAACATATGGACATCTTAAAAACATCATCTAAGCACATCTGGTCCAGGAAAATATACAGTCTTACATAAGTAAGTATTACACATTAAAGATTCTTAGACCACAAGGAGAGCAGAATCTTGATTTTTAAAAATTTCAATTTTTAATTCTAACACACTTAAATTCTAACACTTTAATATTCAGAATTCAAAAATTCTCTAAAAATATTCTAACACTTTAATAATTAAAAATTGATCCTAACATTTCATTAACTTATCCAGTATTTTAATACATGTATCATAACATTTGAAAAATTAAATCAATACCTTAATACACCTCATCTTACACTTTAATGATTTAAACCAGTATTAAGATACATATCCTAACCCCTTTGACCCTTAACTATATATTAGACTCAAATATAGCACACTCCAGGTAAGGCGAAACAAAATTCACTTCTAACACTAACCTCCAGATCCAAGAACCATTTCTTACAGATTCAATTCATCTAAAACAATATCATCTGGACAAAGTCAACTCATGCTCCATTAACCGTAAAAGACAGACAAAAAAAAATTCATAACTACTCTATATCCAAGATATCCTGCAAAAAAAAAAATTTAAAAATTTATTTGTGACAGAATCCTTATAAACTAAATCCATACAACACTATATGCGAAAAGCATGCATTCATTCATATCCATTACCTTGGCCAAGGTTTTTCATACAATCCTTTCATACCCAACAAAGACGACATGGATATGAGTAGTGTCGGATTCAATAATTCAGGAATATAGAGACAAATACATTAACAATCCTACTTTAACATATAACTTATCTTGAAGAATGGAGCATGATTAACAATACCGATCCCAGAGAAATATCTTCTCATAATCAGAGATCCCAGAAGAATTATCCAGACCAAAACTAATCTTGAATCACATACAGACAAGCCAATTAAACAACATACCTAATTTGTATGCAAATCATTTACTTAATTCTTCAAGCAGAAGATTGAAAATCTAAAACGATGATAAAAATACCCCCTTTTATTCACCGCTCAACTCTTAAAAAGAAAGCTCTAGTTCTAACATATGTATATAACAATACACATTCTAACACTATATATAAATGAGCCACAAAAAAAAAATAAGTCAAGCATTAAAGGTAGCAATTCTCAAAAGTTAATTAAACCAGATCCAATCTGTTACTCATTATCATCAGGCATTTCCTTACTGTAAAGGCTGTCTCATCAATACAAAAAATTTCACCCCCTGAAGCATATCAAACGAGTCAAATTACATAACTTTAACAATCTCCCAAAAATGGATATAATCCATTGAGTATAGATTTCGCATTCCTTAAACTAAAAATTTAAATGCAGCTATACGACTCAAATAGAAAATTTAAACAGGGTCAATTCAATTGAATACTGGCACATGCTAATTCACAACATGGTCACTCACAGAAAGATTTACTCACATTTACATAACCTGCCACAGCCTCAACATTCCTTCGGATATATAAATAAAAGTTAGCAATACCTAAAAAAATGGGTGCAATTACCTCAAAAATTTCTAACATTTCTCCAACATATCCCACAAAAATGTTTACTGTTATAATTTCCCCCTTTATAAATGATAATTCAATTTGCCAAATCAATCCGCATTAAACTTCAGCCATTATCCATGAGATTCTATTACACATATGGTTTTCTCAAAAATGACAATTTAAACTGCAAATCACATTAGCATTGAATTTCAGTCATCCCATAACCTAGGGGAAATATCTCCATAGTATTGCACCTAAAAGTTCCATTAATTAAACAAAACAAAAATAATCAAATATTTAAATATCATTAAACAATCAAAAATCTGTAATAAAAAAAAAACAGTTATCATACTTTATTAAAATTAACAAACAATAGAGGAGGTAAAAATTAAAAATGGACAACTATCTGGAAGTCCTACATTTAAATCTAACAGCACCATAGTGCAAAAACCCATGACTCAATATCCAAGGTAATTCTCTTAAAACCTGAAACAAGAGATAAATACCTAATGAAATCAAAAGTTTATAGATTCTAAACTCTTGGACTCCCAATAAAAATTTCTATTTCAAATTATATGAGAAATTAGAGTTAACAATTAGAAATGAATTCCCCCTTCTAAAAAAATATAAAAGATAATGAACATTAATTTAAACTATCAATTAAAACAAATGTTAAACTTTAGAAAGGACAGAAACTGTAGACAGGTTTATTAACTATTCCTGCATAATATGACCATTAAGTTACAGCATAGTAAACTAATGTACTCTAATCTTTACCATTGAAAATTCAGAAATAACCTAATTAAAAACATAAATAAGTTTATCTAAAAATTGTTTCTATAAAAATATCACAGTTATGTCTTTAATATTCTCAACAATTTAAACTCCTAAACATCTACAGGCTAAATAAAATCTTTAAACTCCTGAATCTCAAAGAGAGACAAGTACTTCATTTCCCTCATTATAGATATTAAGCCAATTAAAAATTCTATTAATACTTCGGCTTACTTCTAAAAATTCAAAAATTTTTCCATAAAAAAGAAAAAAAAATTTAAACATTCTCAAACTAATCAATCAAAACAAGTCTTTAAAAATTTTTGCATATTTAACTTATCAAATCAAAAAAAAATTCAGTATATCTGACTCTAAATCTTAAGAAAAATAAAACTAAATATTCTTAAACTAATTTACAGACGAGTAATGCTCCCTTGGTATAATCTTCATCTGTAACATTTCCATAGACCGATAAAAATCGATGCACTTTCTCAAAAACGTTAAAAAGATGAAGGTCTAAAAAGAACATGTCCACTTATCACATTTATAAGATGAGTATTCATCCCTTTCAAAAATGCCTTTATCAGTTATACAGATGAGATGAAAAAGTATACAGAAAAATGTGGCCCAGGACGCGGACCACTGCACTTCTCTAACAACACTGGACAAAAGACGAAGGATCAAGCACCATGATAACACCAAGATCACAACTGGCCATCCCTACTTAATTTATTCGATAAACACAAACTGGCATCAAGCTGGAATCTTCAGATCACTAAATAGCTCTTTCTTTCACAGAAGACACACGAAATCAACGTCTTAAAAGAACGGTCATAAACTTTAAATACTTGAAAGAATTTCCCAATGTGGATTCTCTTCTTACTAGTGAAAACTATTACCAGCAGCCAACAGCAAAGCCACCGGACGACATGTTAAAAGAAATAGTAAACTTCAAATATAGATTACCATTAATTAAAAGGTTTCTCTAAAAATTTATATCTACTGCGAAACCTTCAACCATTAAATCCTTTCAAAAACTTTAATGTCCTTAAAAACTTCACAGACACTAATACATTCTCATACGGCCCCCCCCATCGCAAAGCTCTCTCACAGTTCCACTATAGGTGAGCCATCTGCAAACAAGTATTTCAGAAACAAAACTGAACTAAAAAATTACAGAACAGGATTTCCAATGAAAAGTACTTTAATTTGGGCAAAAACAGAAAAGGCCCATAACCTTGTTATCCAATTAACAAAGGTAATTGGAATGGATTTAAAAAGGAAGCAAAGCATAATACGCATATGGAGCGTTTAAGCTGAAACTGTTTACCCAAGAAATTTGTAAAGTCTGAAATATTCCAGAAGGTATTTTGAAAGAATGACCAAACAGATTTAAAAACAAATAACAATTTTATTAAACAAAATTTAAATAAAAACAAAATGAAAAATAAAAATCATAACGATAAAAGTAGATGTATAAACAATCGACATAAGTTCTCAAGTTCTCTTAAGCATCCAATTAACATAAGCACTTGGTGTAATACCGTGCAGAGAAACATCACTCTATATCAATGTTTAATGAACCAGAGCCCCAAAAGCTAAAAACTATTTCAAAGCAAAAATATTAAAAAGAAACTTGTTTAAATTTTTACTCCAATTACTTTACTTATCTTCAATTAACTTTAAATAGCATTAAACTTTAAATAGAGAAAATATCAAATTATCTTTAAAACATTATGAATAGCAAAAAGGTTTATCTTCAATTAATCACATTAAAGTTATCTTTCTCCCCATAAAAGATTTGTCACTTAAAGTCAAGTCAAACTTCGTTATATTCAAAAGCTTAATACAATTCTCCAAATACTTCATACTGCCACTAGAAGTTAAAAATATAGGAGAACTAAAGCAAACATGAAAAAGGGACATAAATGAAATCATAAACTGCAGCATGCCTCTCCAGAGATCCCCTAGCGAAATCCGTCTGTAGGATCTCAAAGGAATTGCAAAAATCCCAATACTGCCAGTCAGTAACAACTCCAAGTACCTCGCACATATTTCCAGAAGGCGTAGGTCTCGAACCACTATTGCTACGACCGATCTGCAGCATCAAGACGGGAAAACCGTCCCTGGTCCCTTTGGAACCAATTTACAACCCTACAGTTCACAATCCACTTACTAAAAGGAAGCTGACTAGATTAATCTCCATTTACATAATTACCGTAAATAATTCAAACCAAAATATCTTTTAAAGAGGGAGAGAAAGTTACTGTAAAGAAAAGTATTCTATATCAAATAAAATAAATAAAGACAAACTAACTGACATGTCGCCGATGGCCCGCTATCTGTACGCTAAGAAAAATCTAAAAGAGATTCAATGCATATATATTCAGGTGTATTCTTCAACACCAAAAGTTATTGCTTGTTAACCATCTCTCATCCAGCGATATCCAGCACTACGTTGACGTTGTCAATTCTGTACACAGTCTCCATATCAAATGAAAAGCAAGAGTATTACATTAAAAACTACTAAGAAAAACTGACACCATTATCCTATATCTAACACATCACATTCCATCCTCTATCTTAAAAACAGTAAGCGTAAACATTATGCAGCCAACATGCAACTAGGTATCTAAAGGAAAAAACGAAGCTATCAATGAGCTCGCTCCTACGATATAAATAGCTCACTCCCTTTGCCGACAACGCCCCCTCACGTGACTTCCGATCGCCAAGTCAAACGCCACTTCCGGCATCTCGAACAATCCCGGGAAAAACGGACCAATAGCGATCGGCCACTGGAGATAGACACGTGTACTGGACAAGCAACGCCATCTGTCAATGGTCATCGTAACTCCTCATTTTATGAGACTGAATGAACGATGTCTGTTGACAAGCTGAAAGAGAGGTTACGTAATGCCGGCAAGAACGTGGCTGATAAGTAAACACAGATGCTCAAGGAAATAGATTATGCAGAAGTGATTCAAGGTAAAAATAAAGAAAGTATATTTATTATAACGTAATGTTTAAACACTGAAATAAAGATAATGAAAATTGTTTAAATATAGAAACTTAGTTTATTGAAACTTAAATGAGTGAATAGTAAATAAGTATTTAAATTATATTTTATTTAAAGACAATTATGAAA
This sequence comes from Maratus speciosus, assembly GCA_963932465.1. Classification (NCBI taxonomy): domain Eukaryota; kingdom Metazoa; phylum Arthropoda; class Arachnida; order Araneae; family Salticidae; genus Maratus; species Maratus speciosus. The sequence continues at coordinate 373,604,345 of OZ010789.1, read as the reverse complement.
TTACTTAAAGAGGGTTATATAAAGATAAATTAAATAGAACAGGTTAAGTTAAAGGTTGAATGAAAGAGGTTGAATGGAACGATAAGAACAGGAGGGAAATATAAATATATTTCCTAACATATAAGACACTGGCAAACCCAGTAGCATAGTGGTCAGCGCACCTGTCTGCATGCTACAGGTCGCGAGTTCAACTGCGGCTGGGCAATGTTCACTCAACCTTTCATCCCTCCGAAGCTTGTTTGGGGACTAAACACCGAGGGTCTCATGTTAGGCTGACCACCTGACCAAGACATATGCTGTATAGCATCTCGGGGCGGGTCAAGTAAACAGAGTTGGGTACTGCAGGCCCTGATCCTTCATGGTTAGTACAGCCAAAGTTTTTTAAAGAAGACATTGGCAAGAGATAGAAAATTTTCCTAGACACCGTCTCGTATTTTCACTGCTTTATACTCATAGTTTATTTGTTCAGTATATTAATTCACTATATTTAATGTATACATAAAGGAACAAATTATCTAATATCTACATACAGGCTCACAAAAGTATTTATTTAATATTCAGATTTTGTATGTTTTAAGGATTGAGCTGGTGTAGATCCACACTTCATATTTTTGCATTAATTGCATAAAATTTGGATTTTTTTTTTTTTTTTTTTTTTTTTTTTTTTTTTTTTCGTGTTTGAGTTGGTTTTGTTTTGAAGTATGTCATGTTTGGGTTGGGTTCAGTTTTCTCATTGTTTTTTCATCAACCTTAGTAGTTCTCGTTTTTTGACCAACCTTGGTAATTTTGTTTGGTTAATCAGCAAAAATAAATTGGAAAAAATGTTAATAAAATGGATTTGTTATGAAGCACTGGTTCAAAAAGTGGTTTTTAACTTGGTACCTGTGCCAGGTCACAGCCTGTACAACTCTTGCTGCAGATTTGGCTGTCACTAAAATGCAGTTATGTTGAGGAATACTTATTTAAAAAGGGTTCAAGCTACAAAATGAAGAATTATTGCATTGCTCCCTATACCTAGTAATTCCCCTTTTTTTTGTGTTAAGGAAATATTTCAGGCTGGGATTTAGATTACTGATAATTTATTGTTGATGAAACGTATGATTAAAATAAAGTGGTCTTTCAAAGGGCAGAAATGGGGAGGAGCTGAAAACTGATGATTGATTATACAAGTCTCCCAAAATGGCTATATATATATATATATATATATATATATCAGTTTCCCCCAGACAGTTTCAGGAGGACGCTGCACCCTGCCTGCCCTTAGGTTTATAAAATAGCGGCCTTCTTGCCCTTCATTCAAAAAATTAGCACCCTTCTTGCCCCTAGTTGAGAAAAAAGACCATCTACTCCTTTGTGTATTAAAATAAAAAATTTACTTGCATCGTAAAAATTGACTCATTGCTGTTTTTAAAGGAGTGCTCAGACTTTTAAATATTAAAAGTTAAAGGAATGTCTTTAAAAATAAAAAAAGGGGTCCATAAGAATCCAAAATGTGCCCTTAGGAATCCAAAACATGCTCTTTGAAATCCAAAAGTACCCTTAAGAATTAAATAGGGCCCTTTTCCCACAAGCAGCACCCTGCCCTTTTTTAACCTGGGGGAAACTGTATATATTATATTTTAAGAACCAGTCCTATATTCTTCTATATTTTCAATGTTTGTTCTATATTTCATATTTTATTATTTTGGTAGTTCTCCATTATCCCGTCGACTACTTTCTATAAACAAAAAAAACTATCCCCAAAATATATTATTTAATGCTAAAAATGGATGATCATGTCGTCACATTCACTTGACGTTAGATTTGTTAGGTGTGTTTGTTACTTCATTGTGTGATTTTTAATTCCTTATTTATCTGTAATTTTAATACTGTTTTACTGGTTTATTAGTTTTTTTATTAATAAAAATATCACATCATTAAACAGTAACATCACGTTATTAAGAGAGAAAATGCATTTTTTAAAATGTTTTTCTTTTTCATATTTCAATCCCTCGAGGTCATTTCATTCAATAATTTTTTGTTGTTGTTGTTGTTTCCATGTTCGTGAAGCAGTTATAAATGTGATATAGTGATCGTGACATTAAAGGATTTTTTTGTAGTTTTGTTTTTTCAACTTAGAAACGGTTAACATTTTTTGTAATATGGTTGAAATGTGCAATATTATGTTGTTTCTTACTGCTCATTAACTTTTTTTATGTATCTTATTAAATTTGTGAAATAAAATATGTATATTTTATTCCTAAAATGCAGTATGCAGTTTATCATTAATGTGTTATGCCAATAATATGTATAATATTTAATCACATAATAAATGCAGCAAGGAATGCTAAATGTATATGTGTATTTCAACTGAATCAGATTCACTAATGTTATCTTTATAATGTAGACTGGAAGTTTCTTTGTGTTTTAAAATTCATCAGTTTCTTTATGGTTTAATAAATTTAATTTAATAATTCTGCCTTTAAATTCTTAAATTATTTTTTATAATAAAATTAGTTCTCATAATTATGTAAGTTAATTTGTATAATTATTTCTTAAAAACAAAACATTTTGTCTAAAATCGTCTGAATGAATCAAATTTTATATTCAGTATGTCACCACTCTCATATAAACGCACCAGATTCTTCAGTGACTATTTTATCTGTAAAGTCATTAATTTTCTTATCTGTAACTACTTAAAAATTTAGAGTGGCAGCATTCCATTTGTTTATTGGTCGTTGAAGTTTGGCAATAGTTTCTTTTATGGAAAGCAGTCGATGGGATTAAGTACCATTATTTTTTATTGATTGTTTAAAAATCTAAAAAGCCAAAAACATGGCAAACAGCCTGTATGAATTTACATTCCCAGAAAGCATGTCTATTACCACATGATTTCTCACATTCTTTAACTTTATTATTTTGACTTGCAATCTTGTTTTTATTTTACTTTTCATCATACATTGAAAGAATTCAAAACAGTTGCAGAAATTTGAGTCAATTGATATACTGCTGTGTGGCGATAAGAAATGTGTTGTGATCGTAAAAGGGTTGAAGTACACGTTGTGAAGTTCTTTTAATAAATACTATTGATCGTTAAAGAAATAATAAAAACTGGAGACTTCTTACTTTACAGGAGACAGTGAAGAGACAAACTGGTGAAACAAACAATATTCTTTATTTCGGTCGTTAGTAGCAGTAGAAGGTTATGAAAATACTTGCTTCTGGTCACCATTTTTAAAATAAAAGAACTGAAAGAACGGAATCTCTTAATTAGAATTCTTCCGTGGGATTCCTTTAGATGAGTGCAGCACATCGTTAAAAATTAAATCTTGAAAAAGAACATATCCACATAACAAAAATATGACCCATAGTACGGCAAACTTATTTGGTCAAAAACAGCGGCACGGCATTCGAACGGCCGGCCAGCAGGCTGGCGTTCCGCTATAAAACTACATTAAAAGACTACATCTTTTTCAGACAACATCAAACCAAACTCTCATAATTCTTAAAAAAAGAACAAAAAGTTCTAAAAATTTATCTTCAAGAATCATTATTTTCAAAATTGCAATAATCCCAAAGCAACAGCGTTGCAATTCGAAAGGTACTACGGCGCCAAATGTGGCGATAAGAAATGTGTTGTGATCGTAAAAGGGTTAAAGTACACGTTGTGAAGTTCTTTTAATAAATTACTATTGATCGTTAAAGAAATAATAAAAACTGGAGACTTCTTACTTTACAGGAAACAGTGAAGAGACAAACTGATGAAACAAACAATATTCTTTATTTCGGTCGTTAGTAGCAGTAGAAGGTTATGAAAATACTTGCTTCTGGTCACCATTTTTAAAATAAAAGAACTGAAAGAACGGAATCTCTTAATTAGAATTCTTCCGTGGGATTCCTTTAGATGAGTGCAGCACATCGTTAAAAATTAAATCTTGAAAAAGAACATATCCACATAACCAAAATATGACCCATAATACGGCAAACTTATTCGGCCAAAAAACAACGGCACGGCATTCGAACGGCCGGCCAGCGGGCTGGTGCTCTGCTAAAACTACGTTAAAAGACTACATCTTTTTCAGACAACATCAAACCAAATTCTGAATTAAAAATTAACGAGTTTAGTATTTAAATTATGAATACGGGGTTGACAAAGTAATTAAAAGGCAAACTTTAAATTGATTAGCTAAATTAACATTTACGAGAAATTAATGAAAATCGAATTACAAGCTGCAGAATTTAAAAAGTTTTCACTGATTGGAAAACGAAACCAAACGATTCTCCTGTCAGCAATCGGCGTCAAAAGAGGGCGGCGCATAATTTCAATGACGTCATCATAAGGCAAATCAACTCCGACAAAACGAGAGCTCCAAGACGTGCTCCTAAAATAGCGGAGTGCGCATGCGCAAGCTGCCGATCCGCTCCCAACGCAGATATGAATATCGGCAGTGAAAAATGAACTTGCTTTACGGTGAGAGATAAAAGCGTCAACATCACGGTGTAAAGATTGAGTTAAAATAGACATCAATGCAAAAAAAAAATAGCTGAAAAGGAATAAAATTAAACCAAATTTAAATACTGTGAGAAGTATTCTCACATGCTGCTTCCTGTAAAAGAGCAGTACCTAATGATGTTATTAAAGTTAGTTCAGAATCAACCAGAAGTTGAAAAATTTTTTCATCTTGTGATCCATGAACTTAGCCGATCCTTGAAGCATAGAATTGAGTTCATTGTTGAAATTACAATGTTTCAATAACCTTTGAAGATCATCAAAGAAATGTTCAGCAGTTTCTCTTTTGTTGCTGATTCTTTGATTGAATTTGAAATGGCACAAGATTTCAGAAAATTTAAGAGAAAATTGTTCAATTTTTTAAGAATATCATCAAATCGTGCAATTTTGGGAGTGTCATGCATGTGTAAAGAACAAATTGCAGAATATCAGTAGCTCCTCAAATACTTAAAAATAAAGTTATTTTCTTTTCATTATCGTTAATGCCGTTAACCATACAATAGAATTCCAAATGCCCTTGATATTCAAACCAATTAGTTTTACCAATGAAACTTTTTTCCAGGTGTCTGAGAAAAGATGTAGTTTGTTATTTGGTAAAAATCCACTTACAAAACTTTTATTTGTTGTCAATATTATATATTCTTTAAAAATGTGTAAAGCTAATAAAGATAACAAATTGCAATTAAGACATCTGCACAAATCATTTATTCTGAAGTACATAACATATGACTCAAAAGAACAAATCAGCCTTAAGCCTAGATTTAAAGACATCGTACGCAAGTTCTTGTAAGTACTTGCACTTGTTAATAAATAATCTGTGAATTGTTTAACTCTGGTGAGCATTCTTCTTTAGCTTCACACATTTCTTAAAAATACATAATAAATATATTATAAAATTATGTTATGAAATTTCTGTTTGGTGTTATTGTACTGATATGGTACTTTAAAAATTTAGTTATGGGCTGTAGGAGTCGATCATGAATTTTGCATACATATATACCGGGTGTCCCAAAAAGGACTGACTGATTTTAAAATTCAATAACTTGCAAACGGTGACAGATATTTAAAAAATTCTTGCAGGAGGGTTATGCATAAGGTCAAAAGTTTTATTACAGTGATTTTCGATTTTAGTTCGAATTACAAACAATAGATGGCGCTGTAAGCAATAGTCGCTAAATACAGGCTCGATTTCTGGTCCTTTCTCTTGTTCCATGCTGAAAAAGGAGATGGAAATGTATTATCCGGGCCACGAAGTACCAAAAATCGAGCTTGAATTCAGCGTCTATTGATCGCAGCGCCATCTATTGTTTGTAATTCGAACTAAAATTGAAAATCACTGTAAAAAAACTTTTGACCTTATCCATAACCCTCCTGCAAGAATTTTTTAAATATCTGTCACCGTTTGCAAGTTATTGAATTTTAAAATCAGTCAGTCCTTTTTGGGACACCCGGTATATATATCCTTGCAAAGCTATTAATAATTAAATTTTTTTAATTATAAAGGAATAATATGTCACTGTTTTTAAATTTTTGGAAAAAGCATATAATATACTGTATTTTTATCCTTCATAATTTTTAGTTTTAAAGATTCAATGCTGGGGGTGAGCGGGAAGAGGAGGAGTGGTAATATTGTGGGAAGATTTAGGTGTTAGCTTATTTGTTGTTTGAATTAATAGAAAAGTTTAAAAGAATTGGAAAGTTTCAAATATTTTTAACCTTGTATGTTATGGGTGGGCAAAGAAGGAAAGGGACATATGTATGTAACGAATTTCGGGAGCGTTCCGGAACTTATAGAGGGGTAGTCGCGGCCGGTTCACTTCCCGGCATGGTGTCCGTACAGCCGTCTTTAATATGTAAGGACATCTAGGAGTTGACAGAACTAGTGGAATAAATAACTGGGACTCGGGAACCGCTTGGTGGACTGAACTCATTTATTTAGCCATTCATCTTACAGCTAATTCGCGAGTTTGGCCGGGGGGTCCCTCGAGCCACTGATGTCGCTGACTTTAGAAGCTACATTGACATGAGTTTTGCCGGCATCTCAAAATGGCAAGATCTCTCGTTTTTGGCATGGGTTTTAGCTAATATCTTGGGGTTTAACATATTTTCCAGCAGAGGGCACAGTTGTGAAATTGGGAGGAACATTTCTTTAATTGGTTGATTAGCTTTTGATTGATTGCCCAGGCTCAGATGCAAGACCTGAGCTTGGCCGACCCGGGAATCGGCTAACCACAAGTGAATGAGAATATTCCGAACGTCAGCATTTTTACTCTTAAAGATTGTCCGAAAATGATATCTGAAAGTAATAAGATGTATTGCTGGGAAACAAAGTTACAAGGGGAGAAACTGGTTTTAGAATGAGATTTAACGTTAAGCGAAAGAAACTTCGGATTTTAATTTAAATTTATGAAATTTAATTTGGAATTTTGAATTTTACAGGGTTTTTATCCTTTCATATACCCCCCTCCAAGTTGAGGTCCACCAGATTCGCCTGCAAATCTGGGGGGGACTCACCCCGGAAAATGGTGAATACAAAGTTATATAAGAAAGACTTTCATTGGGCAACGCTACAGATTAAGGTTAAACTTAAAGTTAAGTTTAAAGAAAAATTTAAAATAAATATAATGTTAAAGTAAATTTAAGTTTGCTAAGACGTGAGAACTGAATTTTACTGCTGGAAAATATATTTAAAATTTAACTTTAAGTTGTAAACTTTAAGGAAAAAATTTAAGATTTTAAGTTTTAATGCAAAAATATCTAAGTTTGGGATATGGCTCTTGGGACAACCTGTCCGAACTTTACATAATACTGGAAAAATTTAATGACATAAAATATAAGAATACCATAAACTATAAAGAAAAGCTGAAAAAAAATAAACAACAATAATAATACTTGATATACTACATGGGAATACACAGTAATAAAATAATAAATTTTAATGTAGTGACCATAATTTTCTTGTTTGGAAGTCCTCTGGCCAATAAGTTTGTGCATTTTTAGTTAGTTTTTGAGCACATATTTCACATTTTTATATACAAAATATTCAAACAGTATTCAAACGAAAAATATTGTTCAGCAAAATATAAAAATATTCAACTTAGGGAAATACTTAAAAATGTAAAATTATGAAAAAGTTTGAAAATTTCTTCACTTTTTATTTCAAAGTGTGAAGATATTAAAAATATGTTGAGATATACAATTGGCAAAATTAAAAAAGATTCAAATATTAAATAATGTTGAAATAGGTATGATAATAAAAAAAAAATAATATATTGAAATCTATTTACATGGAAGACTACTTGTATGGTAAGTAGTTTTTATCCTAAACCGTTGAAGGTTTTAGCAAATTCTAAACCATTGAAGGTTTTAGCAATCCTAAACCATTGAAGGTTTTAGCAAAAATTACAAAAAGAAAAATGAGCGTGAAGTTTATTTTTTATGTGAAGATGCAGATGCAATTTACCGGTAAGCAAAGGTATTTATTATCTTGCAGACTGGGGTATTTATTTCCCTCAGTGGCATTAATAAATCCAAGTCACAATTTTAATAAACTACATCTACATCTCACTGTTAGCTCAGAAAAATCTCCTGTTCTAAACAAGTAAAAAAGCCAAAAAACATTTTTCCGTAAAAGATAAGGCCAGAACGCTTTGAGTTTTCCTTGCTAGTTTTTACGCAAATAGTAAAAATCTTTTAATTTTAAGTGTTTTACTACTGGCAAAGGAAAATAAATGAATAAATAAAACAAGAAAAAAAAAATATTAAAACAAAAAAAAATAATAAATAAAATAATAGACCCTGGTTCAAACAAATAGGATGATGACCAAGACTTCTAAGTGCATGGCAACCCGTTGACAAATTTTTGTTAGCTAGCTTTTATTGTCCGGACATTTATTTTATCAACAGTTGCCACATTTGATCAGATTGCACAAGTCACTGAATCCCTTTTGTCTGTGGAGGGTTGTTTTCGGTGGAAGTTACTTAAAATAAAAATATTTCTTAAAGACTTAATGGGGTGAAACCATGGTCATCTTTAACAATTGTATGTGTGGAATTAGACACTAGTGGATTTACCATGGTTAAAATGGGGTTACCACGGTCATGTCTAAACCAATGACTGAATTACTGAAACTATTTTTAACATGGTGGGGCGGGACCTTCACCTGATTTCTAAAAGTGACAGGGGTTAAATACCTGCTCATATTTCGTTTTTAGGCAATGAGATTTATTTAAAAAAAAAATACCGGATAACAATACTAAAAATTAAAAACTCAAATACTAAAATATAACATAAGGTAAAATATGACATTCAAGCTATACACAAAAATATATAAATGAATAATGATTTGTATAAAATTCTATATGTAAAAAGAAATACTTGAAAACGTTCTCATTAAAATAAAAACTGTCTACACAAAAATGATTCAAATATGGATTAATATAACACACAACCTGGCATAAATAACTGTTTACAAACATTTAGAAATTTCAGTGTGCTCATCTGTATTTTAAAAAAAATTAATGGAATAGTTACTAAACTTACGCAAATACTCATTTGCACAGGATTATTTGATAATTTTTTTTTTTTTAAATCATGTAACTAGTTTAAGATTTATTCACAGTATGCCAGAAACATTAAAATCAAATAAATTTTACTTTTTGGTGATCGCACGTATGCGTCACTTGATGAATAAGAAAACAAAATTACTGTTATTTTTGTTTACCACGATTTTAACGCACATGTAGAGTGTCAACCCAAAAATTTTCCATCATTTTAATAATAAATTTAAATCCCACAAGAAATAAAAAATAAAGTTAATAAAAATTTTAAAATAATAAATTTGAATTTGCTTAAAATCTTTAAAATCCCTTTAATACAGTACCCATATTTTAAATAAACTACTTTGACTGCATGAACGCTGTCAAAATTTTAAAATTTACACATTGATAACAGTAATTTTTTGTTTTCTTTTTCATTCGAAAATAATTTGCATTCTCGCGACGAACCTTTTTTATTTCTTTCTTTGTACTTTCGGAAATAACAAATTCCGTAATTGACATTTAAAGTAAAAAATAAAAATAAATGAAAACATGGTTGATGTAACCAAACTGATTTCTTATAATAAAAGTATTTCATAAAATAAATACTGCAAAGAGAAATAAGCAGTTTTTCTTAATTACTTTTAATGCAAAAATTATGCTTTTTTTTTTTTTTCTCTCAACTTACATGAGCTTTTAACTTAAACACATCACTCTGAAATAAAAAGAAACATACCTGTGAATTAAATTATCCAAAGAAATTTACAAAAGAAAGAAAAACTAATTGTAACAATACCTAATTATTATCATTTTTTTTTTCTTATAAATTCTGAATGATAACGAACTAAATAAAACTTTTCTGGTTCTGGCTTCTCTATTATTAGTCTGCTTAAAAATAAATCGATTTCTATAATTTAAGGATGAGTGAATCATTTGTTTTTTGACCTGGGGAACGGAACAGTTACTTCGCGAACTTTGGTCTTGAATGTCTTTGACCCACATTTTCACTGAGTTGATTAGAGAAAAAGCATTCCCAATGAAGAACTTTGAATTACAGTCATCTTTCGTCTGCAAAAAGCGAAATCACACAGCTGTTTTACTAGAGTCGATAGAAGAATTAAATAGAAGTTAAAAATTGCAGTGTGGGCAGTAAGTTTATCAATATTAATAAATCCATTAGACCGGGATGTTGTGGTTTTTTTGAAAATTCCGATGATACGCAGTGCATAACTGTTCCAGAGATTTTTTTTTTTTTTCTCATCGAAGTAATATACTTTTCGCGCAGAGCAGAGAGATCTCTGTAGGGAATTGTCCGAATCGCATCAGTCCAGAATTTTTTTTCCTTTTCACGATCGTTCACCTTATAACCTTCCCGTACTCGGTTGAAACTTAGTGCACAAATATTTCGAAGTATAGAAGGATATTCTTTTTCTTTTATCGTAGTAGTGATAGTTGTCGTGGCAGAGCAGAGGGATCTTCACGGTGGGTAACCATCCTCGCCGACTTTAAAAAATGTAACGAATTTCGGGAGCATTCTGGAACCTATAGAGGGGTAGTCGCGGCCGGTTCACTTCCCGGCATGGTGTCCGTACAGCCGTCTTTAATATGTAAGGACATCTAGGAGTTGACAGAACTAGTGGAATAAATAACTGGGACTCGGGAACCGCTTGGTGGACTGAACTCATTTATTTAGCCACTCATCTTACAGCTAATTCGCGAGTTTGGCCGGGGGGTCCCTCGAGCCACTGATGTCGCTGACTTTAGAAGCTACATTGACATGAGTTTTGCCGGCATCTCAAAATGGCAAGATCTCTCGTTTTTGGCATGGGTTTTAGCTAATATCTTGGGGTTTAACATATTTTCCAGCAGAGGGCACAGTTGTGAAATTGGGAGGAACATTTCTTTAATTGGTTGATTAGCTTTTGATTGATTGCCCAGGCTCAGATACAAGACCTGAGCTTGGCCGACCCGGGAATCGGCTAACCACAAGTGAATGAGAATATTCCGAACGTCAGCATTTTTACTCTTAAAGATCGTCCGAAAATGATATCTGAAAGTAATAAGATGTATTGCTGGGAAACAAAGTTACAAGGGGAGAAACTGGTTTTAGAATGAGATTTAACGTTAAGCGAAAGAAACTTCGGATTTTAATTTAAATTTATGAAATTTAATTTGGAATTTTGAATTTTACAGGGTTTTTATCCTTTCATGTATATATATATTAGGGTGTCCTCCCCCAAAAAAATAATCTTTTAAAATTGTGAACACTCACCTTCCAAAAATGTTCTTTCTGTGAATATAAAACACCTTGAATTGTTTCAGAATTAAAAAAAAATATTTAGAGGTCCCCAAGGTCATTGAATTTACATAAAAATGGCCAAAATAATGTGAAATGCAGCATTTTTTTGTTAGCTACATTAAAAACTATTAATGTTTAAATGACATTTTTTTCATTTATGAAAGGTACTTATATATTGTTTCAAACAAATTTTGTGTAAATTATGTTCTTGCTCTGGGTAGGAAGAGACATAAAATATTACCAAAATCAAGAAAAGTGTGATTTTGCAGACATTTCCACTTTCTGTATAATTATGCACAAAAAGTGAACTTGGATAAACAATTATCTTACAATTGGTAAATAAAAGCAATGAAGAGGAATGCTTTTAAACAACCACATATTTATTTATAAATTTTTTTACACATTCACACATTTTTTATCAACTACGTTTAAATAAGATTTTGCCGATTGCACTTTATAAATTTCTTTCTGTGCATCTCTATCTTTACGACTTATAACAAAATCTGTTTTTGCTCTTCGTTCACTGTTGAACAACTAGTCATGCATCAATGCAACAGCTTATTCAGCAACATCATTTACACAAGATAAGTTTTCAGGAAATATTGCAGCTTTTTTATAGGATTCAGTTTCGAGCCAATCTTTAATTGGTACACTGAGGAAACTATCTTCAATTTTAGTCATTTCAAAGAAACTATTAACAGTACACAAATCTTCCTGTTTGAGGAGAAGTATTTCTAATAGATGTAAACTAGAACTCCTTTCTTTTTTCATGTTGAAAACTATCTCTGATTTTTGCTTGTCAGAAACAAAATCTAAAAACAAGCTAAGTGTTGCAAGTTCCCCATTCAAATGCCATGGATGACGTAACATAATTTAAAATCCTATATTAATTGTTTGTCATCATATTCTTTCAACCTTTGAATCAGTAAAACATCATTAGGAGGAGCATCAACAGCAGATGGGCAAGTAAACCAAGACTATAAAAATAAACACACAACAAACCGATTAAATTATTGTATACATTGAAACTCTCGAACAGGTAACACTATTATGGTTCCCTTCCCGTTAAACAATAACTCCATTTTCAATGAATAAATTGCTTTTGCCATTCAGTGAGCTCGGTGAAGAGCACCTGGTTTCCAAATTGTAAGTTGAATGTCTAATCCAATCATTAATGATCAAGATTTCAAATTTCTTTGTAATCATCTCTAGGTAGTTTTGTAGCAATTTTTAGCTGATCAGAAATAAGTTTTTAAACTGTCTGATGCTGTTATTATGGGTACTGATTTTCTTTTTTTTTTTTTTGTTCCATGGTGGTTCAGCTTAGACCTGTTCTCTCGGAATCTCTTGAAAAGATTTCAGACCCAGTAGATTGTCCAAAACACACACTAAATGCATCAGAAAGTAGATCCCCAATCATGTGATGCAGACATGCTATCCACAAAAGTTCCTACCTATTTTTGGCTCAAGGAGTGTATATGCTCCATTGTATCTTCCACTATTTGTATGGGTTGTATCAAAACACATGTTAATTATTTGAGATTCACATTTCTATGGTTTCAAGAGCTTGAAAACAGCATCAGCTGCTGATTTGTTTCTTTCTGGACAATAACTTCGGAACTCCACGAAGCTTAACATATATTATTAGAAGAAACTAGTACCGTTAAACGATCAATCTTTCCTGTGCTTTTTGATGACAAATCGGCTAACAGCACGTTCCAATGAACAACTGACTTTGATGCTTCAAACTGTGTTTTTAATTGTTCAGCGATTTCTTAGCGAAGATGTTAGCATTCAAGATGAACAGTACTTTTTGAAAGCACTATTGATTTTTACAAGTAGGGTAGACGTCATAGTAGAGTAAAAAGCAGCCTTCTTTGTTTATTCGAGATTCCATTTTCATTGTGATCCTTCTATTGCTGGTGTTAGTTCAATCTAAAACAGCAGCAACTCTTGGAGTAATAATGGATCTGTGACTGCATAGCTTAGATTTATTATTTTTGTGTTTGGTATTATCTGAATGTATTTTTACTAAAAATTCTGCATTAGAGCTTTCTTTAGAAGATTTATTGGCTTTATCAATATCCAAAACCATAGAGTAATAAATAACGAATTAAATGTTCCGTTAACACTTGTTGGAGCTGCCAAATATTATTAATATTAGAAATTAGAAGAATTATAGTACATGATATTAATTTAATGAATTGCAGCAGGTTAATAAAAATTGAAGAGCATTAGAAGAGTAATGATCAGAAAAATTAAAATATGGTACTCGGATAGATTTGTATAAGTTTTTATTAAAAAATGTAATAAAAATATAACATCAGATGAAATTATTGTTAAACACGATAAAATGTTCTTAAACAAATTTTAGGATAACAAAATTTGTAAGAGAAGAGTGGTAGAATTCTGCAATTCTGCATATTAATTAGAAATTCTAATTTTCCATACATTCCCTTTTTTCTGTTAGCTTGGGGGACCTCTAAATCTTTATGAAATGACTTGAATTTCTTTGTAATATCATATTATGACAGAAAGAACATTTTTAAAAGGTGAGACTTGGCATTTTAAAACTTTTTATTTTTTTGGCCTCTCCTGGGACACTCTAATATACATACATATACAGTAGACTCTCTCAACCCCGCATACTTTGGGACCAGGTTTTGTGCAGATTTTAGAATTTTGCAGATTTTTGGTCACTGCTTTGTTTACATTTTTTAAACCATAATTTGAATGTAATAATGTACCTTGAATTATAATGATTACTTACAATATAGAAAATTATTAAAATAATAAAGTAAAATAAGAAAAAATATAAAAAACTTTAAAAAGATTAAAATATTAAAAGTAAAGATCAAGTAAATAATTAATAATGTATAACTAAATATGCATAATAAGTTTTTCCTGAATTATTCAGTGAACCTCATAAAGCCACACAAATAATTTACATCAAAATCGTAAAATAATGAAGTGTTATTTCATGTTTAGCCAGACTTAATAACCAAAAACACTTGATTAATACATAAATGTATTTGGTAAAAAGATAGTGATCACCACTGATACCAACATTATCTTGAATTTTTTCGGAAACTTCCTCATTAGTTCAATCATATCAACCAGAATTACATATTAAAATGTGTGTGGAATGATGATACTTAATTTGGATGGTATTTTATTCAGTTGCTATGACATGAAAATGAAAAAAAAGGCTTCAGGGTTTTCAGTTAGGTATTCTGTGGCATCCCCTTACAAATTTTATAGTGCTGCATCGTATGCTCTCTGCATAAACTTGCCAACAAATGCAGAGACAAACACTTTAAATTATTATATAGATATATATATGAACAAGCAATAATGGTGAGATAGAGAAATTGGTGAGAGAAAAATTTTTGCAAGCATTTTTTTTAATTTGCCAGACATACCTACAGAAACAATATACAGTAAAACCTGTAAAGTTGACCACCTGTCTATGTTGACCTCTGTTGGCAGGAACCAAATTTAACCTATATAAAACTATAAGACAAACCCTTTCTAACTTGACCACCTGTCTATCTTGTATCTTGACCACTGAAATTATACAAATTTGACTAGAACTATTATAAATTGCCCATCAAAACCCTTTATAACTTGACCATCCAAAAAGCTAACAAATCATGAATAAAAAAAAGTAACTCTCTACGAAATTTTCTGTTTTTTAACTAGAATTTCTAAAAGGGTGAAATAGTTCTTAGCCTAGGAAATGCTTTTAGTAGTGACAGGTGTAGGTAAATAATTCAAGGCTTATCTATTCTTACATTGTTGCTCTTGTGGATTTGGCTTTTCAACCCTCCCCCTCCATTCTTTGATTCTAGATTTCTTTCTTCTATTTCCCATTCTCTTATCATTCCTTCCCTTCTTTCAATATTTCCAGGTTCTACTTGGTAAGCAGAAATATTTTTTTTTTATGTTTTTTATAAATTATGTGTAATAACTAGTATAGTTTGAAGGTTCACTAATTGGCTGTATATTGATTGACTGTTTAAAAAAAAAATAAATAGTAGTAATACTAATTGATTTTAAAATTGATACAAAACTATTAATTCATTCTTGTAGTTAATCTTTTCTTTTATAAGGTGTTAGAAATGTGCATGGTAATACAATATTCTTTTAAAGCCTATAAATAAATAAAATTTTTGTGGGGAAAAAATGATATGGTATGAATATTAGGTAAAAAAAAAAATGTAAGTGCGGCACCACAAGTGGTCAACTTACACAGGTTTTACTGTATTCATAAATAAGCAATAATACTTCAGAATTTTTGGTTTCATGATTATTTATAACATTTAGAAACATTTTCAGCAAAAAGTGGAATTGCGTGAAGGCTGTGATAAAAAGAAAGTACTAACTGTTTTTATTCTTGAATTTAGGTATATTGCCTTCTGAATATACTTGAAATTCTAGTTTTTCTGATCGAAAATTCATTTAACGATGCAAAATTGAGATGATCATACTGTTCTTTTGGAAAATTGAATTTTGAATGTATTCAAAATATTTTGAAATGGTTTTATAAAGAAAAATGATTTAATCAAGCAAAAATTTAAGTAGTAAATTTAAAAAGTGTAATATAAAAAAAAAAAATTAAGAAAATTTGAAAACACACTTCTACATTTTTTAACATTTTGAAATATCTTTCATTTCATTCTTTTCTTAGAAGTGTGCTCTATAATCGTAAAGATCAGGTCTCCAAAAAGTTAATTATTTTAAGGGGGGTAAAAATTACTATGAATGTCTAAATTCGTTTTAAGCAAAAGTTGGAAATTAGGTACTTTCTCCATTTTTCATAAAATGAAAGGTACAGAGTCCACTTAAGAATATTTGGTTAGAGTTATTAGATCCATTTGTAATTTGTTATTTTTGTAACTGGCAATCGACTAAAGATCTAGTGTAATTGCAGCTAGTTCAAAAGTAATGCTATAATTTAAAGAAAAAATAATTAGAGACTCCCTTTGTCAGGTGCAACTAAGAGCTGTGGTCCCCAAAAAGTAAAAGTACTTCTAGTGATTTTGTGAGGTTGCAGATCTGCAACTGATGAAGGTACTTCTAATTGCTCCCAAGTCTATAGTTCTCTTTTTACAAATTTTAGGAAGCTAATTAAGATCCTCCTTGATACATCAGAGGATTTTACTTTGATAATCTGTTTCCCAATTTGTGTAATTTTCAATTTTTATTTCACTTATAATGGTACTCTGATGTATTTATGTACAATTATATAATTTTTAATAAAAAGGAAATTTGTTTAGTGTTTTGGTTGAATTTAAAACCATTTTGATCTATCTTGAACTTTCTCCCAAGTTTTTTATAATTAGCAAAGTGATCAATGATCATCCCATTTTTTTCATTCTCCTTAATTTTAAGTGTTGGCAAAGGGATGGAAATTGCTATTTTACTGTTCATAATATCATTGCAATTGAGTTTTTCTTAGCATATTATTTCATGCTTAGAATTAGAAAGTACCTCTGTTACATACTGTATGTCTTGTCCAGTGAACCTTAGGAAGTTTGAGTATAATTTCCTATTTAAGGAAATAATTAAATAGATAAATGAAAGATTTTCTTCACTATCTAAACACCACATTTCTATTCTATTTTCAGTATGTGCTTTTTTTGGGTCTGAGATCTGTTTTTTTTGTAGGGTTTGCCCAAGATTAAATCTCCATCTAAAAAGTCTGTTATGTATCTTAAGGTAAATTGTTCATTATGAGTTTAGTTATTGTCAGGCATGCTGGTATTTCCTTTCTTTTGTATTAGCTATATGGGCAAGACTTAGCTTGGTTTGCAAATTTAATTTGCTTTATCAGGGTTGCTACATGCCAGAGAAACTTCATAAACTCAAAGAATAAGAAAATGCAGAGAATTTTAAGTTTATTGAATCCTTTAGCTAAATCGCAAAAACTCATCTTTAAACTTTCATTCTCTTTGCGGAACATACTATGTTTTCAAGAATCTCACTTAAAATAAATACTTTTAGAACATCTTTCTTAAAATGTTGGTTAGTGTGAAAAGTCCACCTTATTTTATTATTTTTTCTTGTGTAAACTCTCTTTTATGCACATGAATTCATGTAACACATTTGTGACGAGCATGTTCTATCCTGTACACAATTTGTAATCTTTTAGTACCAGTATTTCCAAATAAAACTCTTTAATTACAGAAATTCTGTAATTAAGACAAAATTCATTATTCCAAAATACTGATAGGAAAAGTTAATGATTGTATGCATATTGCATATTAATTGGGACAAGCTATTTTTTCCTCAGAATTGTAATGCAATTGCCTGTTTATGACTTAAACTGTTTTATCTTCCCCTACATTAAAAGAAAATTCCTTATCGAATTTAGATTTTAGTTTTCCCCAAAATTGTGAAGTTTCTCAATCCACAATATCATAACAAAATTATCATTAATTTTTTACAGAATTTCAAAAAATCAGTATTTTGGAATTAATAGGTGCAAACAATTTTTACATTTCGGAAAAATATGTCTACTGATCATAAGAATAAATTTATGATTTTCGTCAATAAGTCGTGAAGAAAAGTCTCTTGTCAATGAGTCACAGGGAAATAATTGCAAATTTTGTCAATGATACCCAGAAAAAAAATCAAATTTTGTCACTCGGTTGTTGATTGAAAAAGATGGCGAATTTCTTCAATCGATTGCAGGAAAAATTGCATAATTAGTCAGTCGGTCACAAAATTTTAATTCCTTTTTTATAAATTTATTACAAAAAATCATTTATATTTAAAAAGTGAAAGTAAATTATGTAAACTTTATTTCAATTATGTAGTATGGATAATTGTAAATGCCATAAGGAGTGAGAATTCAGAGAATATTTATAAACAGAATAGTTTGAAAAAAAATTAACAACTCCTGAAATAATATTTAACTCCCAAAGAGTGTCCAACACTCCTGAAATATTCCTGAGATAGTCTTTACAATGTTGGCATCTATGCATTTTATGGTATATCAATGGTATAGAACTGCCCCTTTCCCTGGAGCGCCACAGTTATTCTTCCCAGAGAAAAATGTCTGAAATCACCACTCATTTAAGGTATAAGATTTTCTGGGGACCAGACAATGCCTGGCAGGTCAGCTCGCATGTATTTTAGTGTAAAATAGATTTATATAAACACGTTACATTTCTTACAAAAGAAAAATGAAAAAAAAAGTCCTAAAAACGTCTTAAATTTCAAGGCGCCAAAATAGTGTTACCCCTTAAGAGAGTAATGTTGCAAATAGGTGTACATTAAAGGAACGTTTTAAATAAATGTAATAAATTTTAAAATAAATAATTTATAAAATAAATTTTTTTAAAAAGAAAAAAAAACAATTGAATTTGCGTACTTAATTTTCTAACACACAGGGTTAGCAAGAAATAAGTTACTCACATCAGAGGGCTCGGTAGGATGTTTTATTGCTCTGAACCTGACAAGACTACAGATAATTCAAATAATATGATTGTTATTTGTTAACTACAAATTCTTACGAAATTTTGTTGAAAGGGGGCTTTGTAGCATTTAAATAATGTATTTAGTAGGTTTATAAGCTTTAATGCCTTATATACCTTAACTTAAATGTTCAGCAACATGCTTACAATAAATGCTCAGCATGCCTTATGACTAAGGTTTTCATATGCTAAATGCAATGAGCTTGGGCAAATATATAAAAAATTTGCTGGTTACATTCATAGGCGAACAGATACATTTCAATTTTTCTGCTAAAATTTTTTTATTTATCATATGACTTGCACATTATTTGAATAATCTGAAGTTTCTCTCCAAATTTTGGACAGCCTCCGGAGATATCTGAAGTGAGTAAGTTACCTTGTATTTCATATGTATCATTCCATTGTAATTTCTTCCTCGGTGAAAACTTCATTGACTTGAATGTTATTAAGTTAAAGAATGTTGTTAACTTTTATTTTCCCTTGTTTTTGTAATTGACAGGAAATACATTTTGCAGTATGGGAAATGTTTTGAGATTTTTGTGGCAACCCTGATTATTTTGTAATGCTGTGAATTACTCTATTGCATAGTTTTATTCTTTTTTTTTTTTACCAGCTTTTCTTTAACTGCTTATAGAAAATCCGGTTTATCTTTTTTCTCATTTTTATTACCTGTTTTAATTGGCTTATTTTATTTTGAAACATTTTAAAGTTAAAATATATACACATATAGCAGTGTATAGTTACTTGTGTGATGTATATTGAATTTAGCTTATTACATTAATGTGAATGAATTTTATTAAAGTATGTTTAGGTGACTTAATTTAATTGATTTTGCAGATTAGGAAATTAAATAACATTTGATTAGGAAAATAATTTTGAAGCTACTAACGTATTATGCATTATTGACTTTTGTCATTTATTATTACATATTGTTACTAAATTTAATCCTGATCTATAGTTTTTTTTTCCATAATTGCAATAAAGTCTTAAAACAATCATATCTGTAGCATTGGTTGCAAAAACAATTTATTTGTCTGAATTTTAAATTATGAATGAAACAATTTCTGCATCTTCTCCCTTTCCTTCCCTTACTTCCTGAAAAGGAAACAAACAAACAAAAAAATCACAAACTAGGCAGTGGTAGGAAATTTAACTTATGGTGGGAAACTATTATCCTCAAGAACTATAAAGAAAGGGTTTAAAATGGTCAGTTGACTAAAACCCATTCTGTCAATAATAATTATCCTTTTAATAACAATAATTTTGGTGTTTGTGTTATCCATATACCGGGTGTCCCAAAAAGGACTGACTGATTTTAAAATTCAATAACTTCCAAACGGTGACAGATATTAAAAAAATTCTTGCAGGAGGGTTATGCATAAAGTCAAAAGTTTTATTACAGTGATTTTCGATTTTAGTTCGAATTACAAACAATAGATGGCGCTGTAAGCAATAGTCGCTAAATACAGGCTCGATTTTTGGTCCTTTCTGTTGTTCCATGCAGAAAAAGGAGATGGAAATGTATTATCCAGGCCACGAAGTACCAAAAATCGAGCCTGAATTTAGCCTCTATTGATCGCAGCGCCATCTATTGTTTGTAATTCGAACTAAAATCGAAAATCACTGTAAAAAAACTTTTGACTTTATGCATAACCCTCCTGCAAGAATTTTTTTAATATCTGTCACCGTTTGGAAGTTATTGAATTTTAAAATCAGTCAGTCCTTTTTGGGACACCCGGTATATAGTATAATTCTGTAAACTTGTAAGTGTGAATGTTGGCCTTTGTTCTCTTTCTATAATGCAATAATATTAATTTTCAGTGCAGTGTCATGTTTTAACATGTTATCAAAAATAACAATTAAAATAGGAAACTAATTACTTGTTTGGTACATAATGTGTTCATGTATTTACTTTCTTTTCAATTTTCAGGAATTAGCCCAATCAAAACTGAATTCCAGTGTAAATACAGAAAGTGTTTCATGTCCTGCTGAAAACATCGCTAAAATTAAAAGCCTTATAAGGTAAACGTATTCTGATTTGTTTGAAATTGAATGTAATAATATAAAAAAGATTAGTATAAAATAAAATTGTAAATGTATGGGAAAATCAATCTCTTTCAAAAGAGTGATTTCAATGTTATAGAACTAAAGTGTAAGTAAGCAACTGCTATAAGAGCAAAAAACAAGAATATTTTATTTGACACTTGCAAGGACCATAGCTTTGCACTTGTGGAAATAGAACACTTGTAGAAAGCATTGAGTGTTCATTAAATTGAAGTGAAAATTACTTTCCTACTACTAATAAAGATTCTCCTACAGCCGAATCTTGTCACAAGGAATGTCATTTTAATTAATATTTTAGTTTGTTTAACAAATATTTTTTGAATTGTTAAAAAATATCTTATGTTTTATCGTTATAAAAATCAGGTTTGCTACACTACCCTGAAAACAGGGAATTTGAAAATTGAATAAATAAATCTGTGAACAGTCGGGGAATTTCAGTATTTTATCCAAAATCTGGAAAAGCCATGGCATTGGATAAAATTTCATTGTGGTCTATGTAAGTGTGATCTAACAAAAACATAGCTGTGAAAAAAGGGAGCCAAGTTCTGTAAAGACAATGGCAAGAAAAGAAGTGATATCTAAGTGGGTGCCAAGTTCAAATAAAATTCACTCAAACTTACCTACTGAAGTATTATAGCATTTTTCAAATTGTTTAGAAATAAAAATTATTGATAGCATATTAATAATAAATCTAGAACTTGGCAAGTTTTTACCTATGAGTCATTTATTTTTAATAAGGACATTATTATATCAAATCTTGTTATTTCATGATTGGAAGCCTTAATTTGAGAGAGCTCCTTCCCAGCATTTCACGAATAAAAGATATTTGCCCCTGAAAGGGTTAAAGGGGAGCAGTCTCTAGAGTGATGAACAAGAGTAAGTATATCTGTCTCTTTGTCAGGTATCTTAGTCTGTTTGCATTGAGGTTTCTGGAGGGTGGGTGCTAGAGTGATAACCAAAGACGAGCGGGAGTGTATCTGTGTATTTATTGGTTTATCAAATCTTTAACATGAGTCATTTGTTTATAAAACTACATTAATTTTTTTTTTTGTAATGTCATTGAAATTAATATTAACATCACCATTTTATTAAGACATGAAATCGATAGGCATAACATTTATCAAAAACTTGCCAAGTTCTGGATTTATTATTAATATGCTATCAATAATTTTTATTTCTAAACAATTTAAAAAATGCTATAATACTTCAGTAGGTAAGTTTGAGTGAATTTTATTTGAACTTGGCACCCACTTAGATATCACTTCTTTTCTTGCGATTGTCTTTACAGAACTTGGCTCCCTTTTTTCACAGCTATGTTTTTGTTAGATATCATTACTTTTTGTAAAGTTACAATATATTTAGACACTTTACTTAATGCTTTTTAATGTGTTTACATGTGACTATTTTATTCACCAAGCAACATTCAATTTTAATCTTAATTTCCTACAACAAACTATTTGGCTGTCAATTTGCGGCAGAAATCTATATTTTAATACTGCTACATTGAATGCATGTTTTGAAACGAAATGTATTGATTCGAAATTTTTATTGTTTCTGAAACAACAATTCCTATTAAATTTCTATATTAAATTTTCCTATTAAATTTTCCAATTAAATATCCTATAGCTGGGCCTGCTTTTTTGTACTGAAAGTGAAAAATAAAGTTATGTGCTTATGCCACACACTATGCATTATTCATCCATGGTTGCCGGCAAAGAGGCAGTGCAGAGGAAGGACATTGCTCCTCCCTGGATTTTCAAATTTAATTAACTAAATATCCTTTTCTCTGATGATTTTGAAAATAACAAGTGGGTAAGTGTGATCACAGATTGCACCAAGGGTTTCGTTTAATATTCCTTTAAAAACACTTTATCCTTTTGAAAAATCTGTTAGTTCCACATTTAGCAACCAGGGGTGCACTCTATTCTAAACAAACCTCTATCCGAATGAAACTCTGTTTTACATACTATCCGTAGATATATTAGTCGAGGGGATTGAGCCCATAGCACCCGAGATAAGTAGGTACCCCTGGCGGTAAAAAGTGGAACGAAAATATGTAAGGCTATGGTGCATAATATGAAAGAATGGTCAAAGGGGTGTCGGCAAAAGTTGGAAAAGTGCTCCCCGGGTGAAAAGGGCGGAGGTTAGAAAAATTGCTTAAAATACACATGTTAGAGCCCGGGGGAGTAAATAATATAAGACTTTTTGAAAATTTTATGATTTGTCGTGTGGTCTGAGGTATTCAGCTATACGTATGCAAAAAGTCATGTATCCAACTTAATTAGGGGCTCCCTTAGAAAGAATTGCTTAAAGTACATATGTGGTACCTCAAAGGGTTAAGCGTAAGACTTTTTCAAGATTTTATGATTTGTCGCCTGGCCACAGGTGTTCTGCTATAAATATGCAAAATTTCAAATCTGCCTTTTAATAAGAGGCTCAGTTAGAAAGAATTTTTAAAATACACATGTGGGATCCCAAAGGGTTAAATGTACGACTTTTTCAAAATTTTATGATTTTTCATTTGATGTGTGTTCAGCTATAAGTATGCAAATTTTCACGCCTCCAACCTAATTAGGGACTCACTTAGAAAATATTGTTTAAGATACACATGCGAGAGCCCAAAGTGTTAAATGTACGACTTTTTCAAAATTTTATGGTTTGTCATTTGATGTGAGGTGTTCAGCTATAAATATGCAAAATTTCACGCCTCCAACCTAATTAGAGGCTCACTTTGAAAGAATTGTTTAAATTACACATAGCAGAGCGCAAAGGGTTAAATGTACGACTTTTTCAAAATTTTAAGATTTCTCATTTCATGTGAGGTGTTCAGCTATAAGTATGCAAAATTTCACGCCTCCAACATAATTAGGGCTCACTTAGAAAGAATTGTTTAAAATGCACATGTGGGAGGGCAAAGGGTTAAATGTACGACTTTTTCAAAATTTTATGATTTGTCGTTTAATGTGAGGTGTTCAGTAAGAGGTATGCAAAATTTCACGCCTCCAACTTAATTAGAGGCTCACTTAGAAAGAATTGTTTAAAATGCACATGTGGGAGCGCAAAGGGTTAAATGTACGACTTTTTCAAAATTTTATGGTTTGTCATTTGATGTGAGGTGTTCAGCTATCAGTATGCAAAATTTCACTCCTCCAACCTAATTAGGGGCTCACTTAGAAAGAATTGTTTAAAATATCTCAATTTTTAAAATATATCAATTTGTTGATTTTCTGTAAGCAAGTAAATCCAGATAAACCCTCAGTAAGTAGATAGGTTTACAATGCAAGTCTATTGGAATTTGGCGAAATATTAGAGATATCGCCAAGGTGACGTCTTTTTTGGCGACTAATTTTGGTCACCAAATTTGGCGAGAAATTTGGCGACAGAACAGAGTCTCCTCCTAAGGCAAATTAAAATTTCGCCTAATAGAAGTAATGTTAAAGTAAAAATGGGCACCCCTAGGTGGGTAATTCATCGATTTTCTCAATTTTTTTTATTACTTTCTTCTATCTTGACAAGAAGAAAGTATTGGTTTCATGAAAATTTTCGAATTCCAGTTTTCGTCGGATTTATACGTTTTAGGGGTCAGAGATTCCAAAAAACATGTTTTTACAAAATGTCTGTCTGTCTGTCTGTCTGTCTGTATGTATGTGACACAAATTTTGTGGGCGCTCTATCTCAAGAACTAATGCACGGAATTTAATAAAAAATTATATTCAGGTAGTCCCTGATATAGATTGGTGCTGATTAGTTTTTGGTGTAAATCGCCCTGCAGGTGTCGCTGCTATGTAGCATTTTTCAGGATTTTCGCAAAAGCTCTATCTCAAGAACTAATGCACGGATTTTTATAAAACTTCAGATTCCGTTAATCCTTGATATGAATTGGTGCTGGTAACGTTTTGGTGCAAATCGCCCAACAGATGGCACTGCTATGCTGCATTTTGAAGCATTTACACGATTTTCGTAATAGCTCAATCTCAAGAAATAATGCACGGATTTTCATCAACCTTCAGATTCAGTTAGTGCTTGACATGAATTGACGTTTTGCCTCTTGTGGTGTAAATCGCTCAACAGGTGGCGCTGTTATGCTGCATTTTTTGAGATTTCCGCAATAGCTTTATCTCAAGAACTAATGCTTGGATTTTCAACAAACTTCAGATTCAGGTATACCTGAATTAGTGCTGTTTATGTTTTGGTGTAAATCGCTCAACAGGTGGCGCTGCTATGCAGCATTTTTCACGATTTCCACAATAGCTCAATGTCCAGAACTAATGCATGGATTTTCATCAAACTTTAGATTCAGTTAGTCCTTGACATGAAATGATGTTTTGTACCTTTTCGTTTAAATCGCTCAACAGGTGGCGCTGCTGTGCTGCATTTTTTGTGATTTCCACAATAGCTCTAGCTCCAGAACTAATGCACCGATTTTCATCAAACTTCAGATTCCGGTATACCTTAATATGAATTAGTGCTGTTTGTGTTTTGGTGCAAATCGCCCAACAGGTGGCGCTGCTATGCTGAATTTTTCAGAATTTCCCCTACAGCACTATCTCAATAACTAATGCACGAATTTTCATCAAACTTCGAATTCAGGTATACTTTGATACGAATTGGTTTTAAATTGATGTAATTTCTTATACTATTTAAATGATTTAATTGACGTGATTTATATAGAAGAAAGTTTTGTGATGGCCACAACATACTAGTTTTTTTCTTTAGTTTTATAGTGTAAACGAACTTCGCACGAAATTTGAAGTCTGTAGCTGCAGTAGATATACGAGATCTTTTTGATGAGTGAGTCAGTCAGTCAGTCAGTGGTAAAATTATTGATTATCAGACATTTTCAAATGTTATTATCTCGGAAACTAATTATGCGTTATTTATAATATTTTGGATTTTAGGTAAATAGGGTGTACTTACTACACATTTCGTATAACAAGTACGTAGGTCTCATCGATTTTCAGTAGTAGAGCATCGAAATTTGACAAAAACAGCTCGAAATGGTTCGTGTAAATAACACACGGCTATGTCAGGCGAACTTGGCTGACACACTGCCATGCGTCTAGATCTTTAGACTACCTAAAATAAGAATCTTAAAAAATAATAAAATAAAAATAAATTTCTCTTTTCCTAAAATTTCTCTGTCTTACTTAAACATCCTTTTCATGACTTTTATTGCACTGTTAAAATGAAAAGGATGTATGAAATCAATAGTTTGAAAATTGCAGTGACTATTGCAATGTTGGTAGATTTTTTCCGTAAACTTTGATATTAAGTTACTTTCAGCATTGAGATAAGAGTAATTAATAGTGGTAATTAGTTTAATTATATGTGTGTGTTTTTAAGATTTTTATTGTCTTCCTGCGTATTACGCATAATGATTAATAATACAAGGACGTTTATAATTCTTTTGCTTCTTGTATTAACCAACAGGTTTCCTACAGGTCAGGGAAGAAATTGAGGTGAAAAGTTGGAGAATTTTACAAATATTTGAGCAAGTCATGAAGTATTTTTAGAACTTCCAAAAAAATTTTAGTTATCTCGGTATTTATTTTAAACATATCAGTTATTTTTTTGCAGGATAATCTTTCATTTTAACATATGTCTTTTTGCATTATAATGAAGGCATAACTTTTAAAGTGAAAATCCTGAGGAATTTAGAAAACATGTGCTGTTCTTAGGCAAATTTTTATATAGAAAAAGCAATCAGTATGCATTTGCTGCTAGAGGTCTGCACGGTCTAAAATTTCCAGGCCTTAGCCCGGCAAGGCCCATAGAATAAAAAGTTTGGACTAGCCGATAAAAAAATTTATTGGCCTGGCTCGGCCCGGTATAAAAGCTAAAAGTTTGGCCTGAGATCAGCCCGGCCCCATTGAATTTCTACAAGAATTTTGTGGGCACTCTATCTCAAAAACTAATGCACGGAATTTAATAAAACTTTAGATTCAGTTAGTCCCTGATATAAATTGGTGATGATTAGTTTTCGGTGTAAATCACCCAACAGGTGTCGCTGCTATGTCCTTTATGGCATTTCTTACGATTTCTAAAATATCTCTGTGTTAAGAACTGATGCACGGATTTTCATCAAACTCGGAGTCCTTGATATAAGTTGGTCTGATTGAGTTTTGGTGTAAATCAAAAGGTGGTGCTGCTATGCTGTGTTTTTTACAGATTTTTGAAATACATCTGTCTAAAAAACTAATGGATGGATTTTCTTCAAACTTCATATTCATTTGGATGTTGACATAAGTTGATGCTGATTAGGTTGTGGTGAAAATCGCCCAACAAGTGGCGCTGATATCCTGCATTTTTCAGGTTTTACACAATTAAAGCAATGGTCACATCTCAAGAAATAAGCCACAGAATTTCACCAAACTTCGTATTCTTTTACACTTTCACATAAAAGCTCTGTATTAGGCTGTATACTGCCCAACACTCAACACGTGTCACTTTTATGCTCTTTGGGTTGGGAATTTTGGTTGCAGACATCTAATAGGGTGGGTGCCAAAATTCAATGATTTGTTTGAGAAATACGATGCTGTTGTCTCCTTTTTAAATGCACACTATTAAACGAACCTATACCTTTAGAATCCTCATAATGGACACAGATTGTCATTTAATTTTGGCACTGTGATAGCGAAATTTGGAGTATCAGTAGAAGAAAGTTTTGAGATTGACAGTGACACATTTGATTAGTTTCTTTACTATAAAGCTGTATGTATTGATAGCATCATAGTAGCTTTTTAAATAAATTACAATGATGCCGCTGTACTTCAAAAAACCTGCGTCCCCGGGACCCGGGATTTCCAAAAATGTGGGTCCTTTTTTACAAAAGCGGGTCCCCATCAATAATAATTTATATTTTAAAGGAATAAATGAAGCTTGTTTATTTGGAAAAGATAAATGAAATGCATTAATCACTGTTTTAATAATAATTAAATAATGAATTAAAACCAGTATTATTTGCAATCAAATAAGATATTTTTAAAAAATATTAAGAGAAATTTTCTTTACTTTTTTAAAAGTAAAAATGCAAAATACTATTTTAATTGTAAAATAATGTTTATTTAAGAGTAGAAGATATCAAGTTCAACTTATAACAAGTATCACTAACGTTCACATTTCTTTTAACAAGTTGGAAATTGCTCGTCAAACGTGGCAAATGAGGTGCGTTCGTACTATAACTAGTTTTATAATTATTTTTTGCACCCCATATTGTACTGAATGTATAATTTTTTTCACTTCATAAAGCGCATAGTCTGATACATCATTAAAATGCACTTCCAATATTTTTTTCCCATTCCCCGTAATGTAACGGAACACTTTTGACTGTCCCTGTAATTAAACTATACATCCGATTTTCCTAAAATTTGAAATAGCTCAACAAAATTTTGCAACAATTATATCTTTAAAATTTCAGATCATTCGGAAGGCTGTAATATCATTAAAATGCACTTGCAATAATTTTTCCTATTGGCCGTAATGTAAAGAAAAACTTTTGACTGTCCTGTAATTAAACTATGCATCCGATTTTCCTAAAATTTGAAAGGGCTCGACAAAATTTTGCAACAGTTATATCTTTAAAATTTCAGATCATTCGGAAGGCTCTAATATCATTAAAATCCACTTGCAATAATTTTTCCCATTGGCCGTAATGTAAAGAAAAACTTTTGACTGTCCCTGTAATTAAACTATACATCCGATTTTTCTAAAATTTGAAAGGGCTCGACAAAATTTTGCAACAGTTATATCTTTATAATTTCAGATCATTCGGAAGGCTCTCATATCATTAAAATGCACTTGCAATAATTTTTCCCATTGGCCGTAATGTAAAGAAAAACTTTTGACTGTCCCTGTAATTAAACTATACATCCGATTTTCCTAAAATTTGAAAAGGCTCGACAAAATTTTGCAACAGTTATATCTTTAAAATTTCAGATCATTCGGAAGGCTCTAATATCATTAAAATGCACTTGCAATAATTTTTCCCATTGGCCGTAATGTAAGGAAAAACTTTTGACTGTCCCTGTAATTAAACTATACATCCGATTTTCCTAAAATTTGAAAGAGCTCGACAAAATTTTGCAACAGTTATATCTTTCAAATTTCAGATCATTCGGAAGGCTGTAATATCATTAAAATGCACTTGCAATAATTTTTCCCATTGGCCGTAATGTAAAGAAAAACTTTTGACTGTCCCTGTAATTAAACTATACATCCGATTTTCATAAAATTTGAAATGGCTCGACAAAATTTTGCAACAATCATATATTTGAAATTTCAGACCATTCGGTTGGGTAGTTTTTGCTCTGTTACATGCGGACAGATGGACGGACGGACGGACAGACGGACGGACAGACGGACGGACTGAACGACGACTATAGGTGCTACGTATTTATATAATTACGAACGCACCTAAAAAGGGGCAAGACGGGTTTATTGAAAAAGATATTTTTACTGAAAAAAAGAATACTTATGTTAAGTAAAGATGTACTTTTTGTTGAATGAATGGGTGCTTTCATTATACTTCCCATTGAATTATTTGTCGGCATGGATCTGTGTTGGCATCTAAATCATTAATAAGCATCAAATCCTAAATGTTCTGAAGGCGGGAGACATTTCAATGCAGTAAGAAGGAGTTTTCCGCGATCCTTTTGTCGAAATTCGCTATTTTTTCTCGAGCCTATCACGAAAATCGTGTTTTTTCCACGATACTTTGACAAAATTCGGCTGTATTCCGCGATTTTCTGACGAAATTCGCTATTTTTCGCGATATTTCGACGAAATACACTATTTTGCCTCAGCTCTTTTACGAAAATAGCGATTTTTCCGCGATATTTTGATGAAATTTGTGCTTTTTTTCGCGATCCTTTGATGAAAATCGGCTTTTTTACGCTATTTTGGGGGGATCCTTTGACGAAATACGCTATTTTTTCGCGATCCTTTGACGAAAATCGGCTTTTTTACGCGATATTTTGAAGAAATTTGCTCTTTTTTCGCGATCCTTTGACAAAATTCGGCTTTTTTTCGCGATTTTTTGACGAAATCCGCTATTTTTTTGCGATTTTTTTTACGAAATACGCTAATTTGTCGCGGCCCTTTTACAAAAATCGCATTTTTTCGCAATATTTTGATGAAATTTGCGCTTATTTACGCGATATTTTGATGAAATTTGCGCTTATTTCCGCGATCCTTTGACAAAATACGCTATTTTTTCATGGTCCTTTTACGAAAATCGCTGTTTTTGCGCGATATTTTGATGAGATTTGCGCTTTTTACACGATTCTTTGACGAAAATCGGCTTTTTCCCGCGATTTTTTGACGAAATTATGCGTCCCACGGGACGCGTAAGAGCTAATTTTTTGCGTCCCGTCTCCGATTTTTCGTGTAATTTACGTGCTATAGCGCGTCCGCGGCATCCCTGTAAATAAATGAAATATAATTTAGATAGATAAAAGTAAAGTAATGCATTTTAATGGAAATTATCATCTATCTGTAACTGAGAAGTATCCATTGTGGGTTTACAATATACAAGCTGAATTTTATCAAGAAAGGTCAGGGAAATTTTTTACCATAATTGTGTATGAATCCTGACCAAGTTTGACTGTATAATGTAAAAAGGCAAAAAGATGACAGTGAAGATGAAAATGATGGTTGCCCATCAAGTACTAATGATTTGTGTTCTACAGTCAAGACATCCTATAGAACATAGAAACTCCTCAACAAAACAATATACTGGAAACATTTTAAACAATGCTAAGTGTTATTGATGATTTTGTTTTTAAGAATATGTTTGCCAACTTCAGAGAGAGAGAGAATAATTAAAAAAAAAGTCATATTAACAGTATGTCACTGGATGTTTTTTTCTGCAGTCAGGTATGTAAGTTAAAATAAAAAGTAAAACTTCCCTAAAGCGAAACATTTTGTTCCAATAAAAATTGGTCGCTCCGAGAGGTGGTCTCTTAATGGAGGTCATGTTTAAATCTAGATTTTAATTGTTGAAGAAAGGTAACAATTAATGTTACTAAAATTTATTTTTCACATTAGGAAGAAATATGGAAATTTTAGTATCAAAACAATAGTTAATTAGTTTAGAGTTTAAAAAATGAATACATCGGTGTTTGCTTTGATTTTACGGTTTTATCTTCTATAACTTTTATTTCCAAGTCCTTTTGAAGTTCAGTAAATAAATGCAATTTTTTTTTGGACGGAAACAAATGATGACGATTTCATTAATTTATCTATTTCTTTAAGAGTTTCCTGACAGAATAAGGGCAGGGGAGTTTGTTGATCGTCGTCCTTACTTTGTCATCAGAGTTAAATTCATTGCCTAAAAAGGCACAAAGGGGTTTAGACACTAAAAAGATGAATAATGCACTCGTCGGAATTATTATTCTAATAAAATCTTCAAGTGACCATGAAAAAACGGAATTTGTTAAATTTTCTTCAAAGAAATGGGTCGCTCATGGAGGGAGTTCAACTGGGGTGGTCTCTGGATGGAGGTGAAATCAGTATTGAGCCTATGGGAATAAATTTCGTTCTATGAAAAAATGGTCGTTCAGGGAGGTGGTTGCACAGGGAGGTTTCACTGTAATTCCTTTATAATAGATACCATTGAAATATACGGTTGTTACTAAATAAGCTGAGAAAAACGCACTGTATTCTTTGAGATGATTGCATGTTAGCAGAAATTTAATATAGCATAGTAATAGTACATAATTTTATTCAATATATATCTAGATCTATTACTTTAAATCCATTATATTCGAATTTCACATTAAAATTTTTTTCAGTAAAACAAACTTAATAGGTCCCAAAAAATTTTGTAATCAGATTTTCCTGCAATTGAAATAGAACACAGTTTCAGGAGGGTGCTGCGCAGGGTTGTAGTGGGTAGCTGCCTGGTTATCCACCAAGCTACCCACCCGGGCTGGGTTTTTTACAACCATAAGGGTTGTTGTGGGTAGCTGCCCGGGTATCCATCCAGCTACCTGCCCGGGCTGGGTTTTTTACAACCCTGGTGCTGCGCCCCACCTGCCCTTTGGTTTACAAAATAGCACCCTTCTTGCCCTTCATCCAAAGAATTAGCACCGTTCTTGTCTCTCCATTTAAAAAAAAAAAAAAAGGTGTCTTTTCTGTTTTTGCATTAAAAAATTTACTTACATAGTAAAATCTGACTCAATGTTGTTTTGAAAAGAGATATCTATGTTTTAAATGTTAAAAGTGACTTTAAAAATCAAAAAAGTGTTCTTAAGAATTCAAAAAGTGTCCCTTTCTCAGCGGCAGCATCCTGCCTTTTTTAAATCAAGGGGAAACTCTGATAGAAAATCTTAATTTCAACCCATTCGTAACCTCTCCCTTGAGAAAAATAGATAAAATGTTGTACTTGTGAATTCTGCCCATAATATGTAAAGCAGCGAAATTTTTTTTAAAATTGGTTCGGTCATTTCAGCTTAATTGTGAATTTAGAACATTTTTGCTCATTTCACCCTTTTGAATTTTTAAAAACTGCTTTTAGTGAGCTTTTATATCTTAAATTTTACTACTATTTCAAGTTTCTAGATCTAACAATATTAAAGGAATAATTTTATATATTTTTTTTTGTTCTGGCACCTGCTTAGCTGCAAGGGTGCCATCATTATAAATGCTGAAAGAACTTTTGAAATCGGTTCGGTAGTTTTAGAATAATTGCGATTGTAGAATGTTTTCTGCTGGTTTCATATTATGTGTGAGAGCATTTATGTCTTAAAAGTAACCACTATATGAAATAAATTAATACCCCTTACAATTCCAAAGATATCATAATTTTAGAAAATTTTCTTTGTTCCTCTCCCTGGGAAGCAGAGATCTTGAGATTAAAAAAAAAAAAAAAACTTGGTGTTTAAGCAGAGATAGCTTTCATTATAATATGGAAAGAATTTTTAAATTGGTTCAATAATTTCAGTGTAATTGTGATTTTAGGAAGTTTTCTGCTCATTTCGCCCTTTTAAGTTTTTATTGTTAGTGAGCATTTACAGGGTTCATACTCATCAGGGGATAAATTTTGGGTTATAAAAATCAGGGGAATCTCAGGAGATAATGCAAAAAATTCCCCAAACCTGGCAAAACAACTGGCTACTCTGGGAAAATTGAGGGTAATTGCTGCTGTTTGCGCGCTTCATGATATCCAGTTACTAAACACACCTAACATCGTGAGGTTTGACAACAGTTCAAGGGGAACTTAAGAAAAATAAAGGACATTTTTAAATTTATATTGGCAATTATAGTCTTCATATTATTCATAATACTTTTCAAAAAGGTAATAAAATCATAAAGTGGAA
Source organism: Maratus speciosus (assembly GCA_963932465.1). Taxonomy (NCBI): domain Eukaryota; kingdom Metazoa; phylum Arthropoda; class Arachnida; order Araneae; family Salticidae; genus Maratus; species Maratus speciosus. The sequence goes on along the minus strand of OZ010789.1, from coordinate 373,571,156 downwards.
ATTAAATTATTGCTGCAAGCTACCAAGTTTTTAAGGACAGCCCCACATGGCATACAGACTTCATTTGTTTTACACAGACTAATGTTTTTCTTTTAAATTTCTGTTCATATTGTTTATATAGAGTGATTTATAAGCTTTATTTTTGAGATTACTTTTTAGTTTATTTTGAGAAGGTGGGATTGTCGTGATACTGGTTGAAAAATGTCACTAATTGTTGACATGAAAAAATTGTACACCCCGAAAAACACATCCACATCAGGGGATTCTCAGGGGATTTTTTCTTGGAAAATGATTATGAACCCTGATTTACCTCTTAAAAGTAACCACTATGTCAACCACCATGTACTTTATCACCATTATTTTAAAAATTGGCTTGGTAAGTAGAACCTACTTATCCTGCCTACAAACAAATATATATTTTTAAATAATAGATTTGTATTGATAAATGTGTTTTACACCAGATTTCTTTATCATATAATTTAAACTGCTCAGATTTGGTGTTTATTGTTTTTATGACCAGTGAAATGAAACATGTTACTACTGCTCGTTTAAATGATGTTTTTTAGTCCTCATATGTTAAGGTTATTCATATCGAAATTCTTTTTTTTCTTCTTTTCCCTAGAGTATTAATAACTGTTTTGAAAAGTATTGAAAATTTGATCGTCCCAGAAGAAAATGGTGTTATGACATGGAGATTTGTTATTGAGGTATTGCATTATTTAAATTTTTGTTAGCTATTGTCATTTTTGAGGATCTGAATATAATTTTTTTATTCTCTTCTAGATGTTGAAAAATTTTCTAAAGTATGTGACCAAAACAGTAGAATACAGTTATTATTGTGACTTGATGACCTCTGGTAAATATTTCTGTATTTCTTGTGAATACAGTAAAAGCAAAATGCATGTTATATTCAACACTGATACAACATAATGTTCAATTCCAATAATTTATAATCTTGTAATTCATAAATAGATCTGTGATAAGCACCTTTTTATTCATGAATCTTTTCCCTAACATATATGTATTACTTAATCAGCCATTAAAGATTTTTAAAAAAAAATTTGAGATACTATGTATTAAGAAATAATAATCTGCATATTATTAAGGAAATTTAAATTGTTATTTGAAACTATTAAGGTTTGAAGAGTGTTATACTTTTCCAGCAGTATAGTATAAATGCTTTAGAGTAACAGAAATTTGTGACCTAGATAACAGTTATGGTATTTTAAAGGTTTGAAAATAAAATACTGAAAATTTCCTAATGTGAAACACTAGTTAACTTTATTTCAAAAGGTTAAAAAAAAAAAATCATGATTTTGTAAGCAATAAAAAAATCAGATAAAATTAAAATAAGTTTTTTTCTTATTTAAATCAGATTTTATGATTTTTTTTTTTCGACTGTGTTAAGGTACAGAGTGGTTACCAAGAATTGTAGGTTTCCAAAACCATTAAACATCTTATAAGATATTATGCAACAAAATCCATATTTTTATGCTTTAATTAATAAAATTATAATTAGTGTTAATTGTAAAAGTAATAAAAATTTCAAATAAATAATTTCTTTAGTTAATAGACAATCATTATTGTAGATCTTGCTCTTATTACAGTTGTACACATATATGCAGGGATGGGAGAAAGAATTTTCATAAAATCTCTCCGGCCGGGAAGATGCAGTATACAGCCGAAAATCACTATGGCAAAATTTATGAATGAGGAAAGTGTAGTGCTATGTTTACATCACAGCATTTAGGAAAAACACAAAATATGGCCAACAACGATATATATATACAGTCGAACTTCGATTTCTCAAACTTAAGGGAAATAAAAAAAAATTTGAATAATCGAAAATCGCATGCTATCAATAATAGAATAAAGATAAAAGTTTTTTTTACATACCTTTTATAAAATGTAATCCATTTTTATTCTAATAAACACTTTTACAATTTTATTTGAAAAAAATATTCAATTGTTTGCTTCAGAGATGAGTATGAAATTTTATCTATTACTCTTTCTAAGCGGACAATGCCTTTAAATGTGTCCTGACATATTTGGCTGACACTCAGATATCTCCTCAAAGTGTCCACTGCAGAAAGTGCTTGTTTGTTTATCACATTTGGTGGTAATTTGCCGATTTCTTCATCATCCTCTTCTGCTTCACAAGTTTCATTTCATCGATGATATGATTGTCGTCCCACTGACTGCACACTGTTACTGCATCATCTACATCGACAAAGTAATTAAATTTCATGCTATCGAGCTTCATGACTCCTGTTAATCTGTTCCAACCATTTTCTGGTGCAGTTTTCAGCAGAATTATCGATGCTAATTGTCTGACTACTTTCGTGATTTTCAATGAATCCAGCCTTTTTAAAGCTATTTATTATCGTAGAGAAAGATACATTGTTCCATGCTTTGTCAGCCATTTCGCATAGCTTGTAGAACATTAACACCAGATGATGAAACGCTATCTTCCATTTCGGACATTTTTTTAATATCATGATGATGATACTTTATTTTCAAATTTTGGATGATGCCCTGATCAAATAGTTGAAGTTTTGAGGTAGTGTTTTGGGGGAAAATTCATTTTTTACGTTTTCGATTTCAGGTATGGTATTGTGCACCACACAGTTATTGATGAAAAGCACAATTTTCCCCTTTCCTTTTTTCATATTTTTATTTAAATTTTTAAGCCAGCTTTAAAAAAATGTTAGATGTCATCCAAACTTTACAGTTCGCTTCATAAGCCAAAGGAAATGATTTTATGCTTGTGAAACATCTTGGATTTTTCCATTTTCCAATCATCAATGGTTTTAATTTCTCTGTTCCATTCATATTTCCAAAATACTTCAAAGTGACACACTCTTTACTGCTCTTTCTTCCATGACATGCTTCACCCTTTACATGCATAGTTTTATCTGGAGTGCATTAAAAAATAAAAAAAAAAAGGTCCAGTTTCATTCGCATTAAACACATCTTTTTCGTTGTAATCCTTCGCAATTAAGCTTATTTTCGTCCTAAATTCTTCGCAAGTTTGTCTAAGCAAGCACTTTCACTGCGCATTTTCCAAAAATGAAATGTTGTTACATTTTTAAAAATTTTCGAACCAACCATTACTTTTTTTGAAATTTAAATGGCCTAATTCTTTTTCAAAAGATTCAGCTTTTTCTTTGATAACAGGTCCATCTAGACTAGTGAGATGTTTGAGTTCTACATTGTGTAATCCACATTGAAAGGCACTTCTCCATGTCGGGAAATTGGCTGTTTTTAACTTCTTCTGCTTGCCTGAGCCGTTCTCGAACTTTGTCGGATAGTTGCTTTATTTTTTAAAATCGTTGACAATGTGCTGCTGGGAATCCCAAACCCTTTTGCAATTTTCTTTTCTTTTTAAAAATTTTAACTTTGCCGATCATTTGTTTCTTCACTTCAATAGAAATAGAATAACCAAGAAAGGAAACTTTCAGGATGTCACTAGTGCGTGCATTCAAACGTTTCTTTCACCTCTTGTTGCAATAAGAAATTTTACATTTTTCTTACAAGCCACCTACCTCTTGATTCTTGTTAATTACTATCATTTTTGGTTTCCTTAAAACCACCCCAACTCCTCAAGAAAATAACCTTGTAGAATAAAAGGGCAAAGAAAGGATGGATGGTCACTGCGTAAGCAATGGCAACTGACTGAGAAGAGATAAGGAAACAATAAAACGAGAATTTCAACTCCCATCTTGGAGGGAGGGGGGAGGGTCAAGAGATTTCATTGTGCTACTGGTGTCTTTATATCCCTTCATTTTAAAGTTTATGCGAACTGTACCACTGTAATTTGTGAATAAAGTTTTTCTATTTTTAAAAATTTCTATTTTTTGGAATATTTTTTTGCTTAAAAAGTTTTCTGCACTATTTATGGAAAAAAATTCAAGTTATCGAGGGATGGGCCAGAAAAATTCGTCAAAGCAAGGTTTTTTTAACATTGCGTGCATAGGAAATTTGAATGGAATTTTTTTTTTTTCCTTTTTGAGATATCAAAACATTTGCGAAATCGAGGTTTGAGTTAGCAAGCTTCGACTGTATATATATACTAGAAAGATACCCTGTCAAAAATGACGGAAAATGAGATATCAAGATAATACAGTTTTCTCTATTTCGCCAAGGCCCCTGAACTGGAAAAGAACCCAGAATTTAATTTCTGTATTCGACTATGTAAAGCGCATTAAAATCGGTCAGTTAGGAGCTCAGATAGTACAGAGCCATCTAGTGGTGGTTATTTTATTAGTCTCACCGGTTTGAATATGTAAAGACGTACATTTTCGTACATTACACTTTAAATTCTGACCCATAGATTTAAAAAAAAAAAAAAAAAATTTAAATGCATGGAGTTTAAATTCAATTTCGTTGAGCTTGATTAGGAAAAATTAGTGGGTTTCAATGGGAATCTCGCCACATTAGCCAGCTATCGCCAAGTTAGCGTCATATAAGGCAACTTATTTTTGATGCCAAATTTGGCAATATTTCAACGAATTTGGCAATAAGGCGATTCCATGGAGAGTGTCACACACGTAACGCAGGCTTTAATTTGCATTTATTCAAATATTTATTAAATTTTAATGTTAATTCTGATTTTAAGTGGTATGGTAAATAAGTTATTAGCATATTTTTAAATTTAAATGTGTGGCAATAAAGCTCTCAGAAGTATATCATTTAATTTCATTACTCAAAATGTGCTTTTTTCCTACTTCAAAAAAAAGCACATTTTGAGTATGAAATTAAATGATATATTTCTGTGAGTTTTACTTACACACATTTAAACTAAAAAATATGTTAATAACTTATTTACCATACCACCTAAAATCAGAATTAACATTAAAATATAATAAATAATTTAATAAATGCAAATTAAAGCCTGCGTTACGTGTGTGACTCTCCGCATGGAATCACCCAATATCTTGCCAAGTCTGCCAAAATTTGGCTATATTGTAGTAACCTATTGTGGCTGCTATTGGCACTTGTCAACAATTATTCATTGTTCAAGCTCATACCAATTTCTCCATAGGAATCCTAACATGACCGCGATGATTGAAGCGGTTCATCCGGAATTGTGAGGGATGCACAGAGACTTGGATTTTATATAAATAGATAGATATTTATTTATTTTAAGTATATTTTTTATAATCTGCAATATTTAAAAGACTGCCTTAAAATTCACCCACCCATGACACATGGATTGGATTTATATAATTTTTCTCTCCTACAAACAAGTATGTGTATGCTGACCAAAAAAAAAAATGGAAATTAACCAGTCTTCTTAATTCGTACATGCACACACAGTAAATATAAGAATGAACAGTTATATCTGCTCTCTACAATAACTTTTCAAAATGGTAAATATCAGCATTATTTCTTCAAACCTCAAACTATAGGCATTAAAGGCATTTGTGCTTTAAATTAGAAAAAAATAATTAGCTCCTTTTTTATCCTTAACCGATTTCTTTATTTGCTGTGTGCATCCAAATAGAGAAAATATTCTTTCAACTTCTATAGAAGTAGCTCTTGCAATTTAATACTATTCTTTTTCCCTCCAATACATTCTTTCGCAATAGCTGTTGAGCAGATCTTATCATTCTTTCATTCTCCTTTAGATCAAATTTAATGTTACATATTTATTTACTAAAGTAGATTAAATAATAAGAAAATCATTCTTTTATCTAGAGAAATTTATTATGCTTGTTGTTTTCCTTTGATACTAGCTGACCTGCCTGACATTGCTCAAGCCAGTGATAATAACCTTAAATGTACATAAAATCTGTTGATTGATTTTATACTTTCAAACAAAAATCTTTCTAAATGAGCCTAATGTTCGGTGTCCCTCTGCCTTCAGCAACGTACTCCCTAGAATTTGTGTGATTTTATATTTTTATGAAGATTCTAGAGTTTCTCCGGAAATTTAGGTTAAATTACAGCAGTATGAGAATAAAGGGCAAAGTCTCATTTAAAAAAAAAAAAAAAAAAAAAAAAAACGTTCTAAATGATCCTTTCAAACCACAAATCTAAAACATCAGTTATAAAAAAGTGATATCCCCTAAAAAGAAGTGATTTAAAGGTGCATACTCGAAGTGACATGTAAAAATCTATTACTTCCAATTATTCCAATAGACTCTTAAGTGAGATACAGTATGTGAAACCACTTGGTGACATGCAGTCTTATATGAGAATATGTTTAAATGGTTATTTTTTGTATAATTGTTCATGTGAAATGGTAAATAGTGTAAAAGTAATAAATAGTAGCATAATAAATACAAGCATCAAAGTAAAAATAGTTTTTTAAGAAACACTCTTTTATAAAGATTCAATGTTTACCTGAACTATCACCTCTAATTTCATAGCTGCAATTCATGTTGCTCCAAAAAAATTTCATTACAGTTTGTTAATTTCCATGGTTCTTGATTATGAAAAATTTACCACTTTGTTAGATATTACAAACTAACAAATCTGTTGGTTTTTGCGTTCAGTTACAGAAAATGAATTACATTTGGAAATATGATTGTTATTTCGACAGTGAAGTTTAAAGATTCAAAAATAAATTTGTTGGGGAAAGAAGCTGAATTCATTAATGATAAATATATAATATCTCTCTATTCTAAAAAAAAGTAACTTACGCTGTCACCGCCGCTGCCGCCGCCGCCGCCGGTTTTTAATTTTTTGTGACCGGAGGTCTTTCTCCTTTAATATTAAGAAAAATACTGCATACAAAAATATGAAAATCGGCGGTATTAGAGAGAAATGTTTGATAAACACGCTGATGCAGACAGTTTTCAAATCGAATAATTATTTTAAGAGATATTTAATGCTAAAGTTGGACAAAATCGTTCCATTAAAAAAGTTTTATAGTAGCAAAAACTATACATGGGAATTAATTCATTTTTAGATCATTTTATACAATAGAATTTCCCGGTGTGCAGACTGCATTCAATTTTTTGACTCATTTTTGGAGGTTTTATTCCTATTTTAAATTCAAATTTTCAGCATTTCAAGAGATATTTTAAACTTATTTTAGGAAATGGTATTAATTTAAACTGTTGCCAACTGTATAAACAACGCAAATAATAATGTTTGCTTCAAATTAAAAATTTATTTACACGTGACTATTATTAACAGAAAAAAAAACTTTCAAATTAGAATTAAATAATTACGTGTGAAAAGCATGAACTTATAGAAAATTACTTCATGAAAACTATACACGTGAATTTTATAAGGATATTGTAAAATAATAAATTCATTAACATACGTTAGAAGTCTTAAATAGGAGAAATTACACCACATTTACGTCACATTACACTTATTACATAAAATGAACTAAAAGTAATATTGCAAAATAGTTTAAATTTAAAAATTGCACGAGACATTAATTTGATATTTTGAGATTATATTAATAAGATTAATATTAATAAGATTAATATTGATTTTATTGAACGCGTTTAGACTGCTTTCGAGCGATTATTTAGTAATGTAATAAAAATAAAAAATATTACAAGCTGAAAATGAAGTGTCATAAACAAAAAATATGATTTGAAACAGAAAAATCTGTGAAGCAGAAAATAAAAAAATGGCTTAAATGGTTTAGTTAAGATTCGTTAACCTTCTGTGTCATTTCCGTCAAAAGAACGCATTGGCATTTGTAAAATATATTTGCATTTTGATGCAGATTTGCTTATTATATTAGCTTATTTTGAAATGTTTAACTGATTTTTTATTTAATCAAAGATGAAAACAGCCATTGTATCTTTTAACAGCAGCTGTTTTTTCCTTAAAATTCTCCAATCGAAGAAAAATGAATAGAAACACATTTATAGGGAGATCGCCACTGTTTTTTAAATTATAATTCAATCTTTCAAAATCTTTTTGAAGCCAATCAAATCAGCGTGCTTTTAGAGACTGCAGTGTCTGAACGGGGGTTGGCGAGCGTAGCTCCTAGGGGGCCGAGCCCCCTAGTATATATAAAAAAAATTATCATGGGAAATTGAATCAAAATATGATGAATGAAAAAACAAATTACTTAATTTTATCTAATATATATCTAATAATATTAATTTAATAATATTTATGACTATAAATTTATTATTTAGAGATTTTAATTATTATTAAAATTAAAGATAGCAAAATCAGAAAAGATCTTTAAAATAAATATTTATGATTTAGAAATTTAAGGAGATAATTAAAAATTACTTCAAATTTAATTAGCATACATTTAATAAAATCTTTGAAACCTAGTTTCAAATACCATAAAAGGTGCTTAAAAAATATATTTCGGCCTTTCCTGGACCATTTTCAATTTTTGATTGACATAGGCTCTTAGGGCGGCCCATTTGTAACTTTTTGGGGTTTTACATTTTTCATTAATAATATGATTAGCATATGTAGGCTTTCTGTATACCCTTGTTCTAATTTCTTCATCTGTTCTTATTATTTTCACATCAAGGAAATTTAGGTACCACCTATGTCAATCGAGCTATTGAAATTTGCTCCAATAAAGAATTATTAAGAGAAGAGATTAAGACAATAAAGACCATAGCAAAAACGGCTGGTTTTAAAACCTATATAGTGGACAAGTTATACAAAAAGCGTATTAAAAAACTATCGACCATAACCCCCGCACAAAATGCATGAAGAAATTTTACAAGAGCTATACCGTATGATAAAGGAGCAGCTAATGTGCTTAAACAGGAAGCCATGAAATATAACATTAATATACCAATAAAGCCTAATAGAAATATCTTTCAGAGAATAAGAAATGAAAAAGACCGAATAGATGATATGAAAACTTCGGGAGTATATAGAATCAACCTAAAAAACGAAAATGGGGACGAAAAATGTTATATTGGAGTGATGAAGCGAAGAATAGGAACCAGTAGAAAATTGAAAATGGTCCAGGAAGGACCGAAATATATTTTTTAAGCACCTTTTATGGTATTTGAAACTAGGTTTCAAAGATTTTATTAAATGTAAATGAAGACAGGTGTTTTGTGATCATCCTATAGTTTAATTAGCATAATTTTAGATTTAATTACTGAATATTTAAAAAATCTATTTCATAATGGTATTGAATTCATAATCCTTTTACATTTAGTGTTTGATTAATATGTTTTTCAAATCACGTATGATATGTATAACAGCATTATTTATTATTTGTTTTATTATTCTAGCAAATGAATGCTTGGATTTGATCCTGAAACTTGCTCAATCACATTCTAAAGACGCACTAAACGAACTTATGTCTTACATGGACTTGTTACAATCTAGAAACTGTAACCTTTATGAATCTCATCTTATTTCTATTCTGAAAGTCATGATTCGTTTTGTGAAGTCTGTCGGAACATACTTACCTGTAAAATTTGTGACGAAGTTGTTTTCTACCCCATCCTTAACAAGACAACTGAAACTTTCACCTTCTTCTAGTGTAAGTTATTATTATTTATTTATTGTGAAAATGTTGGAGTGTAATTTGTTTAATTCAGATCATCTAACCCTTTCAAGGGCAAGTAATTGTGTTTATATAATATTGAACTTTCAATGTATATTAAAATTTGAAAATAAGGAAATTCAATTTTACAGCTTTTTTTCACCAGCTCTATAAAAGTAAAATTTAAATAAAAAATTCTTCTACAAGTCTTGATTAAAATTAAGTGGTATAAAAAATATTCCATTGCCTTTCAAGGAGTTAAATGTTCTTAAAAAGCTATTTTTATCTCATAAAAGTTATTAAAACTAACGTTATGATAAACACTTATATGTAAATTACTGATAATGTTTTCATTTTTCTGTCAGAGCTATATTAATATATTGTAAATACAGTGGGCTCTCGTTAATGCATCTCCACTTAAGTCATATCTCTGGTTAATGAAGACAATTTCATTCTCCCAATTATTTTCCTTTTGAAATTAATGTTAAAAACACTGCTTACATATTACTCATTGTATAATGCAGCTAAATTTTTTCGCAAATTGACCGAACATAATTGAAATTGCTTTTGTACATTACTTTTTCTAATGCAACTTTTATATAACTTTGCATATTAACAGAAGAAGAAAATAAAGAAACGCCTGTGGCAGCCCTGATTTCTAGGTATATGTTTGTAATTCTTTTTTCCTTAAAGAACCTGCATTAGTATCAGATAATTATGAACCCAAAACCAAACAGTGTTTTACAAGAAAACAGAAGTAAGCAATATCAGAGGAAAAACACAAGGTACATCAATGATTTATCGAATCCCTGTGCACCAACCACAGACTTGACAAGGGATTCCAAAAATCAAGTCTGTGCTGTTTTCTCCCTCACAACCCCCTCCCTTTTCCCCTGCATGTTTATACATTGTAGCATATTGAAATAATTTGATGCAAGTATCCATGGGTAAGGAGAGAAAACAATTGAGGGATGTGCAAGCTTTTGGACCAAATGTTCCAGTAGTCTGCAGCCAAAACTGTGTTATTATTATTATTATTATTATTTTTTTTTTTTGTAAGGATGTTCTAAAAATATATTTTTTAATTCAATAATATGAAACTTCTTGACTCATTTTACATATAAAAGTATCACAATTGCAGGCATGATTATCTAAGCGATTTATAACAGCTTTTTTATTTTTGAAAAAAATTATTTAAATCTTGACTTATAAGTTATTGTTGTCTCGTAACTGCATTTGTTTCCTTCTCCTATGCTATCAAGTCTGAAAATTCATTTAAAATCACCAACTTGACAGCATTTCCTGTCTTTACTGAAAAAAAAAAAAACTTCTAGTATATAGTTTCTGAATAAGAGCACCTGCCAATTTTATGCATTTGCAAATAAAATTGAAATAAAAAATGTGTCAGAAAGAAGCCAGTTTGGATTTGAAACTGCCTTAATGGGGACCATAAGCATGAAATACAATCGGACCTCGTTATCCCGACACCCGGTTTTAATATCACTCCGCTTATCACGTCAGTTTTTCAAAGTCCTGATTTTCTTTATATGACTTTAATGTAAATAAACTCCGGATTTTACGTCATTTTATAATTTTCAACTCCGGATATCCCGACGGTTTAGGAAAATTGTTCATTTTTCATAGCCCATCTTATAAGCATGGAAATTAAGCGGCAAGAAATTTCTTAGCCAAACTTTTCACAAAAGTGTCTAAACTACCCATTGAGATATCAGAAATTTTATTTCAATCCTTTATCAGAATAAATAAACCCAAACTCTATGAATGACCCTCTTAAGATCCAGATAGGCGTATCAGTCTACTCGCGTTTTTTTTTTTTTTTTTTTTTGTTCTGGTCAGGTGGCACTTTCTTTTGGTTACAAGGCATTTTTCATACGTGTAAAACCAAAGCATTGCATTGCATTGAAACAATCAGAAATTATCTAACATCCGTTTATGAAACAGCGAATATTGATTACAATTCATTGTATAATATTGAAAAACGAATTGTAGGAAGCACATCTAGGGATAAGTTAAACTTAATTCACCAATATTTCATGTAACAATAAAAGAACATGTCACCATAAATCTGATTTTTATTCTTTTCAATTTTGTTTTTGTATTTATTTTGTTTAATAATAATGTTTTATTGCTTAAAACTGCAAGTGATAGCAATATTTAAACTTTGCTATCAGTACTTGCGTGATGTTCGGTTTTATCCTCCAAAATAAACTATCTATTTCTCAATATAAAACAAAACATAGGTAAGATAAATTGGGCTTACCTTGTATTTATGTATATCCGTTTATCAATTGGTAATCTGCGTCCGGAAGGGTAATTATGCCTTCATCTTCTCATATCTCTGATTTAATCCACATTTTATGATCGTGTGATCATCCAGGTCATTTAAAAGACACATGTTTTTTTGTGTGACTTGTAAAAATTAAATTTGTGCGGAAACTTATAAATAGAAAGAAAAATTAATATTTAATAAAGCTTTAGAAGTTAATCTCTCCTTTGGAGAGTCAAGATTACAAGTGATAATAGAGAAAACATGTATAAATATTATCAGCAATAAAGAACAGGAAATTAGTGACGTAATTCTTAATCAATGCAAAAACCCTTAACGGGTTAAAAGTTTGTGACGCAGCACTTTATCTTATGTTCTAAGAATTTTAAATATGGAATTTAAAATTCTTATTTAAATTACCCTATTTAAAATTCTTTAACAATAATAATAAATCATATAAAATAATCCCCTGAGCTCTGAAAATTCCACTTCTGCTTTTGCACCCACCTCTCCAGCTTACCTAAATAATAAAATCTTTCAAAAATCAGTTTGAAAAAAAAAAAAAAAAAATCTGCAACATTTGTTGCTCACTAACATAAATAAATAGATACAGTCATGAAAAAAAAAAAAAAAAAGTAAACACCCCCTACTAACTCCTCAACAAATTACCGTAGAAGAAAGTTACTGGTACCGAACAATTGGAAATAAAGTCTACTTTTAAATGATGTATATAAAATTTGCTTAAGGGGTTATCTACATATTAAAACGAACCATAGCTTTGTTTTTTTTCAATAGCAGTACACAATTTTTACAGCATAAATGAATTCTACACAATTTAATTAGCCTAAAAACAAATTTTTATGCAATTCGTACTATAAGTTCCCGAGAAATTAATTATTTTAAAACAAGCTTATTTTAAGGGCTGTATCCAGATTGAAGTTCGGCACTCGATTGTTAACCGAGAGAGCCCCCTTCTTGATCAAGGCACCTTAAGCGTCACTCAAGCAGTCAATGAAGTTTGCTAGATTACAGGACAGCGTAAGACATTTCAAAATATCTAGTCACTTCTATCATAGACGGCCCCTTAAACCATACTTTTGCCGTTTTTTAAGCATAATTTGAAAACTATTTGGAAGAAAAATGTGAAATTTTGGATTTCGATAAAGCAGGACTTAATAAATCTAAATCCATCAAAAAAATTTAGGTTACAATTCATAATTTTTTCGAATATTAATTTCATAATTCATATCATAAAATATAAAAATTGCAAATTCACCGTATTTATGTTTGGGTATGTTAGTATTACTGCTACACAAAAAATTAGCACATTAGGAGCATAATTTCAGGAGATATGAATAAAAATATGAAAATATAATTTAACATTAGAAGCACTAAATTTTGAATGTTTATATTTCAAAAACTTATTATTCAAATTACTTGAAATTTGGTGCCTAGGCATAGTTTGAACCGAAGATTTGAAATATCTCGTTAAAATTGGGTATTGCCATTGAAAAAAATGAAGTTTGGATTTGTTTTAATATGTAGATGGCCCCTAAGCAAATTTTATATACATCATTTAAAAATACTTTATTTCCAATCGTTCGGTACCAATAACTTTTGTCTACGATAATAATTTGTTAAGGAGTTAGTAGAGGGTGTTTACTTTTTTTTTCCACGACTGTACATTTCACCTCTTCTCCCTCCCCCTACTCCCCAACATTAAAAAAATTTAAATCTTTATTTTTATACAGAAAATTCTTCTATATAAATTATCCTCCTATTCCTCAAAATTACCACTTTCCCACTCCAGCCTAGAGATTTCAATCTTTAAAGCTTTTTAGAAAATCGGATCTGCAAAGTCTGTTGCTTAATAATAAAATATATAATCATGTACTTTTAATTATTTTTCACACAATCAATTGATGTCATGGTAATAGTTGTTCTGAGCGAATATTGTGTTGGCTGGGCTGTCGTACAGATAGCTCAATTGGAAGAGTACTGGCAATTAAAGCCAAGTGTTATTAAAGTTCACTGTAATTCAAGATGTTTAACCCCTTCGCGACAAGAGCCCTTTGGTTAATTTTTAACCTTTTACTACAGGTTTTTAAAAACAAAAAATTTTCTGTAATTGAATCTCAGAAATGCTCCCATTAAAGAAGGTAAACTTTACAATTAAAAATAAGTGGTGAGAATAATGAAGGATTCTGAACACCTTAAGTGGCCAAGTATACCGGTCGCTCATTCCCAAGGGCTTAAAGATGCTTTTTTGCTATTATAACCTTTAGGATTTACAATATAAAAAAATCTTAATCACTTCTGAGGTAAATAAAGACAGTGGAAAAAATCAAGATGGCAATGTTTTGATTGGCAAATTCTAAGCTGAGTAATTTGTGCTACAGAATGAAAAAAATATAAAGTTGTAATAATGTCCTCTTACAGATACTAAATCTTTAAGATTTTTGATGTGTGAACTACATATGAATACAGTAGAAGATCTTTATAATGCACACCTTGGTATGAGAAGTTGTGCGTATTATAGAATTTTGCATTATATAGATCATATTTCATAAATCATAAAATTTACTTCGTATAGGTACATGCTTTAAATTACATTCCTTGGAACCAGAAAATGAGCAAATTATGAAATTTTACATAATAGGTATAGATCACACATTATTAAATTACCTTAAAGATATTACCTTGAAATATAACATCCAAATATGACTGGGCAAAATCATTATAAACAGTGGTAAACACTAAATGCATGGCTGGTCAATTTATTCTTTTTCACTATTTTTAATAATGAAATCTTTGCCTTATTTTTAGCAGAAATTTCTTCCATTAAATAAGGCAAAAATTTATAATAATAAAAAAAAAAAACAACAACAAAAAACAACAAAAAACTTTTGGAAAGCATGCATTTTAGTGCTGCAAGAAAAACCTGTCATGAGCTGCTCTGATTATAACACTCATTTACAAAAAATTTTAATATAATAACAATGTTTTCATTACTCCAAAATAATGTGTTAAAGGCGATAATGTATCATATTTAGTGTTCCAAGAAATAGCAATATTTGTAAAATACATGTGCTTTTTAACTGAAAAATTTATTGTCTATATCTGAGAAATAAATCTTCTGCATTAAAATTTTTTAGTGGCAGGCTTTTGTGATTGAACAAGGACTGCTTGCAGAGTGCTTTTAAGGATTTTACAATATAAAATTATGGCTCTTGAACTACTATTAATCAAATACAGTAATAGGGATAAAAAAAAATCATTAAATAGTTTATTTTAAAAAATTACTTGTATTTTCATCAGATATACTGATTATTACTACCATATGTTATGTGTAACATATTTATTAGAAAAGTTACAACTATTTTCATCCCCCCCCCCCTTGACATACTGTCAAATTTCGCGAGGTTTTTTTTTTCTTGTGATGTTCCTCCCCCGACCGAGAATGGAGCGGGTTTTTTACAATCAACTGATTAATTTTGTTTTTCTTTTATTGCTACTTTTTTATGTTAAGCGTCGTTTACACGGAGCGAGTTTACTAGCTACAAGCCGGCGAATTCACTAGCTGCTAATAAACTCGCCCCGTGTAAACACGTTGGCTAGCAAACTATCTGGCAGCTCAGCGAGTGCAAAAAAAGTTGAAAGCTCGGCTACTTTATTCGCTACTCGCTGGCGTGTTAGCTATCTGGCTAGTAAACTCGCTGTGTGTAAACATTGTTGCTAGTGAAATCGCTGCGAGTATTCGGTAGTTCGTGGTTCTGTATATGTAAACAATGTCGACTGAACAGGGGTGATTGTGGTCCGGGGGTAGCCCGGATTTCCGGGTTTTTCGATCGATCCTTCCGGGTTTATGAGATCATTACATTTGGTGGAAAAAACGAATTAAAACCCCTGAAAATATAACTGAAACTGTGATGTAAAAAAGTCATAAAAGATCGCAGGAAAACCGCAATTATCGTTAAAAGATCGCGGGAAGAACGTGATATTTGTTAAAAGATCGCGTGGAAATAAGCGATTTTAATCAAAGGATCGCGAGGAAAACGTGGTTTTCGTCAAAGGATCGCGGGAAAAACGCATAATTATCCCAGCAACGCGGAAAAAAGGTGTTTTTTGTCAAAGGATCGCGAAGTAAAAAAGCTATTTTCATCAAATGATTGCGAGTGAGACGTGATTTCCATCAAAGGGTCGCGCAAAAAACGCGTTTTTTGTCAAAGGATCGCAAGAATAAAAGCGATTTCCGTCAAATTATTGCGAGAGAGATCCGATTTCTGTCAAAAGATCACGGTAAAAACGACAGTTTTCGCCAAAGATCGCAAAAAAGGCAATTTTTACGAAAAGATTATGGAAAAAAAGACAATTTTTATAAAAAAGATCGCGAAAAAACGGCAATATTCGTCAAAAGATCGCGAAAAAAACGGCAATATTCGTCAAAAGATCACGAAAAAACGGCAATATTCGTCAAAAGATCACGAAAAAACGGCAATATTCGTCAAAAGATCACGAAAAAACGGCAATATTCGTCAAAAGATCACGAAAAAACGGCAATATTCGTCAAAAGGTCGCGAAAAAACGGCAATATTCGTCAAAAGGTCGCGAAAAAACGGCAATATTCGTCAAAAGGTCGCGAAAAAACGGCAATATTCGTCAAAAGGTCGCGAAAAACGGCGATATTCGTCAAAAGATCGCGAAAAAACGGCGATTTTCGTCAAAAGATCACGAATTTTATTGCCTTGCTGTTATAGCATCAGTTGATATTAGTATATTTTGCAGCGATAATTTTCAGGGTTTTTCACTTTGTATTAATTAATTTTCAGGGTTTTTCACGCCAAGTCACAATCACCCCTGACTGAAGTAGTTCGTGTCGGCGTGAATGAAACAAAATATATTTTTCGAACAAACTTAACAATTAGGATACCAGTAATTAAAATATTTTTGAGAGTTATTCACTGTTTGAAATAACTACCGTAATTATCGCAAGGTGAATATTTTAATTATTTTAGATAGTTGAAAATATTAATGTCGGGGAATTGCAGTTATCAAATTATTGAGACTGTACAGGGTTTAGAGGGCAATAATAGAAAAAAAAAGTTTTGGAGTATTAGTGCATAGATTCGTATATTTTCCACAGTTAAACTACCTGAAAGTACTCTTAGTAATTAGTATTACAAATATGATAGGAATGATACTGAGGGTTGAATGTTTTAAATACTAAATAAAATAATTTCAAAATAAAACTGCAGAACTATGATGGCGTTTGAGGCCACTGATCTGCAGATTTACTAGTTCAATTACTACCATAGATTTCATTAATATTACAATCATTTAAGACAGAAAATAATAGATTTTTAACAACTTCAATAACTTAAGTTTTTTTTTTTTTTTTTTTTTTTTTTTTTTTTTTTTTTTACGAATTTAATATTTCCAACTGAGCGAAAAAATGCCCAAGCCGGGAATCGAGCACAGATCATTGGCTTACAGGGCTAATGCTCTCCCGTTTAAGCTAACTGGGCCGACAACCGGTGAGCATATCTGCAAGCCAAGGATCCGTGTTCGATTCCCGGCTTGGGCATTTTTTCGCTCAGTTGAAAATATTCAATTCCTATGATAGCTTTACCAATCAGTTTGATTGCGTTAAAAATAATAGTTTACCGTAATTTCCCGTGTATCCGCCACGGCTTTAAGTCTTTTCAGACCGGAAATTTTATTGAAAAAAAAAAGTCAAATAAGTGGCAAGCAGAATCAAGTCACATTTTATTTAAAATAAACTCTGGTAGGAAATTGAGTTATGCGAGGTACGGCAGATAGGCGCGAAATTACGGTAATTGTTTTTATGTAAATGGGGAGGGGTCGAGCCCTATGAGCCTCTCTTTTCCATATGCCCTTAAACAATATGCTTTGCTTCCTGGTTTATTTCATTGGTTGACAGATAAACTAAACAGGGCAGAGTTATAAAAATATTATGTGATTAAAATATTGAAAATTTTATTAACCACATGAAATTAATTAAAAGCAGCACTATTTATAAAATTTTGGTGTTCCTATTAAACATCAGTGAAACTGCATTTTTAGCAACGATTACATGGGATATCCATTACTGAAAATAGACTAATTAAACGTTACAATAATGGACACGGGTCTTAAAACCTTAAAAATTAATGAAATTTCATAAATGATCATTATAATATAAAATTCAAATTTCATCTTTTAATTTCGTATTGCAGTAATCTGTGTGTTTTATTTTCCATAACACAGGGTACTCTTGGTATACATTTAAAAACTCGGCAATATCATTTGCGTTCCACTTCAATTTCAACGGACACACACACACATAAAAAAAAAAAAAAACCAGACAGGAAAACTCGGCACTTAATATAAAAATAAACACTGTTTTCAGAAAAAAACATAAAAGAAAGCTTTAGAACGCAGCAAGTGACGCAATAGCGAGTTGGCTACTGAGTGAGTAAACAAGTTCGTGTGTAAACGACCACTATCTCGCTAGCTGACTCGCTCGCTACTTTTCTCGCCGGCTTGTAGCTAGTAAACTAGCTCCGTGTAAACGAGCCTTAGTGTGGTGATCTTTCAAATGCTATTGCACAACGAGGCGATAAACGCGCTATTCTGTAAGTGGCATGGCAACCCTCCAGTATACAGGTGGAATTGATAAAAAGAGGTTTTGTAGTCGGAATATGCGGAATATTACAGAATAGTGACTGGTTTAATGAAAGCAGAATAAAAACTTAATATTTAATTTAAGATGCGAGTCAGATTAATATATTAATTGAAATGGTTACTGAGTAATCACTTTATTAGTTTATACAAAGTCTAATTATCATGACAGCTACAATGCAGCTGCTAATGAAATTTTGTGAAACCAATCTTTTCTAAATAGTAACATGTTCTGAATTGTTCTTATTTACAATTATACTTCATTACCACAAATACCATATAAGGGAGCTGGCTACTTTTATATTTTTTAAAAGTAAATTATTTAAAGCTTTCTTTTAAGCATATTAACTTTAAAATTAAATAAAAACAAGTATCTTACTTTTGCAAAAAAAGCTGTTTTATCTTATTTATCTATAAACTTTAATTACTAAATAAGGAAAAGTATCATGATGAAAATTTTTACTTTTAAGAGCTCAAAACAACCAGTCAGGATAAAATGGTCCATTTTGAGCTAATCGTGATAATTTAAGTATATAAAGTAGAATTTACTATCAGTCAAAAATATGCCCAAGACTGAAATCAGTCCTGAGACTGAAGGTCTTGCACCCATGGCTGTAATCAATTAGCCTAAAAGAAATGCTTCAGGTGTTTTTTTTTTTTTTCTGTTTTTCTTTTGTTACAGAGATAAACGGCAATAAGAATTTTTTTCCCCCTTTAGGTTAAAATTTTATAAAAATAAAATACTACGATGCTTTAATTTTTGAAGCTGAAAAGAGTTGTATGAAAAAAAAATAAATAAACGAAAGATGTCATTTTAAGTCAATTTTCGTTTATAATATTATTAGAAACGATTCGCAAATGAATCATTTTATAAACGGGATTGGAAATCTTAATTTTGATTTCGTCATACCTTTTATTTAAATTGTGCGTTCTTTAAAATTGAAAGATTTTGTTTAATTTCTTTAAAAGAAAACTCAAAATTAAATTAGTAATCTATCTGTATTACACTTACATACACTATGACGCAAAAGTTTAGACAATGACGTCATTCAGCTTTAAAATGTAGAATTATGACGTCAGAATTACAAAAACCTGTAAATATATTCAAAAACTGATTTAAAATGCTATGTACAAAAGACAGTCGTTTTATTTGCTATAATACTAATTTTTTTCATAAAAATTCAAATGTGCTTGTCGCAAAAGTTTAGACACTATTCTAAATTTCTTTGAATATTCGCTGGCATATGCAAATTTAGAATCGATGATGTCACAAATTTGGAGTACTTAAGTTCAGCAAACGATTGCGCTTCATAGTCGACATGCCGAGAGCTAAAGAAATTCAAGTGAATGAGGTTTCAAGGATTTGGCAGTTGAAAGGTGAAGGGAAGAGCGTTTCTGAAATTTCTGCTATTATTAATAGGTCAAAAAAATCTATTTATCGAGTTTTATCGAGTGGTTCCGAATATAAAGCAAAATGTCGGTCTGGGAGGCCACGTGAGACAAATGTACGAGAGGATCGCCTGATACAAAGACTAGCGAGTACTCAACAAATGAGCGTACGTGGAGTTCAAAGCTCATCGGGACTCTCTGTATCAAAGGATACGATTCGTAGACGAATTTTGGAAAAAGGAACAATCGTTTATAGCAAAATGCAGAAGAAACCAGCTCTGAAACCATATCATAAGTTACAAAGACTTATGTGGGCTCGAAAGCATATGTCATATGGAGAGAAATGGCAGTCAGTCATATTTAGCGATGAAAAAAAGTGGAATCTGGATGGTCCAGATGGTTGTTTATCGTATTGGCATGACTTGCGGAAGGAACCTCGACGTTTTTTTAGTCGCAGACAAGGAGGGGGCTCGGTGATGGTTTGGGCAGCCTTTTGCTATAATGGACAAGTATCTCTGACCTTCACCAGTGGTCGTCAAACTTCACAGCATTATACATAGACATTAGAAGAAAACCTACTGCCATTTGCTGAGCTTCTAGGGGGTCCTCAGTGGGAATTTCAGCAAGACAATGCTTCAATTCACACTGCAAAACATTCAAAATCTTGGTTTAATTCCCATAATATAAGAGTTCGCGACTGGCCAGCATGTAGCCCAGATCTTAACCCTATAGAAAACCTTTGGAGCATCATGTGTCGCAAAGTTTACAGCAACGCTAGACAATACTCTTCTGAAAAGGAACTTAAGACATCTATTGAGAATGCATGGTACGATATCGATCCACAAACTATGCAAGATTTAGTTTCTTCCATGCAATCTCGTGTATATGACGTAATACATAAGCATGGATGCGCAACCAGGTTTTAAAAATTGTTTATTTCGATTTTATTTAATTTGTGTCTAAACTTTTGAGACAGCAGTTTATTTTTGTTACCATTTAATTTATTGCAATATGCACAATTCCACTTTTCTTTGTTATAAATATTGTTTATATGTACAGCACATTAATTTCAAGCAGTGATTTGAAAATTGAATAAATATTTTTCAAAGTATGTAAGAATTTCTTCATTGTCTAAACTTTTGCGTCATAGTGTATCACAAGAAATACCTATGCCACACATGAACGTTATTTTGTAAGGAAAACAGTTATAAGTATTGTTGAAAATAAAAACAATTCAGAACATTATACTAATTAGAAAGGATCGGTTGCAAAGAATGCTGTCTGGATAATTAGAAATTGTACTCACTTTCACCCCTTGGAATACCATTTCAAGATCTTTGATATTTCTTATTTCTTCAGTCAACTTCGTGTATCGCGTAGTGATACATGGCGAAGTCTTATGGCGAACGCAATGAATTTTCATTTCGATACGAGAATTTTTTTTAAAATGTGAAATATTTTCTCCTTAAAAAATGTTTACTTACTATGAATAACAATGAAATAAAATACCTATAATTACAAAATACTGCTCCATTTTAAAAAATCAGTCTAAGTATTTTAAAGCACATAATAAACTGTTTTCGTAGTTTAAAAAAAGATTTATTGCCGATATTCAGATTTTTAACTGTGACCTAAACCGCGCAAAACCGATGTGCAACGTTCTGTCTGCTAGCCCATAGAATAACATGTAATCCGCGATCCTAAGAAGTCCATTTTTTCATGCGGATTATATAAAAATTAAGAGTTTTCCTAGATGCTAGGTTAGTCTTATCCACTTCGTCAAAAACAGATTCATTTTATATATTAATGTTTTAAAAAAAATCTAGACCGTTTCGGAGAAAAAAAAAAGACAAACTTACACCATCGAAATTGCTTTCAAAATGGGTTTACAGATCTGAAAATATACTGCACGTAGAATTGTAAAAAATTCAGAATAGGATTAGACTGCAGATATAAGATTGTTTTAAAAAAATCAGAACAATAGGACCTATATTTGATGAGTTATTAACAGGCGGCTTTTCGCATTTTCTTTGATGTCGAGTTAGCTGTATATATGAGTTCCGACATCTACGAATTCTACGATACGATTTAGGCTTAAGGCTGCGTCACTCGGAATACTACCGTCTTCCATGATAACAAATTATTTGTATCAATATTTATATTAATAGTAATTTAAAATAAAAGAGTATTAATGTCCATAGTTCTTAAGTATCATGAAATGTTTATAATAAAATGTTTGTTTACGATTGTGCAATCACTTTCACTTCCTTCCTTCAGATCATAAGCACTTTTGATAATTACTATTATAAATCACATTTGACACATGAAAAACAATTTACTTAGCTTGATTGTTTTAATGTCCTTGTTTGGAGATTATATTTCTAAATATCTGTCAACAGCAAGAACATTTATGAATCTCAAATTGTCTTAAATTACTTAAAAATACAGCTTTTTATAAACATTTTTTTCCAACTCAGGTTATCGCGACACCCCACTTATGACACCCCGCTTATGAGACACTTTGTTCTGGTCCTTAGAGTGTCGGGACTCCTTGTTTGGAGATTATATTTCACAATATCTGTCAACAGCAAGAACATTTATGAATTTCAAATTGTCTTAATTTGGAGATTATATTTCACAATATCTGTCAACAGCAAGAACATTTATGAATCTCAAATTGTCTTAAATTACTTAAAAATACAGCTTTTTATAAACATTTTTTTCCAACTCAGGTTATCGCGACACCCCACTTATGACACCCCGCTTATGAGACACTTTGTTCTGGTCCTTAGAGTGTCGGGACTCCTTGTTTGGAGATTATATTTCACAATATCTGTCAACAGCAAGAACATTTATGAATTTCAAATTGTCTTAAATTACTTAAAAATACAGCTTTTTATAAACATTTTTTTCCAACTCAGGTTATCGCGACACCACCCCGCTTATGACGACACTTTGTTCTGGTTCTTAGAGTGCCGGGATAACGAGGTTCGACTGTATACTAAACTAAGAACTTTTTGCCAGAGCCTTTTAGTCCAGGGGAAATGTACATTTTACCTTGCTAGAGGTCGGGTAGATTTTTTTTTTCTAAATTGTTTATAACGATGCCAACATGGAAAAACCAAGTTTTCTAACAAAATTTCTTAAGGCTAAATTTTCTGTGGCCCCAAAACAACAAAATTTTGGGGCATTTTTTAATTTTTTGGAAATATCTCCAGACTCATTGCCATAGCATATTTTTTGTCAATTACAATATTAAAGAAGATAAAATTCTCTACAACTTTCATACTTACAACTTTTTTATACACTCAATAGCAAGCGCAGTACGCTATTTCAAAAATGGGACATTTTTTTCAATTTTCTTAAAAACTGTGAAAAATGTAATTTTGCCGCAATTATTCAAATGTTCCCCGCGGATTTAATTGTGTATGTCGACTTCTAAAAATTGGTAGCAGTAAATTATCTATTATTTGCATACTCACATCTTTATTTTCATCTCAACAGACATTTTATATTCAATAAATTTATATAATTATAAAAGTAGGGCAGAGTGTAGATGAATGAGACAATTTTCATATGCATACAGTAACTTTAAGTGTATACAATGTTTTACAACTTCAAAGCATTGTTTTAAAGAATTTTTCAATATATAGTAACTTATTGGTATGATAGTTTCAATTAAAAATGTTTCTGTTTAATTTTAATAAATTTTATAATTTTTATAATGCATACATATTTTTACAGGTATCAATGGAATAGGTGGGTCATCTTCAAAATCTGTCCTTTTTTTGGAATAACAAAATTGTTTTCAAACATGAAAAAATGCTAAAAATAGCACATAACCCTTTAAGACCAGAAGATTTTTGGTAGAAATGAAAAGTTTTGGTGGTTTCCCCTAATTAACTCCTTAACCTATAACTACGTGTGAGACACTTGGTCTTGTATTCAGGCCAAGACTGATTATCACGGGCCTGGCTCGTAGTACATCGGTCGGACCAAATGCAAATATTACGGGCATGGCTCCTGGTACAGTGATCCAGCCAAATGTAAATTCTTAAATTCTTCTTACCACTAAAATTTTATAGCAAATATTATCTTATTTAGTCATCGAAATCTCATGATTAAACAAGGCAAAAATCTCTATTAAATTTTAGTGGTACCAAAAAGCGTAAAAATTAGCAGCTATGGATTTGCTGAACCGTGGAATGGCTCGAAGGTTGCGCGATCTTGTTTATGTTTTTGACGCAGGCTGTTGAAACGTAAATCGTAGGTTAAGGGGTTAATAGGATCATATTTATTGAAAAAGAAAATACTCAATGTCAGGTTATGTCAAGGGAGGATCCACACAATTCTGTTGGTGCAGGCTCGACTTTAAATCACGAAAAAAGAGGAAAATGTTTATTCTTTTTCTTTAAAATCACCTACACGATTGTGTAGGTCAGATCTTCAAGGGATAAAATTCAGGAAAAATTCATAAATAACTGTTGGAATTCCACATAAAATTCTCCTGGTACTAATTATGCGTTTTTTCCACGATCCCTTTATGAAATATACGTTTTCCCGCAATTCTGTGATGAAATGTGCAGGTTTTTTTCGTGAACTTTTTACAAAATTCTCATTCGTTTTTGCGATTTTTTTGACGAAATTCGCATCTTTTTTGCTATTTTTTGACAAATTTTAATTTCTGTAGACACCCTGTGTTAGTACTATAATTTATAAAAGGATAATTCACCAGTAAACAAATGCAAGACTAAATCCAGTATAAGCATCCAGAAAAGTACTAATGAATCCTTTGTTCAGTGTAACTAATATATTTTTTTGAAAATTAAAATCAAAATAACAATAAAAATACTAATTTTATAGCTGGCCATATTAAACCTAAGTTCTTTTAAACTCTTTTATGATAGAAATTCCTTATATTGATATTTTCAGAGGAAAAAAAAAAAAATAGAACAAAGTATCCCGGTAACCAATTATTTATTTACTTTAAATCAGGAAATGTAACAATGAAATTTTTAGCTAAAGCAAATTTAATGCTTTGTAGAAAAACTAATTTTTCTGCTTTACCAGAAACTGTTGCAATTTCTGTAAAATTGATGCCATATGGTATGCTTTTTCTTACCTGCCATCTTTGTGTTGCAATTTTTTTTTTTTTTTTCAATGTGTCCTGTACTAAACCAAATATTGCTATCTAATCTACAGTTCAGAGTGAAGTAGCAACTTCAAGAAAAAGTTGATTCAAATACTTTGCTTCAAGTACGCTTGAAAATAGGTCTGTAACTAATACCTATTTGTCAGTGGTCAAAAGAAGGAAATTCTTCTTTCTTATGTATTTACCCTGGGAGGCCACTGTTATCCCATTCAATAAATTCTTTTATCTCTCTAGTGCGTGTCTACAAAGAAAAGTAAGCAAATGATTACAGAGTTGAAATCATTCACTAAGAAATGGTGTCCAGAGCAGTTAAAGAAATTTGAAAGCGTAAGAACCACTACTAGAAAGTGTTATATATTTATAAAAGACAAATATGTGCTAAAAAATTTATGGTGCTTATAAACAAATTATATTCTTGTGCCCATGCTTGGTCATCGTCAATCTAGAAAATATCTTGGAAATATTTCAATAGTGAAAGTAAACAGATCTACTTTCTTATGTATTTCATTTTAAATGTTGCCAGACATTATTTCAAAAATCATCAGAAAGGACATTTTTAGAATATACTAAAGATGAATTTTGTATTTTAAGAAATATGAAAGCAATTGAATCAATTTCTTCACCTCTAATAATTGATGTTGAAATTGTTTAGAAATTATTACTGCAGTTAATCAAAATTCAGTATGATTCCATATTAGAGCGATAATATATGGATATGGGGTTTCAAAATTTCTGTAATTATTTATCAATTTACAGTTTTTTTAAAAATATATATAGTCTGCAGCTAGGCATGTTTTAGCTATGTTTGGTCTTGCTCTTTTGTACAACATCGTTGATTGCATGTCAATCTTTTGTTATTTCCAAGTCAAATAAACATAATTTAACCAGAAAATCTTTTAATTAAAAAAATTCAGAAGACCGGTAGCTATTCCTCAGCTTGATAAAGATTAACAGACCATTGTGTATAAATAAAATTTAAAAACAAATAAAATTTAGAGAATTCAATTAAATTTTGTAGATTTGGTTGAAATTAGGGATGCACCGAATAGCGATTTTGGCCGAATACCAAATATTCAGCCAAAAGCTAAACAAAATACCAAATATTCAGCCAACAGGTAAACCAAATACCAAATATTCAGCTAGTCGAATAGTGATTATCAAGCTGAATACTTTTAAATTTCAGAATTTAAAAGCATTATTTTGAAACAATTTTACATAATATTTAGCACTGCTGATAAACAATATCTTTTTACAAGTAAATTCTACATTAAAAAGAATTATGCTTTGAATTGTTATTTAAGAAGAGGATAGTTTTAAAGCTTCTTGAATTGATGATTTTAAATTTCATGAATTCACCTCTGAATTAAAGCTAATGAATAAAATTTTCTTATATTCTAAAACAAATATTTTAAAATCAAAGTGAAATTTTGAAGTAATTGGACGAAAAATTGTACAATCATATACTGTTTTATTTGTCAGGAAGGGACTAAAGTCGTCATTATTGATGGTTAATTTTCTTATTATGTGATACTTTTCAAATAGCAAACAAAAAATTGCTTAAAACATTTTCTTTTATTTAAATATAATGCTATTTTTCTGTTTCTAATTATTAAATATCTTTATTAATTGACCAGTTAAAAATAATCATTGTTTTAATGTTTTTAAAAATATTTTTTAAAGATATATTCGGCCAAACCGAATATTTGGTAGTATGGCCGAATACCGAATAGATACTGGATATTCGGTGCATCCCTAGTTGAAATATAGTAATATTGAGTATTTTTTCAAAAAATAAGATAAAATAAACTATGAATAATAATAACTTTGAACTTTACTTGAATATTTCTTTAGCATGGCTGTGCTTTGTTCATACAAATTTTATTCTGAGCAATGGTAAATATTATCTACTTTTTTAATTGTGGCCCGCAGCTGTGCTTATAGTGCGCTTAATGTGGCCCGTGGCATTAAGCAACTTTGACATGCCTGTTATAGATATTGTTTTTAATCTGAAACAATATACTGTACTAATTTTTAAAAACCTGTTTCACCGAACTCAACCTGCAGGAATTTAAACTCATCCTGAATTTCAAAAATAAATGTCAGAGAATATTTTTTAAGCATCTCATTACAATGATTTGTTTAGATGAATATGTGAACAAAGCAGTTTTTCAACTTTTTAAAAATATGAATAAAGAAAATGAATAAATGAGTGGATATTGATGCCAATAATTTGTTACTTAATATGATCTGTTAAAAATAATGACACAATGGGCATAATGACACATACAGGGTGTGACTTTCGCATAGGCCTTCAGTGTCTGGTGAATTTCAGGGCACCCAAAATGATTTTGTAGTTAAGTATATAGATTATTTCTTGGTACCATATGAATCCGTTGACAATTTATACAGGACAGCTGTGTATAGGAACCTCCAGTCAGGCTACCCCCCCACCACCCAATTTTCTTCAAAGTCAATCCTTGGATATGCCGAATGGTGACTGGCATTAAAGAATAGTCCCAACGTAACCCGTGCATGTCGTAAGAGGCGATCAAAAGTGGTTGGGTGAAAAGCTGACAACCTTTCCCTGGAAAAAAAAAAACCTTGTTGTGAAGCCTTAAAATACAGATGTTAGACGGACTGATCTCATGGTAAAGTGTACTGGAACTGGAAAACAGCTTATGAATTTTAGAATTGGAACTCGGAATGTTTTAAGTTTATACAGAACTGGTGCTGTGAAGCAACTACAGAATCAGATGGATAGTTATAGACTGGACATATTGGCCTTACAGGAAGTAAGATGGAAGGATATTGGATAGTAGGATAAGAGGTATTGGTAATTTTACAATTTTTAATAGTGGAAGCACAGGAAGAAACATGCATGGTACTGGATTTATGATGAGAAAATGCCTTAGAGAAAATATTATTGATTTTCACAATGCAAATGAAAGAATATGTATCTTGAGATTGAGAGCAAAGTTTTTTAACATTTCAATAGTATGTGTCCATGCACCAACAGAAGATACCGAGGACTAACAAATAGATACTTTTTATGAAACACTACAGATTGAATTTGATATGATACCAAGTCATGATGTTAAAATGGTAATAGGGGATTTTAATGCTAAAATTGGAAAAGAATACACTTTT
Source organism: Maratus speciosus (assembly GCA_963932465.1). NCBI lineage: Eukaryota > Metazoa > Arthropoda > Arachnida > Araneae > Salticidae > Maratus > Maratus speciosus. The sequence goes on along the minus strand of OZ010789.1, from coordinate 373,543,052 downwards.
GTACCAATAACTGTAAAATTTAGTTTGTGATTTGTGTGATGAAAATGAAATAAGAGCTGTAGACTTCGCTGCTTCTAACAATTTAACCATAAGTAGTACATGTTTAAGCATAAGAACACATATAAAGAAACTTTGATTTCTCCTGATGGAAAGACAAAAAACCAAATTGACCACATTTTGATCGACAGAAGACATGCTAGTGATGTTATGAATGTACAAAGTTATAGAGGTGCAGATTTAGGTACTGATCATCCCAGTAGCAGAAACTGTCCAGCATAGCAGCGAGCGCTGCAGATTATTTTAAACCTTGCAGATTAATCCACTAGCTTAGAAAGAAAGGCTGGGCTTATAAAAAAGCTGAAATTTACTTTTAAGTTTCTAGATTTATGGTATTTTTCATAATTTCATTAATTTTCTTTATAAAGGCAAATTTTTCTTATTTTATGGGATATTGTTGTTTTAGTAGGCTTAATCTAGCACTATTGGGTCGCAGATAAATTTTAGTACACTGCAGACACTTTAGTACACACAGAAAATTCTGCTTCTGGCTGATCATTTCCTTGTTATTATGAAATACAGACAAAGAATTACAAGATTTCGAGATGCAAAAGGAACTAAACAAGTAAAATTTAAAACAAAAGATTTACTAAACATGCAGAGAAGAAAGGTTTATCAAAGTATAACAGAAATAATTGCTAGTGACTATGCTGAATTTAACGAGGAAGATATAATCAATAGTAAATGGGCTAAATGCAAAAATATCATATTAAAAACTGCTGAGGAAGTAGTTGGAAAGGAAGAAAGGAGGGAAATTAATGAATGGTGTGATGAGTGTTTGCAACTGATTAAGAAAAAGAATATAGCGAGAGAAAAAATGAATATATACCAAATGAATGGAATGGTGCTATTGTTATCCTAATTTGTAAAAAGGGAAATATCTTAAATTGTCAGAATTATAGAGGCATAGCCTTATTAAATGTTACATATAAAGTGTTGGCAAAGATAATTGCAAAGCGATTACAGCCATATGCTGAAATGGTAATAGTTGATTATCAGTATGGTTTTAGGAAAGGAAGATCAATGGTGGATCAAATTTATAGTATTTGGAACATCCTTGAAAAATTCTATGAACAAAATATTAATTTGCACCAATTGCTTGTTGATTTTAAACAGGTCTATGACAATATAAACAGAAATAAGATATTTGAAATATTAAAGGAATTTAAAATACCTGATAAAATAGTTACTTATAAAATTAACACTGGAAAATACAAAAGCTAAAGTACAGGGAAGACTTTCAAGAGAATTTGCAGTGAATTCAGGTCTAAAGCAAGGTGATGTTCTCTCGACAATTCTTTTTAAGTTATGCCTGGAGAAAATAATTAGAAGCATCTACAACAACAGAGGAGGCACTATTATGAATCGCTCCCTACAAAACCTTGCATTTGCAGATGATGTTGATATAATTGCTAGAAATAAGAAAGTCTTGATTGAAACATACAATAAACTAGACACTGAAGGGGGAAAAAACTAGGCCTCGTGGTTAATAAAGAAAAAACAAAATACATGAAAATGGACCGAAAGAAATCATAGGCAACAGCAACGTTAACAGTAAATAATGAATTACAATTTAATGAAGTAACAGAATTTAAATATTTAGGATCTACGATCACCTGTGATAATATGGTAGAAGCAGCGATTAAAACTCAACTTGCAGCAGAAATAGATGCTATTTTTCTCTTCGAAACATTCTAAAATAATCTCTAATATCCCGAACATCCAAACTTAAAATTTATAAAACTGTTATAAAACCAATAGTAATTTATGGTAGTGAGACCTGGACCACTACACAAAAAGATGAAAAGCTACTTATCACTTGGGAAAGGAAGATCCTAAGACAAATTTTTGGACCTATTAACCCTCTGACTGTCTTGGAAAAGGGCAAAATTGTAATGTTGTTTTCTCTGCATTTTGTTTTAAATGCTAAAAAAAATTTATTCTTTGAACATTTTATAAAAAAAAAACTTAATAACGAATATGAATGCAATCCTTGGAATTATTAATCATTGTTCAATGTATTTAAAATACATTAAATCAATAGAATTATATTACTTTATATATTGCTTGTATTGCAGTGAAACCTGGAGCTAAGTGAACGTATTAACACGGGCTTGTCAGCGAGGGGGTTAAAGGTTACAACACATGGCGTATAAGGGCAGATATGGAGATAGAACAGTTATATAATGAAAAAGATGTAATAAATATTATAAAAATAAGAAGAATGCAATGATTAGGCCATCTAATCAGAATGAGGGATGAGTGAAGCACAAAGAAGATTTATAGTGATAATTTAATTGGGAAAAGATGTATTGGTAGATCCAGGAAGAGATGGATAGAAGAGATAAAGATCTTGCACAAAACCAAATTATAAAGCAAAGGCCAGAGATCGGAAGGTCTGGAGAGGTATATTGAGGGAGGTCAAAATCTTACATGGATTGTAGTACATGTATGTATGTATGTATGTATGTATGTATGTAATCCTTGGCTAAATTAAATAAATTAGCACTCAAAAAGTCCTTGTTTTCCGAAGTTGTTTTGTGTTGATTTAAAATTTTGTTGGAATTTATGTACATCAATTGTGATACACATGCTATGTAAATAAATCGTATTACATCTAAATTATTTAGAATAAGGTGATATAAATTTTTTTAAATCAAAATAAGATAAAAAATTTTTCTTTTTAAAATGAGCACTTGTAATTTAAATAATTATTTTAATGTTTTTGAGGATCCCCAATGCCATCACATACAGTTACTTTTAAGCAAAATGATACGATTTTTTGATTTATGATGAAATAAATATATTAGCACTCAAAAAGCCATTGTTTTTCTTTTCACAGTCTTTTAGTTTATAAATTTACGTGTAATTAAAAAAAAAGGCGGGGGGGGGGGGGGTAACTTCTGCCTCTTTGCAAAATGTGTATTTCAAAAATCATTTTTCTTACAAAACTTTTTCCTAAAAAGAAGCTTTTCATAATTTTTGGGTATCCTCAAATTTTAATATGACCATCAAACTATTTTTTTCTCTTTATCTCCATCCTTTTTTTTTTTTAAATAACATTTTAGGATCAAATCAAACTTCATATGTTGAAAATCAGTAAAGCTATGATTTTTTTTTTTTTTTTTTTTTCCTGGAACAATGCCTTTTAAATACAGAGCCTTCAAAGTGACATTTGTGCAGATTTTCTGTTTATTTCAACATTTTTTTCCTAAAAAAGTACTTGAAATATTGAAGTACCATTTTATATTATTAATAAGGATAGTAAAAAGAACAACTACAAAAATTTTCAGAGACCATCATGGGTTTCTTCTTTGTGTTTCACTGGATGATTTGAAATGGAATGTCCCTTTTGTCTCACTTGTTTTTAGTCAGAAAATTTAATATGGAACTTATATTTTACTTCAAAATATTTAATGTTATGTTTATAATGTTATTGAGAAAATTCCTAAATGCACATGTCATTAGTAGCAAGATTAAAATGCTCCTAAATTGATTTAAGGAGTAATTGAAAGTTAGTTTAAATCTGAAGTCTTAATTGAATGGAGAACTTTATAAAAGAGGCATCTTTATTTTTGACTGTTTTCATATTTTTCAATTTATTTTTAATTTGAATAAAAGGAATCTTTTATCCTTGCTACATGAAAAGGCTTATATTTTATTTATTTCAAAGGGAAAGTATTACAAATTACATGGATCTTTTTAACAATTTTTTAAAAATGTACCAAATGGAGAATTTAATATTTTCTTGGAAATGTTATAAATGACAAATAAGATAAATTATTTTGCCACTATGTTTACATTACCCATATCTATTGTCATTTTTTATGAATCAATTCTGATGCTCTTTTACTAAACCTGCAAGTCAAATAAATGATAATAAAAATAACTAAATAATGATTATCCCCCCAAAAGAAGGGGAAAAAAATTATGCATCAGATGTAATCTAAGTATGAACTCTGTTAAAGTTAATTGATCTAACAAATTAGTGTTTCTGACAGCTCTTGTTTATGAATTGTATATGAATGAAAGATGCTTCTGAAAAAAATTTTATTTATGAGTTTATTTCTTCAAATAATATTGATTTTAATTTATCTTATATTTCAGGTACAAAAATTGCTCATGGAATTGTATCATGTTGTTCTTGATGTAAAAAATGTTCATATAGTTGAAGAATTTTATAAATGTATATTAGTTGATATAATGGAGGCTCATTCAGTATTACTCAAGACAAGTAATGAAGGTCCAGTGGATTTGTCTAAAGTAAAAAATGCTGAAGCATCTCTTTTGTTGAGCATTTGTACATTAGTTGAGATCGGCAATATTAAACATTCATTAATAAGGGTAAGTTTCCTGTAGTTTTATAAGCATTAATTATTGGATAAAGTGTACTTTTTTTTTTCGTTATTAGACCCCCTTCCTGCCAAAACTTTTTTCTTCCTGATTTAGATAATGTTTCAATATTTTATTTTTCATCAGATTGTTTATAAATAATGATTATTTTCTTCCAACACTTTTTATTCTCATTAAAAAAAATGACCACAAATGTTTTATGTTTCCAATTCCAAATTAAAAAAAATAATAATAAGCTTTTGATACATTTTTTAACTTCTAATGTGACTTCACATTTATTTTTGTCCTTAATATCATTTCAACAAACATTACTCATTTTATATCAGAAAAGGAATTGATACTCTTAAGTATTAAACTTCTGACTTTTTTAACAAATATATTTTTATTAATAAAATAAATATGTTATAGATTTCTTAATTTTGTCCATTAACCCACTAGTGCAGGTATGATTCATAATCATGGTAAAAAGAAAAAGGTCAGTAAAATAGTACTAAAACTTTTTACAAATGTCATAGTCTTAGTCATACAGGGTTCCTACGCGACTGGAAAACCTGGAAAGCAGGTAATTGTCAGGGAAAATGACAAGTGCTCAAAAAATCAGGGGAAAATTACAATTTTTTTCTAAAACCTGTAATTTTTTTAAAAATGTGCTATCATGTGTCAAGATCTTTCCAAGGTCCGCTCACAAAAAACACTTTTGATTTTTCACCTGCAAGTAGAATTTTCACTAAATTAACATTTTTAATGTAATGTTGTTTATCACCAAATAGGTGATTACTTTGTGAAAGAAATGTTGAGCCATGTTAATGTGGCTATTCATGAATATTTAAATAAGAAAAAGAAAATTATGAAGCAAGCACAAAAGAAACAGAAAAAAGCTTAAATCAAAATGTTTAAAGACAAAAAATTGAAACTTACACAACAGGCTGCTTCTGAAGCAACACAAATAAATGACATGTTTAATTATTTTTAATTTATCATTTTTTATATTTTAAATATGAAATGATAGAATTTTAGTTTCAATTTTATAAGTTATTTTCATTTTCGAGTCAAGTTTACATTTTATCCTTATTACTGCATCAGTGTATTCTCTTTTGTTGTATAAGTTTAATCATACCTGCCAACCTCCCGATTTTTTTAATACAAGTATTTTTATGCAGAAATACTTGTTTTATCCAATCGTTGTGTTTTATTACAATTTCTGCAATTAGATAAAGCAAACATTTTTATAAGAATTTACTGGTATTTAAAAAAGCAGGAGGTTGGCAACTAGGGTTTAATAATTAAAATCTAGAATTGTAATTTGTATTTCTAAAAATGTTGGGAATTGTAGGAAATATGGTCTGGAAAAGTCAGGGAATTTTGTTATCCAAATAGAGTTTGAACTAGTGATGGGCGATTCTGGAAAATTTGAGAATCGATTAAAATCGACATTTTATAAAACAAGATCGATCGCAATAAGAATCGATTCCCAAATTCTAGAATCGATACTTGAATCGATATTTCGATGTTCACAGATTCACACAGATAAGCTGAAAAATAGTAATTCCAAAGCGTAGCGAATCAACAGGGCCGTAACGACTATCCCTCACCCCCATTTATGTGGGCCATAGACAATGTTAGCGGCCCAGCAGTAAGCTACTACAGACCTTTGAGTCAAAAAATAAGGTTTTTTAACTTTTAAAATTATTATTTTTAAGATGTAATTTTGATAATAATTTATATTATATTTAAATTTATCTTTAAAAAAAGATCTCGGTCAGATAAAAAAAAAAAGAAAGAAATGATTTTTTTTTTTCATCCGTAAAAGATGCACTTTCTACTCTAACTCTTATTTCCTTCAACCAAACAGATGGGGACTTTCTTCCTATAAACGTCATTCTTAAAAATGCGCAGATGAGTGAAATTTTGAAGGCTCTAAATTTATTTAAAAACTTAAATGGTTTTTCAGTCTTTTTAGGGTCTTCTATAAGTGTGGGGGGAATGCAAATATTGCAAATCTTCTTTTAAAATAGCTGTGATGAATGTAATTAACCAAGTATCACATACTAATTATCCCCCAATTAATAATCAAAATTCTCCTTTTAATAATATATTTAACTAAAATTTCTTTCCCTTTTTAAAATATCTTATATTTTATATCTAATATCTAATATTTTAATCTCCTTATCTCATTTACAGTTTATAAATATCTTTCTTTTTAATGTTTACCAAATATTTAGCTGTTAAGAAAAAAGTTCTCATCCTAGAGCCATTAAGAATGAAATAACATACTTTTCTCTGGTTAACAAATAAATAAAAGTACATTCCTTGATTATATGTTTTTTTTTTTTTTCTTTCTTGTTTTTTTTCCCCCAGCAGTAATCTAAAAACCATAAACAGTTATTGACTCATTCGCTGACATGCAGAGTGCACTCACTGAAACAATAATAAATAAAAAAGAAAAGTATCAAGTTAAACTGATGGCATTGAGCTCACAGTCTATTCATACTAATTGTATTTTATACTCTTACTTCAAAGAATGCCTTTCGAAAAATAAATTAAGGGGGAATTCCCCCCCCCCCCCCCCCCCCCCCCCCGGGTCACATCTCTATACTTAAACAATAAGCCTCCAAATCTCATCAGGGATGCGCGTTATCAGAATAAACTAGTTACCAAATTTGAAGCAAATCAGATGGAAAAACCCATATATCTAAATTAAGGGGGGTTAGCCCCTGTTCCTCCCTTTATACTTAAATAATGAACCTCCAAATTTAATCAGGGAAGCGTCTTATCAGAATTAACCGGTATACCAAAATTGAAGCAAATGTGATAATTCTGCATGAAAAACCCATTTATCTAAGTGAGGGGGGGAATAGTCCCCGTACCCCCCTCCTTTATGCTTAACCAATGAACCCCCAAAACTAATCAGGGAAGCGCCTTATGAGAATGAACCTAGAAAAAAAAATTTGAAGCAAATCGGATATTTCTATCGAGAGTTATCGCGTTACGTATGTACGTACATACATACATACAGAAAATGCGGGCACATTAGCTCTCAGGCTTTGATAGCCTGTGAGCTAAAAAGAAAAGTGCCCAGTTAAACTGATGGCATTGAGCTCACAGGCTATTAACACTAACTGTATATTATGCTCTTATTTGAAAGAATAATGCCCCTCGAAAAATAAACTAAGGGTAGGGGGGAATTATCCCTCCCCGTTTCCCCTCTTTATATTTAACCAATGACCCTCCAAATGTCATCAGGGAAGCGCCTTATCGAAATAAATACGAAATAATATACCAAATTTGAAGCAAATCGGATACAAAAACCCATTTATCTAAATTAAGCGGTTATTAGCCCCCGTTTTCCCTTTTATATTTAACCAATGAACTTCCAAATCTAATTAGGGAAGCGCCTTATCAGAATAAACTGGTATACCAAATTTGAAGTAAATCGGATAGCAAAACCCATCTATCTAAATTAAGGAGGGTATTATCCTCTCGTTCCCCCCTCCCCCCTTTAGACTATAACAATGAACCTTCAAATATAATCAGAGAAACTCGTTATCAAAATTAACCGGTATACCAAAATTTGAAAAAAATCTGATAATCCTGCATGAAAAACCCATTTATCTAAGTTAAGGGGGGGGGGGGGACTAGCCCCCGTTCCCCCCTTTATACTTAACCAATGTCCACCAGTTGTCCACCAGTACCAGCCCCTGAATTTAACACTGTTTTTCAGAATTTACAAGATATTAGCGATAATATCTCAAGAAGTAATGACCGGAATTTCATCAAACTTAATATTATGTGTCATTGACATAAGTTGTTCCTGAGTTTTTCGTGTTAATCATGTAACAGGCAGCGCTGCTATACTGTTTTTTTGCATGGTATTCGTGATAGCCATATCTCAAAACTAATGCACGGAATTTAATCAAACTTCATATTCTGTTACACTTTCAGATAAATAGATCTTTATTAGGCTTGGGTGTATACTGCCCAACAGCTGTCACTTTTATGCTCTTTGAATTGGGATTTTCCGTTGCGGACATCTAGGCTAATATCAGACGAACGTCTTTTTGCACGTTTTTTTTTTTCGCTCTTATACCGTCCCTACACATGCTAGCGAAGGTGTAGGGATGGCGTAAGAGCGAAAAAAGCGTGCAAAAAAAGACGTTCGTCTGACATTAGCCTAAGAGGGTGTGAGCCGAAATTCAATGACTTGTTAGGAAAATGCAATGCTTATATTTTCTTTTAAAAGGCGCATACTTCAACGAACCTATGCTTTTTGAATCCTCATGATGCACATATGTTATCATTTAAATTTGACACCGTGATAGCGAATTTTGTAGTTTTAACATTTATGAGGCAGTTGAAAGTTTTGGGATTGGCACATCCAACTACTTTATCTTCAATTTTTGAAGGAAAATGAAAATGATATTACCTTATTTTGTCTTAGAGACATCGATTAAAAAATTCATAGTATCGATTAAATCGAGTTGGCCATAGTATCGATTAAATTTAAAAAATCGAAATCGCCCATCACTAGTTTGAACCCTGTCATTGCTCAATACGAGACCTTATTTAACATTTCTATCTCATTTAATCATATTTAATAAATGGTATTAATTAATGATAGTTTTATTTACTTGAAATTATTTTTTCTCTGTTGGCATTAATGGATTAAACTGCCTCAGTTGTGAATAGAGTCGAGCATCATTAGATATATTTATAAGCCTATTTGATCAAAGTGTCTCATATGATTAGTGTTGAATCTAAGCCACTTTAGCAGGGCGCAGCGCCCGACGACCTTTTTTTTTTTTGCGCCTTGCGGCCTTTTCTATTTCTTTTTTGTGCCCGGCTACCCTTTTAACACTTCCTATGATCCCCGTGGCATTTCAGTTGATCCTGGGTAAATATCGCAAACTCTAGGGACTTTAAACAAACCAGTTCAAAATATTTTTTGTGAACAAGGTACAAGTGTGCCCTTTTTTTACTTTCTTCAATCTTTACAAGAAGAAAGTATTGGTTTCATGAAAATTTTCGAATTCCAGTTTTCGACGGATTTACACGTTTTATGAGTCGGAGATTCCAAAAAACATGTTTTTACAAAATGTCTGTCTGTGAGTCTGTCTGTCTGTCTGTATGTGACACAAATTTTGTGGGCGCTCTATCTCAAGAACTAATGCACGAAATTTCACAAAACTTCATATTTAGTTAGACCTTGATATAAACTGGAACTGATTAGTTTTTGGTGAAAATCGCCCAACAGGTGGTGCTGCTATGCGGCATTTTTAACGATTTCTGCAATAGCTGTATCTCAAGAACTACTGTACGGATTTTCATAAAACTTCAAATTCAGTTAGTCCAGGATATAGTTTGGTGCTTATTACTTTTTTGTGAAAATCGCCCAACAGGTGGCGCTGGTATGCTGCATTGTTCATGATTATCGCAATAGCTCTAACTCAAGAAAAAATGCACGAATTTTCATCAAACTTCAGATTCAGTTAGTCTCTGATATATATTAGTGCTGCTTAATTTTTGGTGCAAATCGCCCAACAGGTGGCGCTGCTGTGCTGCATTTTTCACGATTTCCACAAGAGCTGTATCTCAAGAACTATTGCACGGATATTCATCAAACTTCAGATTTAGTTAGTCCTTGACATGAATTGATGTATAAATTAGTGCTGTTTAATTTTTGGTGTAAATCGCTCAACAGGTGGCGCTGCTATGCTGTATTTTTTGCGATTTCCGCAATAGCTTTATCTCAAGAACTAATGCTTGGATTTTCAACAAACTTCAGATTCAGGTATACCTTGATATCGTTTAGTGCTGTTTACTTTTGGTGTAAATCGCTCAACAGGTGGCGCTGCTATGCTACATTTTTTTCAGAATTTCCGCTATAGCTCTATCTCAAGAACTAATGCACGAATTTTCATCCAACTTCAAATTCAGATACACTTTGATATGAATTGGTGCTAAATCGTTGTCATTTCTTGTACTATTTAAATGATGTAATTGACGTGATTTATATAGAAGACCTTTTTTAGAATAGTGTTTGTCCCCTTTTTGAAAAATATACCCCTTTTTTTAAGAATAGCGTTCCCTTTTTGAAAAATTTCTACCGGCGGCCCTTTTTTACTTTCTTCTATCTTTACAAGAAGAAAGTATTGGATTCATGAAAATTTTTGAATTCCGGTTTTTAACGGATTTACACGTTTTAGGGGCCAGAGAACCCAAAAAACATGTTTTTACAAACTGTCTGTCTGTGAGTCTGTCTGTGTGTGTGTTTGTGTGTGACACAAATTTTGTGGGCACTCTATCTCAAGAACTAATGCACGGAATTTAATAAAATTTCATATTCAGTTAGTCCCTGATACAAATTGATGCTGATTAGTTTTTGGTGCAAATCGCTCAACAGGTGGCGCTGCTATGCTGCCTTTTTTACGATTTCCGAAATGACTCTATCTCAAGAACTAATGCACGGATTTTCATGAAACTTCAGATTCAGTTAGTCCTTGACATGAATAGACATTTTATAGATTTTGGTGTAAATCGCTCGACAGGTGGCGCTGCTATTGTGAATTTTTTTCAATTTCTGCAATAGCTCTATCTCAAGAACTAATGCTTGGATTTTCAACAAACTTCAGATTCAGGTATACCGTGATATGAATTAGTGCTGTTTATGTTTTGGTGCAAATCGCTCAACAGGTGGCACTGCTATGCTGCATTTTTCAGAATTTCCGACACAGCTGTATCTCAATAACTAATGCATGAATTTTCATCAAACTTCAGATTCAGGTATACCTTGATATCAATTAGTGCTGTTTATGTTTTGGTGTAAATCGCTCAACAGGTGGCGCTGCTATACTACATTTTTCAGAATTTTCGCTATAGCTCTATACAAGAACTAATGCAAGAATTTTCACCAAACTTCAAATTCAGATATATTGTGATATGAATTGGTACTATTTAAACGATTTAATTGACGTGATTTATATAGAAGAAAGTTTTGTGATAGCCACAACATACTAGTTTCTAGAGTCAACACTACATATGAGTCTGTCTATAGATGTGGCCAAAGAGTGCAAAGTTAAAGTTATGCAATCAAAGAGCAGGGCTCGTACTAGTCATGAAATTCCCAAAATTCCTGAAAAATGAAAAAATGTCCTAAAATATAGTAACCTGTCCTGAAATTTCAGGAGTTTTGTACTATAACACTAAAAGTCGTGATTTTTTCGTGAATATGTATATATGAGGGTTGGCTGAAAAGTCCCAGGCCCAATAAAGAAAACAGCATTTAAAAAATATATATATATATATATACCATTAATTTTTTCATTCTTATCATCGCACAGTTTCATTTTTTCTAGTTATGTTACTTATATGTATGACAATCATTCTCAATATTGCAGTTTTTGATGATGGTCGGTAATGTTTAATTAATGGTTATATATTAGCATTCAAATTATAATGCTGCATTTGCGCATGTAATTATGAATGTAAGCTTTTTATGATGTTTTTATTATATCTTTTCATTTTGAATAAAAATTCATTTTGAAATATTTTGTCCTTAATATTGGTATCTTATATATATTTATATATACCTAGGTAGCTAAATGTTTTAGCAATCTTTTAAATATTATACGCTTAGATCCTTGCTGTAAAAGCGCATAATCTTTGTGTATTATCTATATGATATCTACTTGTAGTTATCTGATACCTCCCTTAGGAAATTCCATTAATTTTTTCATTCTTATTATCACACAGTTTCATTTTTTCTAGTTATGTTACTTATATGTATGGCGTGTAGTCAATCATTCACAATATTGCAGTTTTTGATGATGGTCGGTAATGTTTAATTAATGGTTATATATATATATATATATATATATATATATATTTATTTATTTATTTCGCAACATAATCTCCAGAAAGGCTAATATATTTTTCATATTGGTGTTCTAATTTAATTAAACCATCTCTATAATGCAATTTATCAAGTCTTCGTCCATCAAGGAATTTTTTTAGGTTAGGAAATAAGTGGTAGTCACTGGGTACTAAATCTGGCGAATAAGGTGGATGTTCAAGTCATACCTTAATTCGTAGGTTTTTCCCATTGCGATGACAAACTGGTGTGCAAGCATTGACATGGTGAAACAAGATTTTTGCCAAATCAGGTCATTTTTTCTTTACCTCATCGCTCAAACGTTGCAGTAAACTTGTGTAATACTCACCAGTGATACTTTTACCCTTTTCCAAGTAATCAGTTAAAATAATTCCCCTTGCATCCCAGGAAATGCCATTACCTTGTTAGCTGACAAAGTTGAGTTTGCCTTTTTTGTAGCTGGTTCATCCAGCACAACCTACTGTTTTGACTGCAATTTGCTATTAGGAGTGTAGTGGTGAATTCAAGTTTCATCTATAGTTATCCGTCTCAAAAATTCTTTGGGATTTTTATGGTAGAGCTCCAAATTCTTGCTTGAAATGGTTTTCCGATGCAACATTTGGTCAGGTGTCAGCAAACGCAGCACCCACCTTGCACAGATCTTGTAGAAGCCCAAAACATTAGTTAAAATATTATCTGCACCTTCTTTTCATATGTTTACAGCCTCTGCTATCTTGAATAACTTAAATCTGCGGTCTTCGAGGGCTATTTGATTAATTTTTTCAACAAGGTAATTTCTTCAAAAAATTGTAGAAGTTAATTTCTAATTTCCTCAAACGATCATGGGTAAAAAAGAGTAGCATGTCAGGTAAATGTTTTCTAAAATTGTCCTGAAATATCGAATAAAATATGTCATGAAATATCACCTAGGATAAGTACTACCCCTGAAAGAGTGATGAACTTAGCACTTTTCTTGGTGATTTTCGTGAGCCAAGTTGATTAGAATCCCAGTAACAGTCTTCTTTTAGTCAATCTGTAGCAAACAAAAATTCATCTGTGTCCCAAAAATGTTGGACTAAGCATACTATTATAAGAAATTATAGTAACCCATAAAATAAGAAAACACAATAAAGTTATAAATATAATAAATCTAGAAACTCTTAAAGTATAGTTTAACATTTTTTTTTTAACGCTCAGCAATTTTTTTTTTTTAAGCCTGTTAGATTAATGTGTGAATTTTAAAATAATCTTCAGCGCCTACTGCCAGATTAATGTGCAAGGTTTTAAAATAATCTTCAGTGCCTACTGCCATTCTGCACTATTTCTACTACAAGGATTAGAAGGTTTTAGAAATGCAGCTTTCTCAATTATTCTTGGTAGAGGATGATAATAAAGGATACAAATAATCTTTGCTCACAAAGAGGGTTGTAGTTCAATTCAGTTACTAAGTCAGATTTAGACTGTGTCATGAACAGGGCTTTAGTGGAGAGTTTATGGTGGTATTATGCTGTATATCCTCTTGATTTAATAAAGAATCTCCTTATACCCTTTCGTTTCTCAAGTAAAGTTGTAGTATATACTAGTAGGGTATATCTTCAGCTTACAGCATATACTATAATGGGTTATTTACGATTACAGCTATGTTCATGAAGCTATGCTACTTATTGGAGGCAGGTTTTTGTTTTTGTGTGTTTGTTCCTTTTCTTCAATTATTGTGTCATCCTAGAAACTATCGCTTTTCAATTTACATGAATCTCCAAACAATATTTTGATTGAATTAAAGTTTTTGTAGTTTTAGAGGATTTTAATGAAATGTCACATTTAGATTATGTTATAGTACAAGTAATTTATTATTTAAATAAAAGCTTCCAGATTAGTAATCAAAACTAAATTAATTCAAAAATAAAAAAATTCTCTTAGCGAATGATGTATATTATTTCTAATGTCTACATACCTTTTTCTATGTACAGTCATTATTAGAGCCCCACCTTCTGTTAGGTAGAAGAAAAGAAATAAATAAAATAAGAGTAGAAGAGAAAATGAATTTAAATTTATTAAAATTAGGAGTTATAAATATATTATGTGATTTTTAATATGAATTAGGAAGGAGAAAGTTTACTATTAATATTGGCCAAAAGATCGTTAGTGGTTAATAAATATAGTACATTACGTATAAAAAAAAAAAGGTAAACAAACGTAAACTGATAACTTCATGGTGAAAATACAATAATGAAAATTCAACTCACCTGAACCAGCTCAAGATAACTGATCAATTTAATTTATACATCTGAAATCGTGATTCCTTCGAGCACATTTTAAATTATATACTACTTTACTGTTTAACTTCATATTAACTTGACATCAAATAACATAAACGATGAGAATTATATTAAAATAATATTATATCTATGGAAATGAACACTCAAACAAATATAGAAACACATTTGTTTATTACATCAAATAAAAAGTAAATAGAAACTATGCAGATTTCCTTTACAAGGAAATTTTATATAAGTTAAAAGATTAAATTTTTATATGAAATTGATTAATAATTTTTAGATAAATTATAACAAATTATTCATCTATTCAAATTTTTGATTTGTAAGCGAACTTGTTTACAGGACTTGGCAATAAGTTATACGTTAAAAGTTCGCAAAATGCAAAGTATCTGTGAAATCAGACCTCTTATAAAATTGGTGTACGTTTTCATCATTAACATATCAATCATGATGATAATATATATCGAACCAAACATATTCAAATGGAAAGGATAATTGTTGTTTACTTGTCATGAGATCAAGGATAATTGGATGTTGAAACTCATATATTTGAACCTACACTTCTCCACGAATTGAAGTTTGAGATCGGAGATCACGCCAAAGCATCACAGCATATTCACTATATATTAATCTCGCTTTGAGATTGAAATGCATCATTCTTTCATCACTCAACACACTGGATTTTTGTGTGTTATCGATATGATTTATCATAATGAAACATCTTGAGAAAGGATGAGCAATAATATATCCTAGTATAATAACAGTTGAATCTTGCTGTGGATCCAAAATCATAGACGTTCGTTGGATGATGATGGTGTAAAGAAACATAAAATTTCACAGTCCATTTTGCATAAACGTAACCTTGAATTTTAGTAAGATATAGAAACCGAAGAATACGTTACAATTAATGGTAGAAATAAACACCTTTGCGGCGTTCAGGAAATAATTATACCAACGGAAAAAAGTGATTTTTGAGGAGCGGCAATGTGCCCTTGTTGGCACATCGCCGTCCAAGGCTCAAGAGAGCGAGATGATGCTATCCACGAACGTGCGTTCGGCGCCAAAGATGTTGATTGGTTGATTTAAAATCGATGCCACAGAGAGTAATAGAAGTGTTTGAATAAAATAACGTTAAGTGATAAATTTGAATTTTAGATTTGAAAATTATTATAAAAATATTCTATTACGGTAGAAAGTATTAATTTTAAGATTTATTATTTTATTATTGATAATTTTTGACGATCTTTTATGGCGATTAAATTAAAATTGTTTTTAAGTGAAATTTAACTGAAAAACGAACTTAACGAAAATTAATGAATATTTAAAGGTAGAATTTAAATTTTGAAAGTAAAGAAGTTTTTTGATTTAATTTAAATATTTTAAAATAGTTTTTTAAATTAATTTTAATTGGAAAGGATGTTATTACATAACACCTTCAATAATTGACTATTTTTCATTTTAGTAAGTTGTAATTCAGTGTAAATTTACTTATTTATTATATATATATATATATATATATATATATATATATATATATATATATATATATATATATATATATATATATATATATATATATATTTTTTTTTAAAGTGTATTATTGTTTTTTATTAGATGTTTGCTCTAAAGCCCAGTTTTTTTGACTTGATGACAAGCCATTTGAAGCCTACTGCACCAGAGTTAGCCAAAAGATATCCTGCATTGCAATCTTCAATCTTGTATATAATTTATTCTCATAGCCAAAGGTATTTATTTTCAAGAAAGTTACCATACAGAGTACTTGTGATAGTTCAAAATCTGTTAATTTGAACTTTCAGTTAATTTAAGCTATTCGCAAAGTCCTAATATTAAAACTAGTTAGTTAATTCACATTTATTTTAATCACACCAGTTAACTAATATATATACAGTGGGACTCTAGTTATACATTACCTGAGTTGTACGTTTCCCTCAGTTATACGTTTAAAGTCACAGGTCCTAATCATTTGCCATTAAAATTTACCTGAGTTACATGTTTTTGAAATATACGTTTCCCTCAGTTATGTGTTTTGTGTCTGTGTCCAATGGGTAAAAGTTTATCTTATTTATACGTTTTGCAGAAAATATTTTTTTACGAACCTTTTGTACTCCTTGCCGAATATTTCTCTATAGTTTCTAGGATTTTAACTACCCATGTGCAAAAATGGAGCATATGAGAAGTAGGGGGGGGGGGGGGGGGGCATAAATAAAAAGATGAATTAATTTGCCGATAATTGATCATATAGTAAAGATGCCGATGATAAAATGTTATTGCAGTAAAAATAACAGGAATTGTCTTACTTAAATGACAAACAGTTGACACAAGAGGCTTGATCAATGGGTACACATATTCATATTAAATCCAACTTTATTCTTCAGAAGGGAGAGAGGTGAAGCAGGAAGTATATAATCTGGTCACTGTACATATTAGAAAAACGTTCCACATTGCATTATTAAAAGCTTGAGTAAATCCATGACTATAAAAAATGCTGGCTGATGCTGGTTAAAATCATTTCTTAGAGAATGTCTTGATGATAAAATATCCAAAATCGAAAATGCATTAAATTAAATTCCGAAGAACATCATGATCGAATAATCGCTCTTTGAATTAAGCGCAATGGCCCAAAATCCAAAAGACAATCACATTGTCAAAAATACCATATCAGAGCTAGTTAAAGTCTCAAATCTGTTAAAAAACTGGCTGCATTGGTATATATATTATGTAAACAGGTTTTACAAAAGTACATCCACAATTAATTTAAATCTATTTGTTAAACTAAAATTGCGTATTATGATTAGCGCGTATGAAAACAGCGAAAACAAAAAAAGGAAAAACAAAACCTCTCTTAGAAGAGAACAAACACCCAATTCGCCGAGTGAAGACACACCCTATAATATGACGTGGTCTACGTCACTTGCAATACGTGTGGTTCTAAAAATAGATCAGGAGAGGGAAAAAAGCTACCTTACTTTCAGTAAAAGAAGGAAAGAAAAAAGGCGATTTGAACGATGTTTTGAGTCGAAAAAAAATCATTTAAAACGTGAGATTAGAATGCTGCATTACAATAAAAAATAAATGTGATTATTACATCACAGGGGGTGAGGATGCTGCTTGCCCGTAGCAGCAGGGATCCGGCTTTCCACTCCCCTCTCATGTTTCTCTTTACCACCACAGTCATGTGACCTCCTGCCTTCGTTTAGAATTCCTATAATACTGGCTGACGTCATCGCTGCCATTGTGGGTCCAGAACCAAAAAACCAAGCTAAAACCAGTTATCGTTAGTAAATAGGGAACAACGATAAGTTGTTTTTAAATACACAATCCCAGCTCTGATGGTAGACTAATGCTGAGGTCACAATATGGCAGTTATTTTGGGATACATGGATATGCATCCGACGGTGTGCTGTGTCGTAGATCACTTGACATTTTATTGTGCGGCTTAAAAATGAGTCTGAAATAGGCAGCTCTTTCAGTAGAGGAATAGCTCAAAATTATTTGGCAGTCGGGAGGCCAGTTGTGGTGAGAAACTTTGTCTCAACATATTGGAATACCACACTACCCTCAACACAATTTTAAGCAAAAAAAAAAAAAAAAATAATAATAAAAGATGCTTTAACTGAACCCGGGTCAAGCTCTTCCAAACAAGCACGTCTACAAGGACGATTTTCCGAATTAGAAAAACCTCTATAATTGTGGTTTCAGTCTAAGCATTCGGCTGACATACTGGTAATCTGAAATTTATTACAAGAAGAGACCCTCGAGTTAGCAGTATTCAAAGCTTCTAAGGGTTGTCTTACAGGATTCAAGGACCACCAAGATATTACTGGTTGCCCCATATGCGATGAGTAGAATGCCGTGAATGATCGCACAGTTGATCATTTCAAAGATCAGGAACTTCCAAAATTAATTCAAGGCTGTTAGGCAAAAGACGATTACATCACAGGCAAGTCCGGACTCATGTCAGGACCGGCATGTAAAGTAAACAGTGTTTGACGGTACCGATAAGCTACGACATTTAGTCATTGAAAAATATGAGAAAGCCCCATTGTTATAAAAATGTAATCATGTTCTTCATGGATTATGAGGCAAATCTATAAGCGTGGATGACGGGCAGCCGTGGACAGTTAGCTAAAGAAACTAGACAAGCATATAGGAAGAGAAAAATACAAAGTTACACTCTATTTATGAAACATTGTACTGCCCACTCGCTCTCAAGCTAGCTTGAGAACATCCGAGTGAAGTTTTCCCCGGCTAACTGCACTAGAAAATTCCAACTGTTAGTTTTGGCCATAATTGCAAATTGTAAATTACATTATCGCAAGAGGCCACTTTAGTATAATGCGCCATGTCTTGATGCAGAACAAGAGCATCCCAAAATAATTGTTCTTAAAATAAGAAACAGTTTCTAACCGAAAAGTTTTTGATGAATGATTTACACAACATCATTCATTTCTTTTAAATACTCTGTGTGTAAATAGTATTTTTTTATAAAGTTTTTATGATAAAATAACCTTTCTTTGTGTACTTTTTTTATTTACCTTTTTCTTTAATCTGTTCCATTTTCACGAATTTATGTTATGATGCATAATACTTATGAAACTTCGGTTTTCGATGAAAAAGGTAACTGAAACTTGTCAGCAAAACAAAATTTTAATGATATATATTTAAAGTCCTGGTAGATCAATAATGGAATTGTACGTTTTACTGAGTTATACGTTTTGTTATCCGGTCCCGGGCAAAACGTATAACTAGAGTTCCTGTGTATATATATATATATATATATATATATATATATATATATATATATATTAAACAAGTAAATTATAATAAAAAAAAAAGAAGCTGAAATATTGCTAGATAATTCTAAATTACTTTTTATTTTCTTACATGCAATATCTACCCCATTTCTTCATCATTAAGACGTAAGAAAAGACAGCAAAATTCATAAAATTTTTATATGTGTTTTAGATACGAACTGAAAACAAGCTTTAAGGTTTTGTTTCTTTTTGGAAATTCTTGGTTTTGTCTTTGACTAATTGATCAGATTTTTACTGTCTAAACACTTGTATTTTAGACTTATTGATATGTTTCATTTAAAGGGAAATTATTTGGCATTCTTTTATACTTTAAGTATTTTAAAGCATGCATTATGAAATTTTTATTATATTATTGTACCATTTTGAGTGGGTTTGAAATGTTTTATCTGGTTGTAAGTGCATAGTGCATGGCGTTTTTTATAAGTAATGTATATTTTCTCTAATGTTTACAAGTCATGCTTTAACATAAATTCAAAAGAACCATTCACTTTTACAAAGTGGCTGCTGTACTTCACATGCTTCACATAAAAAAAAAAAAAAAAAAATACATTTAACTAAATATTATGGTATGCCATAGTGTAGCTGTGACTCTAATTTGCATTCAAAGTCATATTTTTGATTTGAAAGCTGCCCTGAATTATGTGATTGATTTAAAAATGAATGAATGAGATTTAGATATTATCTATACAAATATTAATATTGCTTGTCTTTATTCTTGTTTTAATAAAAAAACTTTATTTCTAGGCATTCCCATTTTGTAAATAGTAGTGTTCTGATAAATCCAAATGCAGCCTCGGGGTCTCCTGTTTCTACTTCTGGTCACAACTCTCCAATTATGACTGATATTCCTCCTACATCGCCAAACAGTGCCAATTTAGAAAAAATCATTAAACTATTGATTGATCTTTTAGAAAATCAGCACCATTCTTATGATAGCAGGTATTTTTCATTTAGTAATATTTACAAGTTATTGGTTTATTAAAGTGACAAAAGCTCTATCAGCATAATTTTCATGAAAAACATTATTTTTGCTGAGCAACAATTCCACCAAGTAATAATGCACAAATCTTTTAAACTCTACTCTTGAATTTAAAATCATATTATAAATGTTTCATATATATATAGCTGTAAAATGTTTTATAATGATTAATGTATTATATTTTTACATGCCATCTTCCTTTAAAAGTTTGGTTAACATCATTGTATGATCTTGTAAGATAAATTTTGATTCAAAGGTTTATATATATATATTGCTTTCTATCAAATTTAACTTTCATAATACATGCATTTACACAATTTGAGAAAAATACAACTAAGAATGTACAGATGGGTGACAAAATAATACGAACACCCATGAAACAGGCATGGCCCATTTCAAAGAAGCAGAACACGCATGTCACTTTGCGCTCAATTCTGCCACCTAGTGGTTATGAAAGATAAGGTATCAGTCAAAGGTGTTGCATGTGTTTACCATACACTCTGGAAAGCTCAATTATGACTGATCTGTCAGAGTTCGAAAAAGGAATTATTGTCTGAATGCGGTGCGCTAGAATCCCATTTCAGCAAGAATTGTCCAAAGGGATCTTCATGCTTTGAACATTTATGGAAGAGTTGCAATTCGTAAGCCATTGGTGATATCACGTAATTCTTTTCAGTGACACCAATTGTGTAAAACACACAAAAACTGGACTTCCTCAACAGTGGCTACAAGTCATTTGGTCTGATGAATCAATCTTCACCATAGTTCAGACAACTGGACGCATTTATGTGTAGAGAAAGTCCACAGAAGCATTTTCTCCTGACTCCCTCCTGCCGACTGTGAAGCATGAAGGTGGTTCTCTTACGGTATGGGGTGCGATATCTTGGTGTGGCCTTGGGCTGCTTGTTACTCTGCATGAAAAGGTTACAGCTGCTGTTGATATTCTGGGGATTTGGCGCATCCTTTTCTCCAGACTTTATTTCCAGGAGAATTCTTGCTTTATGGTTAAAATTGTCCAAAAATGGTTTGAAGAGCATGAGGAGGGAGTAAGGACATCTTGCTTGGCTCTCTGTCTCCTGACTTGAACATTATTGAACATCTGTGGGTGTATTTGGAGTCAAAACTCTGTGCTCGATTTCCCCCACCATCTACGCTTTTGGAATTAGAGACTGCTCTCCAGAAAGAATGGCTTCATATCCCTTTAAATGTTGTTCATGACATCTATGACTCCATCCCACATCACATACAATATGTAATTAAGTCAAAGGGTGACCCAACCCTCTATTAATAAAGCTTTTCTCTTATTTCATAGGTGTTCATATTATTTTGTCACCCATCTGTATTCATGTAATCATGGGGTAATTGATATTCATAGTTAGTATTATGTCAAATATTTATTCAGATATTTTTAATAGTTGTGTAATTAGTTATCTTATTTTTTTAAATGTAGCTTTTTTCAACTCGTATTTTTAAAAATGTAACTGTTATCAATAATTTTTCGGAAAATGCATATTCTTTTTAGTTTATTTAATATAATAGTTAGGACTTTTTTTATTCTTAATTTCAAGAGTAAAAGTTTTTAATTCAGTATTTTTATTATTTATTTATTTAAAAAAACATACTAAATGACTGTAAAATTTTATTAGACTTCTAGCTGCCAGATGGACTAATGAAATATTAGAGAGTATACAAAGACATATCTCCCGTCTTATGACTAATTCACAGTTTAACGATTTACTAGGAGCAGTTGTAAATGCAGGTGAGTCTAAACTTGACATTATTGCAAGCTAAAAGTATTTTTATATTATAAAATTTTTAATTTAGTATATATTTTAATGTGTGTGTTTAATTATTTCTTTCATTCTAAATATAAGCATTTCTGTTTTTAGAATGTCTAATACTAAAGTTTTCATGACTGTTGTTGACCTTTGATATGTTTTATTTCTGCTGCCACAGTTAATTTTTAATTCATAGCGGGAAATGTGACAGCAAAATTAGTTAAAGAGAATAATGTAGTGCAGATACAATTAAAAAATTCATAGCTATTAATTAATGAACAATTTTTATCAAAAACTTTATTATTTTCATTTATTTGAAATTTAGTAATCAGCCATGGGGGGAAAAATTGTAAATTTCGTCATTCAATCTCAGGAAAAATATCCGAAATTCATCAATCGGTCGTGTGTAAATTTTGCAAAATTTTAGTCCGAAACAAGCAGAAAAATCGTGAATTACAGCAATCTGTCGCAGGATGGAATTGCAAAATTCGCCAATTGGCCAAAGAAATTATCAGACATTGGAAAAACAAATCTGCAAAATTTGCTCCTTGGTCATGGGAAAAAAATGGTAAATTTTTTCATTCAGTTGCATGAAAAATGTCATTAAATTTCTCAATGGTTCGGGAGAAAAATATTGCAAAATTCATGATCAGGTCACAGGGTCACAATGCCATTTGCTACTAAAATGCTACTTTTTGCTACTATCTTGAGCTCCAGGAGACTAATGCAACGTTTTTAAGTGAAAAAAGGCTCAAAAGTAACTAATTCCGTCAAATAAACGTCTCTTATATGAAAGAGGAGACTTAAAAAAAAAAACAAAAAAAAAACTTAGATAAAGAGGAGACTTTTAGAAAAAAAACTTAGATTTTTCCAATAAATATTGCAATATCTGTAGGAAATATGAAACAGCTATAAAAAAGAATTTGACCATTACAGTACAATTTGAATACAAAATTGTGTTACCATATCCGTACAAACAAGTCCAGATGTTCACAACCAGGGTTGTTATGATTTTGCCCGAACCAAAAAACCCGGGTGGGTTTTTTCTGAAAAAACCCAGGAAAAAACCCAAGTAGGTTTTTTCAAAATTTCAACTTTAAATTGCATATAATATATTTATATTACATATATATTGTAATATATTTCTTAATATCAGTACACCACTTATAAAGTTTATCACCATCACCCTCTTACCACAAGGAAAATAATGTCCCAATTATACCCATGACAATTTTTAAAAGAAATAATTGTTACTTAATTTTCTGTAAGTATGTGTCGTGACTATCACAAACATAAACAAAGTTTTTTAGATTAAAAAAATACTTTGATATATAATCCATTTTATGTTATACAATGGAAACTCATAACAAAATACCATATATGCTGAGAATCCTAATTATGTAGACATGTAGAATTACTTGGTTTATTCTCTTAATTAGTAATAGTAAAAAATACTTACTTTACAAAAAATATTTTTTCCCAGTACAATAAATTTTGTTATATCCAGTTTCAATTGTATAAAACTTTCCTTAGCTTAATTAAATATAAACTACCACAGCAACTTAATTTATCCATATAATTGAACAAAATATTTTGTATTTGTTTTTGGCTATGTCCAGCAAGTTCTCCTTTAAACTGGAAATATTCTGCCAGAATGGGGTGCTGTAATAGCGATTTTTGTGCCACTTCTTGTACCATCGAAAAGTGTATGAAGTTATGTATAGTATTGAACCAATTTTTGGGGAGTATGTTTTTGACTATGGCCAGCAGGTTCTCCTTCAATTTGAAACTATTCTGCTGGAAGGGGGTGCTATAATACAGATTTTTGTGTTATTTTCATTATTTTACCATTGAAAAGTGTATCAAGGTAAGCAGGGTTGGCATTTTTGTCGGCAAAAAGGTACTTTTTGCCAGGACAGTGGCAAAAACTGGAAAAAACCAGAGCAAAAATGGAAAAAAAGGCAAAAATGGCAAATTGTTATTTGTCTTTAATCTATAAGTTAATCGGAAAATAATGGCATAAACAATTAAATTTAATAACATATCATTTAACATTTTTATTTAATTTGCTAATTAATAAATATAATTAAATATTTTTACATATTTTAAATCTTTATAAAATAGGTAGAATTCAGTCTAATACTTTGGACTGTAAGAACCAAATTAATAATCGGATATCTAATTTTTTTTCTTAAGTAAAGTATTTTGTCAGTCAAATATTTTTTTTAACTATCAAAAGGTTTTATATAACTTTTCTACTTTTGTTTTATGTAATAAGTCTTAAAAATATGTAAATATTTAAGTCTTTGGTACTAATTTATAATTATTTATCTGGTGAAACTAGTCTGTTACAGATAAAAAAGTAAATTAAATTGAAAATTATATATTGAAAAAACTTTGTCTTGTTGTCTTGTTAGGAAACTAGAATTTTTTTCCCTTTTCCCTTACACTCCAAGAAAGGGACAAAAAGTTATCCAGCAGTCCATTGTCAAATGATCACAAGACAGATAACAAAATACCAGAGTATTGCACTCAGCTTTGTAGTTGGTCAATGGAAAAGTAAGCCTGCAGATGCACAGATTTTGTAAAAGCTTTTGTACAAAGTATTAAGTTTCTTTTTTCTTTCATGAGATATTTTTTTTTTCTCTTTTTCTGGGGAAAAAAAATAAATGGACAACCTATTTTTGCTACTACTTTGGCAAAAACCTATTTTTACCACTACTTTGGCAAAACCTTATTTTTGTCGGGACAGGTTTTTACCATGGTTTTTTCCGCCTATGGCAAAAACTTACCAGCCCTGAAGCTAAGCATAAAATTGAACCAATTTTGTGTGTATATTTTTTACTATGGCCAGCCGTTTCTCCTTGAATTTGGAAATATTCCACCAGAAGGTGGCACTGTAACAGATTTTTATAAAATTTTCTCGATTTTTCAGTTTTTTTTTTGTACTGTATATTGGCGGCTCATGAAGCGAAGGGAACTTCGCATCCTGCTAAGCTGGCTATTCACAAAGAGCTGATGTACAACAGAATAACGAAAAAATTATTCATTTTAATAAACATCATGATCAAGATTAACTTACTCTGATTAATTGACTGGAGCAGAAATTTTAGACCAAAATCAAAGTTGGTATAATATTGAACTAATATTGAAGTATTAACATTTGGAACTACTTTTTGAAATATTAAGATGTATGAGATAGAAGAAAATTTTGGGATTGGCAAATCCAACTAGTTGTTTTTGTAACTTCATTATGAATATTTAAAATTAAGAGTAATTTTCTTTTTATTTATAAAAATAATTTAACTTAAAATAAAACTAAACGTGGCTTAGAGCAAAAACAATATTAAATAATTAAAACAGAAAAAGGGCATCAACTAAACCTATGTTTGAAGAAAATAACTCTTTAATCATGGGTATATTAGTAGATATTTTATGTTTCTCTCTATTCTAAAAAAAGTAACCACCGTTGCCGGTTTTTAATTTTTTGTGACCAGAGGTCTTTCTTCGTTAATATTAAGAAAAATAATGCATAAAAAAATATGAAAATCTGTAGTATTATACAGAAATGTTTGATAAACACGCTGATGCAGACAGTTTTCAAATTGAAGAATTATTTTAAGAGATATTTAATGCTAAATTTGGACATAATCATTCCACTAAAAAGTTTTATAGGAGCAAAAACTATTCATGTGAATTTAATCATTTTTAGATCATTTTATATGTTTGAAGTTCCCAGTGTGCAGACTGTATTTCTTTTTTTAATTTGACTCATTTTTTGAGGTTTTATTTCTATTTTAAATTCAAATTTTCAGCATTTCTAGAGATATTTTTTACTTATTTTAGAACGTGATATTAATTTAAACTGTTGCCAACTGTATAAACAGCGCAAACAATAATGTTTGCTTCAAATAAAAAAAAATTTATACGTGTAAATAAATTAAAAATTTATTTACACGTGACTATTATAAACAGAAAAAAACATTTGGAATTAGAATTAAATAATTATGTACAAAAAGCAGAAACTTATTAAAAATTACGTAATAAAAACTATATTTACACGTGAATTTTAAGAGATAAAGGAAATTGTAAAGTAATAAATTCATTAACATGTGTTAGAAGTCTTAAATACAGGCATGAAAGAGTTCCTCTTAAAGGAGGAATTCCACCTTTTTCAAAGCAAATTTGGACATTCTCTGGATTGATGCAAAAATGCCAAAAAAATATTAGATGCATATAGGGAGGTCTAGAAAACTTAATAATTAGACATCTTGTGTACTCAAATCCTTGGAGTTTGTTTTTGAATTGCTGTACTAATCTAAGGCGAGCTTTTATTATAAGCATCTAAAAGTCATGTAAATTAAGTTCTTTAACTAGGGAAAGGAAGTTTCCATAATGTTCTTTTTGAAATAGAATACTTTATTCTAATTTATAAAAGCATCAGTGTTCATCATCACAAGTTCAGTGATGCATTTTTGGAAATGTAATTCTGGAATAAAGATCAATTTATTTAGCATAGATTTTTTTTTTTAAAGTAAAGTCTTAAACAGTCAAATCATTCAAAATAATACATTTATTTTGAAAAATTAATCTCTGTACTTTCATTCATCATTAGTTCATCAGATACATTTGGATGGATTTATACTTTTAGGAAACTGTTTCAAATTTTCTTTTTTAATTTAATGAATTTATACAGTTCTTGTTATTATTTTTTTAATACTTTCTAAGTTACAAAAAGAAAATAACAATCATATGTACAATTATAGTTCATTTTATTGCATGAATAACCGTTAAAATGTGTCTAAATTATACGAGTTTGGCCTTATTGTATAGATGGAAAAAATTTTCCACCTTTTTTCCTATTTTCCACTTTCATGCCTGTAAATGGGAGAAATTACTTCATATTTACGTCACATCACGGTTATTACATAAAATGAACACAAAATAATATTGCAAAACAGTTTAAATTTTGAAATTGCACTAGACATTTATTTGATATTTTGAGAGGATACTTTTCAACTATTTTTTTTTAGGAAAGCGCAAATAATATTTAATTTCTAACAAAAGTATTTTCATGTGAATATTAAAAAGAGAAAGAATAGTTTGGTCAAAATTACATCAGATTAAAAATGATTAATTTAAAATGTCTTATTTAAAAGAACTTTCTTTTCGCTTTGTTAAAAAATACTGGGAGACAAAGACTCTGTTTACTTAATTCCTTTTATAATAGCTTATTTTGAAGTGTTTAATTTATTTTACGTATCGTGTAATAGAAAAAAATCAATTGACTATTTCCTTTTCAAACTTTGGATATGGATTTAAAATTCTAATGCACAGAACATAGGTCAATTAACGAAAATACCAGGGATTACAGTTTTGACTATAATTCCATTAAGGATATAATAAAACAAGTTTGTTCCAAAGTGACATACAATCACCGTTGGATTTGACAATAGAATCACCGATATGCATTATTCATGCAAGTAAGTTAAAAATTAATGTACATCAGATTTTGCAAAGTTTTCTAAAAATTTTTAACAGAGCATAACCATGCGTTTCCGATAATTTCTAAAGTTATAAAGGTTGGTCTGTGCTGTTTGTGATGGGAATATTTTGTAATATATTATAATCCATATTTATGGGCCGTTAATTAAAAGTAAAGTTCTTTTTAGTTACAATGCGTTGTGTAATATTGCAATAAAACCCTCTGTTCTTTGAGGTCAGCAATTGTAAAAAAATAGAAATAAATGAAACTTCTTACTTGGATCGTGTAGTCTGTAAAATAAATGAAGAGGAGACTTGTAAGCATCAATTAATCTTTTATTTCATCTTGAAGGAGAGAAGAAAGGGCTTCCCGTTGGTCACCGTTCATAAATTAATTATTGCCAATAAAAACATCTACTCCACTAGAAGATAGCTATTTCTTTTAAAATTAAAGTGCAGCATGAATCAAGAAATTATTAAGAAATAATTTAACCGGAGTTGTTAAAGTAGTACACATCGTTTACGCAAAAGCTTTTCACCGGATTCCACATTCATCGGCGTCGGCAGACCGGAGCCGGAGCCCGCGATCTTTTTAAAACCAAAACTAAGTCATGACAGCTCTCCAACAAAACAGATTCTGATTTAAAATTAACGGAATTTTTAATTTATAGTAAGAATACGGGGACTTCAAAAGTTACTGAAAGAAAAGATTTAAATCTATTAGAGAATTTAAAATATTAGCTAATGTCTTAATAAACAAATCCAAAAGAAAACATTTAAAAAGCTTTGTTTTAATTTGCTCCCTGCACAGCGAATGGACACACCTCCGAAAGATCAAACACCCATTCAATGCATATGCCGTGAGAGACTTGCTCCGATGACGTCATCACAATCGTACAAAGTTCAAAGGAGAAGCATCCCATACCAGGGGCAGCCGAACGTCAGCGAACTTGCCGATGTGCGGTCGAAACGAATCGCCCGCGCAAAAATAAATATGGATTTAAGTTTAAAGAACATCGATGTATAAGGCAAAAGAAATAAAAAAGTAACATAATTTAAACACTGTGAGATTTCATCTCACAATACCCCCATTTACCGAGTAAAATTTTGGCAGAGCAAGTGATGTAAAAGGTAAAATGAAATAAAAACCTTTTACAGAAACGGGATGACAAAATTTTAGATGCCAAAGACAGAGAAAAAAAAAAAAATATTAAAGTAAAGCCAAAAGTTAAACTGCTGCAAATAAAATTTAGTGGTGACCAAAAGGGAAGAGAGAAGAAAAAGAAATTACATCAAAAGTATACATAGTCAAAAAGTATACATGAAAAAATGCCAAATCTTCCATTTATGGCAATTGCAGTATGATGTCATAAACTTATCTTCAAAAATAATACTTAAGTACACATGCTAAAGAAAATGAATTAGCATACAATCTTATGTATTATTTAAGTAAAAATGCTAAACAAAATCAGAATTAGCATATATAAAGTGAGTATTAGCATATATAAAATGAGCTCATTATGAAACATTTATTTAAATTGGTATACCAAATAAGAAAAGTTGCATTTTACAAGCAACAAAGATCAATATAACTTCAATAATTGATCACAGCCTAGGACTTATAACTCATAAAATAGAGCATTTATTTGCAGTTACTCTAAATATAAACTGGCCATGCATAACAATTTCTTTAGTAAAATTTTCATAATACAATATTCATAATTTTTTTTTTTTTTTATTCAATTTAGTACTAAATATTTTGACTTCAAACAACCAGCTGTATTCCACATGAACAAATGGCCAAATCGTGCACTAAATGACCACTCACATGTAAAACACAGATAGTTAAAGTAGTTGCAACAATATATATATAAGAGAGAGACATGTCTAAAAGGAATTAAGTGTTATATTGCTGAAACATATACTTTTACTACTTTTCATTAGATTATAAAAGCAATATATCAACAAACACCAATACTTTTTGTATTATTTACTCATCAAAAATTTTCAAAGTATATACTATTCTTTAAAATATGAGACATCACTTAATACAATTTTTAAATATGCATAAAGATAAACTCATAAATTTATAGACAAACCGAGAAACCATGGTTTTAAGAATAAGTAGGTATTTGGTTGAGTGGGTGAGGATCCCCAGAGAAAAATAAATGCTTTCATATACAATGAAAGATTTAAAAAAATTGACACTATCATGGGAAATTTAAATTTTTAAGTGTACCATAATATAAATATTATAAATCATTTACATAAAATATTTCATGCAGAAAAATCAAGAGAATTATGTAAAAAAATATACTATTATCCACAATCATAGAACAATATACATTGTGACTACTCATCTTACTCAAGATTTCAGGTGGCTTGGATCTCCATAAACAAGGCTCCTGACACCTTGTGCAAAA
The DNA here is from genome assembly GCA_963932465.1 of Maratus speciosus. Classification (NCBI taxonomy): domain Eukaryota; kingdom Metazoa; phylum Arthropoda; class Arachnida; order Araneae; family Salticidae; genus Maratus; species Maratus speciosus. The sequence continues at coordinate 373,512,997 of OZ010789.1, read as the reverse complement.
AGAAAAAAATAACTATATACACTAAATAGCACAATATACCATCCCATAACTGCAAATACAACAGCAATGTCCTTCTTTACAGATCCTTGATTCCTTAGCGTTATAAACACAATTTAAAGTTTGCATGAAAAATAAATAAATGTTATGAGAGTGTTCAAAAACACACTGAAAGTTTTGGTACACAAAAAGACATCAGTTATGTGTATTGTTGCAAAGGTGTAAACATTGTGTTTACAATGTAGAAACAGGCGCATATCTCTAGATGACATACACAAAAAGGCAACATCAACTTAACAGTTGAATAGACATTTTTCAGGAACATTGGACGAGAACTTTTTTGAGCACTGAAGATGATAAAATGATGTTGTATTTGATGAGAATTGATGATGTATTCACACACACATCTTGAGAAAAAAAAGACATAAGTAGGTAGGTGATGATATCAATAAGCACTTTTTCTTTAAACTTCTTAGTAATTTTGAAGATTCATCACGGAACACTTCTATATCAAAAGGCGCTGTTAAATAGTTACTAAGAACTGTGCTTTTCTTTTCTTTTTGTGTAATCTTGTTTAGAAATTGATTTGATGCTTAAAAAAATTTTAATTTCTTCATTAATAATAAATCTTCAGAATTCATTCAATTAATTACTTGTGTAAAAATATGAGGCATATGACAACATAAAAATTTAGAGACTTTGGATATATTCACAAATGAAAACAAAGGCACAATAAAATTTTTGAAATATGGGGAATTTAGACAGAAAATAAATTGATCTTGAGAATTCCTGAATCAAAATACAACTCTTGTAACTGCAGGTATATGTAAGAACAAACATACAAAATCAGTATTGAAAGTAACTAATTTTATAATATTTCATAAATTTTCTTGATTTAGCAAAAAAAAAAATAGCAACACTGACTTATAGGAGCAGACAAGTCAACCAATCCACTTAGTAAGGATAATTTACATCTCACAAGAGAAAAGGCAAACCAACAACACTTCCATAATCAGGTCTTGTGACAGCTGTTACTTGAGAAAACATCTGAGATTACTTGTAAATCTTACTTAGCTTTAAAGACAAACATCGAAGATATTGAATTGAATCAGACATTGTAAGGATAAATGACTCAAACATGACATGACCCCTTTCAATAATCACTTCAGCGTTGAAAATGAAGCATAAATTTAAAAGTTATTGTTATAAAACAATGAGTTGAGCAGGTAAGTATTGATACATTTATCTTCTATCATCAAACAAGGAAAATACTAGAGAAGAGGTCAGCACAAATGGATACAACACATCAGTGAATGGCCAACTTCATCAGGTAAGAAACTTGAAAATGAAGCAAAGTTTTTTTTTTTTGCAGGTGAGTATATTTTTTAACAGGTTGGAAGGGAACTCTTAGAGCAGCATATGTAGAGAGACAGTCTTTAAATATGCGAAACAGCAGTGACACACTGTTAAAAGTATTGCAGAGAACACTGACAATATGAGAACTTATTTTAAAAGCTGTATAAAACCATAAGACTTTTTAAGTAGATGATGTAAAATAATTTTAAGAATATAACTGTAACAGGAATGAAGTAGCCCCATGCCTACTTCTTCTCAAGAGTAGAAAAAATAATGCTGCTTTCATTCTTTTTCTGAGAGCAACATGAGAATCTTGTGTGTTGAAAACTGTCATAGTCTGCACATACGATGAAGTGGAAAGGTCTCAATTTCAAAATTATAACTTGCCATAAGAATATATTTTTAAAAAAAGAAGCAACAAGAATTTTTCAAATGTAAAACTTTGTCAGCTGAGAGTGCTTTTAGAAACAACGTGAGAACAGTTGTATAATAAATGTGAAAATATTCTTAAATGCATACATTCTTAATTTGTAAATTGCAGATTATCTTTGCACTAAGCCAAACTGTATGATTATAATAGAACATCACAGTCCAGATGGCATAAGAATAAATCTATAAACAAACTCTTGTATTCAAATTATTGTTAAACAAACTATCTTGATTTGAAATTTGTAGAACAGAAGCATAGAAATCTCCAAGAATGTTATATAGGATATTTGCAACTAATAACTTCTGTGAAGAATTTCAGCTTCAGAATAATAAGTATGACATAAGAATACAATTTTTCAGCACCATAATTTCAAAAATAATGCTTCTTATAAATATATATAGAATTTGCTAATTTTGCAATTTAATAGTGCCATAAAATTTAATTTAAAAACCCAAGGTCATAGCCTCTTAAAATATGAAATATGTTCTTGAGAACAATTTTTTTATTTCAAATTCATTAGAATTTATCTAAGAACAATATATAATTCATTTCAAATATATATATACCAAATAATCATTCTTTAAAAAAAAATTATGTTCTCTAATAATTCATTACAAATAAAAAGAATATGTAGATGAAATTCTTTCAAATAAAACTATTTAAATGGAATAATAATTATGCATCATCAAAAATATGACTATTCTTCAGAAGGAAATTGATCTTAATTTAAATATTTGTTTAAAAAATATGGGAAACTTAGTAAAATATATTATATTCTTCAAGATGGAGCAGAACAATATTATTCTAGAATTATAAAATTTAATTCTTCAAAGTAGAAAAAATCTATGCAAGAAATTTTTTTGAGAACAGAAACTTCCAATACTAAAAAAATATTGTCATATGTAGTTATGCAAAAATTCTTACATAAAATATTCCATATTTCTTAAAATTCACTAAAAGAATAAATCTTGAATTCTATTGAACACATCAAAAAATTTTCAAAAGTTATTCTGAGAACAAAAGTTCTAAAATATTACGATTTTCTTTAAATCATTACGATTTCTTTAAATTTTCTTCAGAACCACCGTTTTTGCAGCACCAAATGTGATGGGAATATTTTGTAATATATTATAATCCATATTTATGGGCCGTTAATTAAAAGTAAAGTTCTTTTTAGTTACAATGCGTTGTGTAATATTGCAATAAAACCCTCTGTTCTTTGAGGTCAGCAATTGTAAAAAAATAGAAATAAATGAAACTTCTTACTTGGATCGTGTAGTCTGTAAAATAAATGAAGAGGAGACTTGTAAGCATCAATTAATCTTTTATTTCATCTTGAAGGAGAGAAGAAAGGGCTTCCCGTTGGTCACCGTTCATAAATTAATTATTGCCAATAAAAACATCTACTCCACTAGAAGATAGCTATTTCTTTTAAAATTAAAGTGCAGCATGAATCAAGAAATTATTAAGAAATAATTTAACCGGAGTTGTTAAAGTAGTACACATCGTTTACGCAAAAGCTTTTCACCGGATTCCACATTCATCGGCGTCGGCAGACCGGAGCCGGAGCCCGCGATCTTTTTAAAACCAAAACTAAGTCATGACAGCTCTCCAACAAAACAGATTCTGATTTAAAATTAACGGAATTTTTAATTTATAGTAAGAATACGGGGACTTCAAAAGTTACTGAAAGAAAAGATTTAAATCTATTAGAGAATTTAAAATATTAGCTAATGTCTTAATAAACAAATCCAAAAGAAAACATTTAAAAAGCTTTGTTTTAATTTGCTCCCTGCACAGCGAATGGACACACCTCCGAAAGATCAAACACCCATTCAATGCATATGCCGTGAGAGACTTGCTCCGATGACGTCATCACAATCGTACAAAGTTCAAAGGAGAAGCATCCCATACCAGGGGCAGCCGAACGTCAGCGAACTTGCCGATGTGCGGTCGAAACGAATCGCCCGCGCAAAAATAAATATGGATTTAAGTTTAAAGAACATCGATGTATAAGGCAAAAGAAATAAAAAAGTAACATAATTTAAACACTGTGAGATTTCATCTCACACTGTTTGTCAAAAGTGTAACTTGTGAAAGAGGCTAAATCACACAAAATTGAATAAAATCTAAATTAAAAAATTCATTGCAACCCAATTGTTAATTGCCCATAGCATTAGGTGAAAGTTGAAAGATAGACATGGATATATAAAACTTGATTCTGTTCCTTTGTTTTAATAAAAATAAACATTTTGGATAATTATCTTGAGTTGTTAATTTAAATTATTTCAATGGTATTTTGTCATGTTTGTATAAATGTAATTCTTTAAGTGAAACATAAAAAAAACGGGGTTTAAAGATTTTTTTTTCCCCTTTCTAACAGTTCAACTACCCTGCATTTTTAAATTTTGGGTGGGAAACTCCCCTGCTGGGGAAAACTTGAATTTCAAGCCCTGATATTCAAAGAGATATATTTTTTGTAAATTATATTTCAATACATTTAAAATGTTTTAATGATGTGTGAAACATGTTTGTAATTTATTGTTCTGAGATGGCGTTATATAAAGAAATAATTCACCATGTAACTAAAAACATATCTAGTGCCGGATATCCACCGGTGCATCCCTAATTCTCAAAAGAAAAAAGTGCGGAAATGGAACATTTAATTTAAGAATACTAAAAGCGTAATATTTAAGCTATTAAGACAAGTGAGACATTAAATTAAAGGGAATTAAACAGAGTTAACGATAGAGATTATTTAAGGATAAGGATTTAGTGAAAATAAAGTAGTAATTTAGAATAAGATAAGAAAATCGCAGAATTAGATCTAATAATGTAACATATATATATTTATATCTAAATAGTTTGTTTGAAATCGTTTTGCTAAAATCTTATGATTATATTCGAGGATGGAGTAGCACAGTTGATGTTTATTCCAACAGAGCGAAAAATGTCCAGACCAGGAATCGAACCTGGATACTTGGCATGCCGTGCCAATGACTTACCTGTTAGGCTATCAGGACGATAACTGGCTGACATAATTCACTCTTATTTGTTGAACGTTTATAAGAGTGAATTATGTCAGCCAGTTATCGTCCTGATAGCCTAACAGCTAAGGCATTGGCACGGCACGCCAAGTATCCAGGTTCGATTCCTGGTCTGGACATTTTTCACTCTGTTGGAATAAATGTCAACTGTGCTACTCCGTCCTTGAATATGATTTAATCCAGTTGGAAAAAATATTCGTTCCCTTCATTATTATGATCTTATGATTAATTGGTCTGTCACAAGCTTAGTGGTCAGTGTCAACACATCACACTACTACTACCACATTACAAGTCCAGAGTTCGACTCCTGACTGGGCAAGGTTCAGTCAACTTTTCATCCCTTTTATGGTTTTTAAAATGAGTAATAAGGTTAGGAACTAAACACAGAGGGTTCGACACTAGATTGACCACATGACCAAGATATATTCTGTATAGTGTTCCAGGGCCTATGGTTAAGGAAACTGTGTGGGCTCTGTAGGGCAAGATCCTTAGGAATTGTAGTACAGTAGATCTCTAATTATCCGAATCAAATGGGACCGGACCGCACTCGGATAATAAAAAATTTGGGTAATTGGATTTTTTCTGATAAAAGGGTCTATTTTAATTACTGTATGTATGTTGAAAAGGGGATAAAAAACTATTCTTAAAGAAAATTAGCTTTTAATTAATTAAATGAAAGGGCAACACTTTTACATGGTATGTGTACTTACAAGTGCTGTACATTGGTATAGTAAGTACTTTAAATGAAAGTCATTGCTTGCTGAACATCTTGGCCAAAGTAAGCTGTTTGACAGTCTTTCGGGCGGATCTTTTTTCGGGCAGCCAAGTTGCGCATCCGCTTGACAGTGATCTAGCCATAATGGGTGCTAGGGCAAATTAGGCCTAGAAGCCACAACAACTTAAAGCAGAGTTTAAGAATAAGTGTCCACTGACATGCAGAAATAAGTTAGGATATAATTCAAACATAACTTTAGTAAAACCAATTAAAAACATGATTAAAGATATTAAATATAACAATATATGGCCATAACTTCGGCCAAGAACTTAAACAGTTCATTTATCGAACCTTTACTTATATCAGTCACATTACTGAAAAACATAACATACAAAAACGAGCCCTCTGAACATGAAGTTGCTCCCGGCAAGAAATACCGCGATATGACATCAATGGCCCGCCTTCCACACATCTAGACGATGTTACAAACCTGTACATAAAAATATGAAACCAATTCAAAACTTTATATGCAGTTTCATTAAAAAGGTATTTAAATATTTTCCAAAAGAATGCTAGTTTTATTTCCAGTACAGCAAGACAATTTCGGAATTAAGAGAATAAACACAGTTGGTCCACTCGAACTTCTTAAAATTTAAACTTTCTAAAACGGAATGAAGTTCGTAAAACCATTCACGCCCGCTCTGATGGAGTCCATACAGAGCTTTCTTTAATAAACAAACGTGATCTAGTGTTCCCGATTCTACGAAACCAACTGGTTGTCTCATATATATAACTTACGATAAAGGGGCATATAAATATGCACAGCGAACGTCCATTTGAATATGATACCATTTCAATCCACAAACTAAAATCGAGAAAAATAAACGTATTATAGTGAAATTAACCACAGGACTAAATACCTGATCATACTGAATGTCTTTCTCTTGTCGGAAGCCTTGTGCAATGAGACGAGCCTTAAATCTAATTATTTCGTTCTCTTTATTGCACTTAATAATATAAACCCATCTGCTTCCCAAGATCCTAGCATTCGAAGGTTTTTCTACTAAAGACCAAACTTCTCGATCTTTAATAATTTGAATTTCCTCCTTCATCGCACGCTTCCACGATTCAGCTTGAGGGGAACGCATTGCTTCATGAAATGTATTTGGAACGTTCACCTGATCCCTCTTTAATTGTCATTCATTTAAACTATTTGCTTCTAGTTCCTGATTTACGATACCCGTAAAGTTATTTTTACCACTGAAGTCAAATATTTTTGGATCGAAAGGTATATTTTTAGATTCACAATAAGTTTTAGCATCGTTTTGGGATCTTAACCGCATGTTGGTCCCCAATATACTATAATAAATATCGGTACGTGATCCATCTGAACGAGTAACAGCCTTTCGAAACCACTCGATATTTGATTTAGTTAACGTAGGAGATTTAGATACTGCTTGTATCGGTTTTGAACTCTCCGACTCCCCTTCAATTAATTTAACTTGTTTATCGGGTTCGACACATGATTTTTCAGCATCGGAAACCTCCGAATCGTTTAAATCTAATGCATCCAAATGGAACAAACTTCGGTCAGAAACCTGTTTATTTTTAACTGGTTCCTCTATTCTTACATTGATGGTCTCGATAACTTTGTCTTTTTCGGGGATCCATACACGATAGCCTTTTGTGCGAAGAGCATAACCTACAAGTACCCCCTTTTCAGCACGCATATCTAGTTTACCACGATTATGTTTAGGAATCCCAACATATGCAGTGGAACTGAAAACTCTTAGATGTTTGACAGACGGTACTTTTCCCCCCAAATAATTCAAACGGCGTTTTAGTGAAATTCTTATGGCAAGTACGATTGAAGGTATAGACAAAAAATAGCAAAGCCTCCCCCAAAATCTTTCATGCAGTTTAGACTCATTAAGTAACGTTCTTACTGCATCTAGGGCCGTTAAATTGAATCTCTCAACAAGCCCGTTTATTTCAGGAGAAAATGGGTTCTTCCTCTCAGGTTTAATACCTCTATCATCTAAATATTTTTCAAATTCCCTTGAACAAAATTCACCACCGTTGTTAGTTCGAATATTAATGATTTTGTTGCCAGTAAACGTTTCAGCACGCTTTTGAAATTTTACAAAACAGTTAAAAACCTTGGATTTTTCCTTCATCAAGTAAACGTAAACTTTTCTGGAAAAATCGTCGATAATAGTTAGAAAATACCTATTACCGCCTCTACTTTTTGTTTTAAACGGACCTGCTACATCGAGGTGCAAAAACTCTAACGGCTTTACAGTCCTAATTTTACCAACTGGTCTAAAGGAAACTCGTCTGGCTTTACCAATTTTGTAAGGCTCACAATTTAAATCTTCATTTTTAAGTGAAGGCATTCCTCTAACTGTATCAACGGTTTTTAGTATGTAATCTTTATTTATGTGGGCAAACCTGCGGTGCCACGTTTCTAAGCTGTTTTCCGTATTAACCTGGTTAACCTCAGGACTATGAAAATTTTTGTCATTACGTTTAATGTATTGAGGAAAAACATGGTAAAGGCCATTTTTTCGAATAGCTGAAAATAATCTACCACCATTTAAAAATGCGTCTATTCTCCCATTTTTACCGACAAAAGTAGCTCCTTTCTCTTCAAAGAGATAGCCCGCCATCAAGTTATGTCATAGTTTAGGTGAATATAATACATTGTTCAATACAACAACCTGATTCCTGCCCTTAATTTTACAATTAAACTTTATAGTTCCTCTACCTAGAACTTCACAAGCTACCCCATTAATTGCTGCTTTCATTTCCATCCCAGAGATTGGCTCAAAATCCCAAAATAAATATTTATGCGAGCAAAAATGAGAACTAGCTGCAGTATCAAACAGCCAGGCAGTATTATCAGTATTTGAATTATAATATGCTTCAGCTATAAAACCCACTTTACCATGTTTTTCACTAGCCCTATGTCTAAACCTTCTACAATTTTTAGAAAGGTGGCCACTTAAGCCACATTTAAAACACTTTCTAGATTCATTACGTTTAAAATTAACACTGGGATCTGCTGCACTTACCTGCATATTAGAAGAACTAGACCTCTGTTTAGTAGATTTCCTCAACTTCACATCATTATATTTATTTTCACTATTATGTAAAACAACTTCATTAAAAATACTTAAATTAGAATTTTTGTTAAAAGAACAATTAAACAACTTTAATCTTGCTTCCTCAGATAAAAGTTCGTTCAGAACATTTTCAAAGGTAAAGTCCTTATCCGAAAAATGGTAAATAACCTGGACAATACTTCTGTACTCATCAGGAAGATATCTAATCAGCTGAAACGGCTTTAACCACTCTGAAACGGGACGACCGGCATCCTTTAGTTGCATGATGATATCCTTCAAACTCGCACCATAGAGATTCAGTTCCTCACCAGGCTGCAAATTTAAAAAAAAGAGTCCGTCAATTCCACAATACGTGCACGGCTACTGGGACGAAAATGTTTCTCTAATGCTTGCCAAGCTACATACGGATCCTCGATACCAGTTAATAAAGGCCTCAACTCTTTACATACATTCAAATAGAGAATGGAATAGGTGCGTATTCTCTTTGCCAACTCAGCTGCGGTAGGAACCTTCGCTGGATCTTCGGTTTCCGGTAGTTTTGTAGACACGCATTCCCATAGAGACTTCTCCATCAGAAGAACACGAACATCCTCTTTCCACGTACTGTAATTATACGACGTTAATTTATCGATGGGAAGAAACTTGGCGCCCGATGAAGACATCATGACTTTGAACTATTCAACTGAGGAACACAAGCACAAATTTAAAATACCTAAACCCTCTGCATATCGTGGGCTTCAATCAAGGCTGGACCCATAACCCATAATAAAGCAGAGTTTAAGAATAAGTGTCCACTGACATGCAGAAATAAGTTAGGATATAATTCAAACATAACTTAATTAAAACCAATTAAAAACACGATTAAAGATATTAAATATAACAATATATGGCCATAACTTCGGCCTAGAACTTAAACAGCTCATTTATCGAACCTTTACTTATATCAGTCACATTACTGAAAAACATAACATACAAAAACGAGCCCTCTGAACATGAAGTCTCTCCCATATATACCATACAAACAGAAATTAACTTCGTAACTAACAGTGAAACATGCAGTTATAGAAATCATCCAATTATAAACCAGCGTACGTCATCAGCACGATGACGCAATACCTAAGTTTTAATTCAGTCATTCATCTCCAGATGCGTGGAATTCGTAAATGTATGACGTCATATCGTCAGAAAAACTAAACGCTCGTAAGTTAAAAGCTGAAAAGATTTCGTAGCTAAACTAGAAAACAAACATCGATACCGAGCAGTCTCAGAATTGGGCCGCAAAGCAAAACGACTTTAAACGTTGATATCTATGCTGTATTTCGATATCGGCAAGAAATGCCGCGATATGACATCAGAAGTTGCATGTGTCGCACCCAGGCTGACGCTCCATCCACTTCAATGCAGTTTTAAGGCCAGCAAATGCTTCACTAGCTGATGGTCCCGTGTCAGCTTCAACTTCGACATTAAGGTCATCTTCTTCCTCGACACTTTCAATAAGTTCATAGTTCATCATCATTTAGAATTTGAAACCCAGCGTCTGACGAATCACACACCATCCACTCTCCTATATCTTCAGCACTAACTTCTGAACATCCAGGAATTTTCAAAAGAATGTTTCTGAATTCCTCAAGTGGCACGTAATCCTCATCTTCTCCTGTCTCTTCCCTTTTTCTTTTCTTGATCTTCTTTTTCCTTTTTCTCCTTTTACTTCTCTTCACCAGTTGATATGCCTTTCAACTTGTTTCATGTACGTTTTAATGTGACTGCCTTAACCAAGCTCCTAGCTTCTGCCACCATGTAAGTGCAATCTTTCAAATTTATTCTTTTGTGGTTAGCCAATACACCTTCTTCATCTTTGCCCTTTATCAAAAGTTTCTTTAAAAGTTGCCTCTGTAATGGCGTTTCATGGTTTCGATAACAGACTGGTCCATTGGTTGCAATAAGCTTGTGACATTCGGCGGTAAAGAGCTTGTTTTAAACTGGCCATTCCCTCTTTCCAACAATTCTTTGGTGGGATGAGTTGGTGCGTTATCAACAATTTAAAAAAAAAAAAAAAAAAAAAAAAAAAAACACTTTACTGCCTTTTCCAAGACATTTTTGGTGCTTTTTCACTTCAGGGATGAAAATTTCGTCGTACCACTCGGTAAACAATGCTGCAGTCATCCAAGCCTTGTGTTGGTTTTTATAAAAGAGGGGAAGCTTTTTCACATTTTAAAATGCTCTTGGGCTTTTTGACTTCCTTATCAACAGAAGGGGTATTTTATGGCTTCCCATAGAGTTCGTACAGTTAAGCACCGTAACATGGTTGTAGAGAATTTGAAGAAAGAAATCCTTGAATTTTTCTTATTTTATTTTACAACACACACACACAAAAAAAAAAACAAATCTTGACATTCACAAACATACAGTTCTGGTTTCAGAATCAAATTTCTCTAGTTAAAATTAACACTCTAATTAGTATGCTGTCATCACATGAAAGCCTTAAATTACATTATAAAAATATATCCCCTGCCTAAACTGGGTGCAGATAAATTAAATAGAATAAAGAAAGACAATAATGCAGCAGGAGCAGCATGCTCCATACCACTCTCTCAGAAACCAAACATCAACTCACTGATGTCATAATTAAGATTTCACAACAGCACAGAATGCATAGTGCTGCCATCTGTCAGCAAACAGAATAACTAAAACCTTAAATTTGATTCCTAATCAGTTTAGCACTGAACAATGGTCTTTACTAACTTTATGTCGTGGAGCACTCTACTCCCTTTTAGATGCTAAAATGGTTTTAGGCAGAGCTTTCCAAACAAGAGCGGTTTCATCGGTGTTGTACAAAAACTCAGGATCGTAGGAGTCTGCTACATCTTTAAATTTTTCAATAAAATCTTCTGCAGCTTTGGAGTCTGCTGATAACTTCTCGCCACTTAAATCTAATTCATGGACACCATACCTGGGCTTAAAATTTCTTAGTCAGCCGTTGTTTGCTTTAACCCTTTGAGTGGTTTGGATGTATTTTTCTATTTCCCAAAAACAACTTAAATCTAGAAAGTTGTAGAAAAAAATACTTTAAACAGAATTGTATTTTAAAAATGTAATATCAAATAAAGGGTATGAAGTGTATTTTAGAAACAAACAGGGAAAGGAAATTTACATTGATTATTTTCATAAGCATTTTTATGAAAATGTAGGAAAGCCCTCAAGACGCTTGGCAAATTAAAGGATGAACAACCAAGTTTCTGAACTAAGATCTTAGCTTTTTTACAAAGAATCAGACCTGAAATTGGGTTTCCCATAGAACGTTGCTGCAAAAACCACTTGGAAACGGCATCTTCCAAATCTTTGTATGTTGCTGCCTTCATTGATTTTCTTGAACTTCCATCTTCGTTTTCAAGCACTGACACAAAGTTTAAAATTGTAGGTTTGCTCCTTTTAATGTGTGAAACCGTTGATTGTCCAACACAGTACATCTCAGCTAACTATTTACCCGTAACCAGTGACCCAGAGCCGAACAATTTTTGATGCTCCAGCTCCGCTCCTAGAGAAAATACTGTGGCTCCAGCTCCGGCTCCAACTCGGCTCTGACTCCAACTCGGCTCCGACTTCGCACTTTTGAGTTGCAGATTTTAATTTACACGTTTAATTTTTTGCTCACAAATACTTTCTACCTCATTAAAGATCTGACAAAATGCATTTTTCTTCTCATCAAACTTCAAATGCTTGTTCAGAAAGTATGACATCTTTTAGCTTTTGCTTTTAAAATAGAAAGTTTGGTGGAATTTTAAACACAAAAATCTTAAATTTCTTCTACACTTTTCAAACAGCCAAAATTGTACAACTACACATGTAAACAACAGGCGGCCATATTTGTTTTCGAATAGTGTTGTCACTTAGTTCAAGTAGAAAGTAGAAGTAAAGTAGTGTTACCATGTTTTGAGAAGGTTTCCTTCTCTAATAATAATAATAAAAACCTAAAAAATGATATAATTAAAATACTGAATAATGATGTACAGTAGAAGATCTTTATAACGCAAACCTAAAAACGCAAGGTTGTGCGTTATATAGAATTTTGCATTATATGGATCACATTTCACACATCATTAAATTTACCTTATAAACATGACCATATAAATCTGAAACATACCAAAATACATTAGAGTATCTTTATACTGCACTTCTTGTCACCAGGAATTATCCAAATTATAAATTTTTGCATTATATGATCATTTTATATTGTTTATTTTATAAACATGGTCCAACTATACCTGGACCCAATCATTCATTATATTACTCATTTCCAAAAATATAATATTTATTGTAATAATAGCAATTTTTTTTCATTAAAAAGTTTTGAATTAAGGAGATAAAGTTGAATTAATGTATCAAATGTAGTTTTCTAGAGTAGCAATTTTTACGATGTGGGATTTCAGGTGCTTCTTACCTGCAAAATTCATTGTTTACATCTGAGAAGTTGTGCGTTATATGGAGAATTGCATTATATAGAATCGCGCTATAAAGATCTTCTACTGTAATTAAAATATTTTGAGCCTAGAAATTTAAAAGACTGAAAAAAAAAAAAAAGATTTAAAAGAATATTAAAAACTAAAGGAGCCCTGGAGCTGCGGAAAATTTAGAGCTCCAGCTCCAGGGAAAACACAGCTCCGGAGCGCTCCGGCTCCGAGCTTCAGCTCCGGTTCCCTGCCCGTAACTCCTTTATCTGTTTGCTCTATAATGTTTAGTTTATCCGCTAACGATAACACATGTTTTCTTTTAGAAGCCATGGTGAATGACAAAGCGCACTCACAAACAAAACAACACACTCACGCGAAAGATACCGTCACAGTAGCAGGTCAAGTAATCAACTAGCAGGTCACGTCACATTGACTAAACAAACTGTGACAGGTCTAAATCAAAACAAACTGTGACAGGTGGCCAGGCTGGCCTCCTGGCGATGGACCACAGGCAATAATCGAACTGCGCTATGAGACGGTGACTCATCATCCAAATTGTCCAGCCCGTGAACCAGGCCCAGTCTGAAATGATTGAAATTGTAGCAGAGTTGTGGAAGATATGTAACATCGGCGATATAGTGACAGATAGTATTGTAAGTAGATAGACACCAACCCAGTAGCAGAAACAGTGCAGCACAGAAGCGGGTGCTGCAGATTAATCCACCAGCTTAAAAAGAAATGCTGGACTTAAAAAATAGCTGAAATTTACTTTAGGACTTGCTAGATTTGTTATTTGTTGTATTCTTTTATTATATTTTCTTTATAAATGGAAAATTTCCTTATTTTATGTGTTTCTGTTATTTCTTATGATAGTAAGCTTAGTCTAGCATTGTTAGGTCACAGATAAATTTTAGTTTGCTGCAGATTGAGACAGAAAATTCTGCTTTTGGGGACACCAGTAAAGAAACAGTTTTAAATTGTATGAATAACTAAACGTTTATTGTAAATGAAAATATATATGATTTAACCATACAGACATCATTAAAATATAAATTCAAACTTAAAGAAAACAAAAGTTTAATTATATTTAGAACAATAAACTAGTTTGTTGGCAAGGTCATTCAGTGGCGATAAACATTGAAATTCATTTTCATAACTATACAGCTTGCATATAACAGTGGCAGTTTAATAATAAAAAAAGGAAAACTCAACTCGCATGATTTGAACATCTAGTTGCATTGCAGTTTAAACTTCCGTAGAGGAAAACAAGATGACATATTGGAAAAATAGCTTTCACAATAAGATGAAGATGAAAAAGTTTTGAGTGCAAACAGCATTAAGAAACTTATTGCAGGACGTACTTTTAACACTTTCACCATTGTGACGTAACATCATTTGAAAAAAACAAAATTCAAAGGTTCAGGTAGAATACTCAAAACGAACTCTTTGGAAAACATAGTTATTTCAAACACACTCGTCGAACGAAAAAAACTATTTGCATCTTTCATCTATTACTTTTCACACACAAAAACATTGTCAAATTATTCTAACATCCATATTTATTTTCAAACAACTGCAAACTGTTCACCTGCTTTATTTTCAACTTCAAATAAAAAGTTCTCAATAAAAACAGCTGCTTTGATTAATAAAATCTTCAAAAGTTTTCAGGTCAACAGACTAAAATGAAACAATTCATAAACTACTAACTTCATCTTCAGCATTTATCAAAAACTCATTTCAGCTAACCTCTCTTTATTATACAACATCTCCGAATGTCTAACAACCAACATCTAACAACCGACAATGAACCTCCAACATCCTACAACAAATCTCAACTAACATCGGGGAAAAAACCCAAAAACACGACCCTTTAAATACTTGCTCACAAATGTGACACACCCCCTTCCTTAAAAAATGATCTCAATCGTAATCTGCTGAGTTGAGTAAACTTATTCCTGCCTTACGGCAAATCAATTAAAGAAGATCCGACGTTCTAGTACATGCAATCAGGGGAAAGGAGTGACGTAAGGCATTTGACGATTGTACGGTGAAACAATACCAGATGTGAACATACGGACACAGATGATAATCGATGTTTAATCGAAACTAAACTAACTAAAAATGAATGCGTGGCAATTCGAAATGAAACAAAAATATAGATGGAGTAAGTAAAACTAATAACCAAAAGGAAATAAGAACTGGTTATTGTAAATAAACTCTTTCAGGAATAATGTGAGAAAAGAAAAGGATTGGAGTAAATGAACCCAGGTAAGTACCATTTATGCAAGTTACCGTATGAGTATCAAGGAAAACAGGGCAATAATGTTCACGCTGCGCCTACACTACTTTGTGGAGGGAAGAACAATAGCGTGCATAGACAGAATCGTTTTCTAAAAAGTTTTTATCGATGGAAGACCATATATTTAAAGTAATTAAGCAGAAAGGAACAATAATCAAGTACTATTATATTTTTAATTCTTGTTATACTAAAGACTAAAGAACTACTGTGCTTAAACTTTTGACACACCCATTTTTATTCTTTTGTTTGATAAATTCTATTATTTGAGATAAATTTTAAATCATAAATCTGTTAAATATCTTTTTAAAACTACAATTTGTAGGGCATGTGAAAAGGAAAGAAACTTTCAGTCAACAATAAAATTTTATTTTGAAATTTTATGCTGTACTTAAATTTTTGACACGCACTATATTCTCATTCTGTATCCTATGGCTTGTGAACAAACAGATCATAATTTGAAATGTACGGTAAAATTTCCCCATAAATATGTATGCAGTATTCTTTATAAGAATTTTAATTGTATATTATAAAAATCGGAAATTTTTTTTGTAGAAATTGAATTGAACTGAACAGGATTTTATTGATTTTTACATGAACGGACTTGTTTTCACTGATTTTCGCACGGGCCGGGCATGAACTTCAAAAATATGAACAGGCAGAGCCGAACTTTTAAAGGTCAGAGCCTGGAAATTTTGTCCGATGCAGATTTCTAATACGTGATTAGGCAAAAAGTGTAATTTTTAGCTGTTTTGGAGGCCAAGGAACCCGAAATAGCATTGTAATAGTGTATTCAAAATTTAGAGCTCCTTTAGAATCCATTTACGAAATTTGCATTTTTTAAAAAGAGTTGTATATATTGATAGAGATAGTTGATTTTTTTTTTTTTTTTCCCTGGAAATTTTGTCCCATGCAGATTTCTAATACGAGATTAGGCAAAAAGTGTAATATTTAGTTGTTTTGAGGCCAAGGAATACGAAATAGCATTGTAATAGTGTATTCAAAATTTAGAGCTGCTTTAGAATCCATTTACAAAATTTGCATTTTTTAAAAAGTTGTATATATTGATAGAGAAAATTGATTTTTTTTTTTCCTTCCCAAGACTGATTGATAAAATTCTTAATATTTTTCTGCGACCAACTTTGAAAATTTGCTGTTTGTTTCCGTGATTTTTTCACAAAAATTCATGGCGCTTTCCCTTGAACGTTTACTGAAATTTGTGACTTTTTCTGCGATCAACTGGAAAAATGTGCAATATTTTTGCACAATCATTTGACGAAATTCATGAATTTTTTTTCCCGCAACCGATTTTCAAAATTTAAGATTTTTTTTTCAACGATGAATTGAAGATAATTTTGCTATTTGTTTGTGAGATCTTTAATGAAATTCACAATATTTTGACGCTATCGTTTGAAGAAATTCACAAATTGATTTTGCAAAATTTCTCAAAAGAAAAATAAAATCTCAGGTTTCCCCCGAAATTAAAAAAAAATTTCGGAAGAATCACATGTCTGTGACAGAATTAAAGGGGTTAAATGCTACACAGCATGTTTTATTATGCGGGATATTCCTATTTTGTGCGTGATTCACCCCCTCACCTTTGCACCTGAGGATAGACATTCATGATGTAAATATTCACAGAAATGCGATTGTCTTGTGGTTAATATCCATTATGAGGCTTTTATGTTAAGAAAAAATGTGGACTTTTTTTTTTTTTTTTATATCTGAATTTTTGGACTGATGATCAATTTTTTTTTATAATTTTCGGAACTGAATTCCTTAAATTTGTGGAAATTTCGGAACAAAATTACTCCTTGCTCATGGAATATTGGCATGGCGGTGCTCTCACATAATCTTCAACTAGGTTTTAAAATAGCATGCCACACTTAAAAAGTCACATTTCGCGGAGTATGTCTAGTTTAATCTTTTTGTTAAACAATAACAGTTTAATAGAATGATGAGTTATCAAGGTTAAATGTACTAGCAACCTTCAGGCTGAATTGTTGGAGCTTTGAGTCACATAAACTTCAGTAACATTTTAAAATTAAAAAATATTTTATTTTTACTGTTTAATAATTTACAAATAAGTTTGCAATAACAGCTATTGAATCAAAATTTAAAGTGTGTATTCAGTCGTCAGTTGCCTCATGTAATGCTCAAAAGTTATTCTATCAGCAAGTGCTTCTAAATCCTATAAATTCCAATATATGCCTCAATTTTTATAAATTCTTGATTTTCTTTGTGAAAATCTCTTCAATGACAACATTCTCTAAACTATGGAGTCTACTAAAAAGCAATCTATTTCTTTTGTGATAAAGCTCACAACAGTCACTTGCGAGCCATATATATAATGTTCAAATTTTTTTAGAGCGAAAATAACTGCGTAGGCTTCCTTCTCTATAGTGGCATAACGTTCTTGGCATTTCGATAGTTTTTTGCTGATGAAAGCAATGGGATGTTCTTGGTCACTTTCATTTTTTTGAGATAGGCAAGCACCTATCGCGTACGATGAAGCATCTGCATGTATGATGAAGGGTTTTGTAAAGTTTGGTGAATAACAAATTGGCGTTTGGCTGATTGCCTGCTTCAGATCACGGAAAGCTGTTTCACACTGCTCAGTCCAGGTAATTTCATTAGGAGCACGTTTTTTTGTAAGTTCAATCAATGGTCGGGCTATTTCAGAGAATGTCAGGATATAGGACCTATAATAGGACAGAAGGCCTAATAAACTTCTGACATCTTTCTTGGATTTCGGCACTTCTAAATTTTGGATGGCTGCTACTTTCTCTGGATCAGGAGCATGTCTGCCTGATCCTACCACATGTCCTAGGAATTTTATCTGGGATCGTGCAAAGACACATTTCTGAAAATTTACTGTCAGGTTTGCTTCTTCGAGGGTTGTCAGAACAGCGTCTAGGTGCTTGAGATGGTCAGTCCAGTTATCAGAAAAAACAACCACGTCATCTATGTACGTTTCGGCGTATTCTCTATGTTGGACTAAAGTGCGATTCATGGACCTTTGAAACGTGGCTGCCGCGTTACGTAGCCTGAACGGCATGACTGCGAAGGAATATTGTCCTCGGTGTGTGACGAAAGACGTTAAATGTTTGGAGTCCTCACTTAATCTTATCTGCCAGTACCCTTTCAGTAAGTCCAACAGGCTGATGAATTTCGCTGGAGCGACCTTGTAGAGCAAGTTCATAGCGTTAGGCATAGGGAATGAGTCGACTTCTGTCTGGGAGTTTAAATATCGATAGTCCACACATAATCTAACTGAGGAGTCTTTTTTGGCTACACATACGATCGGGTGAGCATATTCACTCTCCGAGTGCTCGATTAGTCCTAAACTTAATAATTCTTCGATTTGTCTGTCGACTTCACTTTTGAGTGCCTCTGGGCTTCTGTAGGGCTTCTGACGTTTTGGTTGGTTATCAGGTTTTAATTTAATTTTATGTTCTCCTACATTTGCAATTTTAGGGATTCCCGACTGAAGGTTGGAGTGTCTACGTAATATGTTGATCAGTTGCTCCCTCTCATGTTAAATGGTCCAAGTAATTTTTGGTGGAGGTTATTTGGATCGTCTTTACTAATCTGCGGGATGTTTTCGATCTCACCGAAGTCGATATCGTCATCATAGATGACGCCTATGTGTGTTGTGTGAGCTTTTAATTCTCTGATTTTATTCGTGTGTAAATGCTTTATACTATTATCTGGCAATTGTACTAAATAACTATAGGGAGATTTCTTTTCAAGTATCGTAGCTGGTGCTGTCCACCTAGTGTATATTTTGTGATTACTGTCCGGAATTAATACAATAACTTGATCATTCGGTTTAAATTCTTTATGTCTAGCTTTCCTGTTGTGATAATAAGCTTAAGCCTGCTGCTGATCCTTGCAAGAAATTCCGGCATGCTCGGCTGCTTTTTCTAACTTTATTTTCCGGTCATTTAAATAGTTGGTAACTGAGTCAGGATGAGTAACTGGGATTATTGGTACATTATCAAATTTATTTGCTTTCGCCTGAAGCTGACAGGACAAACATTTGTCGCAAAACTTGCTCACATCTGTCTTAATCCCAGGCCAAAAAAAAGAATATTTTAATCTTTCAGTGGTCTTTCGTTTTCTTAAATGCCCACCCCAGGGGCTTGAATGAGCGAGCTCTAGCAACTGCTTTCTACGTAGCTCGGGCACGAGCAATTGATGTACCGTTTCCCCTAAAATTTTGTCACGATGGTATAACAGATCGTCCTGAACAAAATAATTATTACGCTCATTTTTGGCATCTGTCCAACACTGATTTAGTGATGCATCCATCTTTTGTTCCCATTTAAATTTTTCCGAGTCGTTCGTGAAATTTCTGGTATTTTCATTGCCATCGTTATCAATATTCTCGTTTGCATTTCCTATTTTAACCTGCTCGGCCTCCGTAGCAGCGCAAGCTAAATCTAAATCTACCGCGTTGTTTTCTCTCATACGGGGCAAATTTATAGTACTAAAATCATTTATTGTGGTGCCGGGTTCATTACTTTCGCTTATTGTGCTTAATTCCTTATGAACATTTAAAGATAACAGTAAATCATTAATTAAATTATCAACCATCGTGCACGTTATTACTATTTTTGGGAACACCCTGCAATGTACTTTATCTGCTGCTATGCTTAATGGAATGTTTATTAACGGTGCTCTTAACTCGTGTCCGAAAGCTGATTTAAGTATAATTGAACCGTATGGTACTTTAAAATGCTCCGGTACACAATCTCTCTTTATAATTGAAATCTGAGGACCGGTGTCAATGACCCCTCGCAAAATTTTATTCTCAAATTCTAAGTCTATAAATTGGAGTGGTTCAATTAACTTTCTCTTTTCTCTCACCCGTTCTAAATCAAATACATTCCGCGACATTACTCGGGCTGACAGCGCATTTTCATTCGTATTTTTTTCTGATTTATTACCCTTCCCAACTAAAGAATTACAAATTGACACGTGGTGTAATTTGGAACACAGCCTACATTTAGTTTTTTCCATACAATATTTAATTACGTGTTTCCCAGATGTCTTGTTAATCTGTTTACATTCCGGTAATATTTCTGATAAGTACTTTGGCCTTGAATGATCAGAAGATAAATTTATAATTTGTGTTTGTTTTTCCCTAGCCTCCAAATCATTTCGGATAAATGATAATAATTTATCCACGCCATAATTCTCTTCAGAATTTTTGACACTTTCTCTATTGAACTCAAGCGATAAATTATACGGTAATGCTTTTAAAATTATCAGAGTCAATAATGCATCAAAACTGTCCGCTTCCATTTCTAATGACCTTAGGCTACGAATCTGCGTTTGAATAGCGTCATATAATTTACGTAATGACATGACGTCCTGCGATTTTGTAACCGGTTTTAAAGTTAACAGCGTATTAATATGACTGGTAATAATTAAATCTTTCCTACCAAATTGTCTTTTAAGTAAGTCGACTGCTTCTATGTCATTTTTATCAGATAACGCAAAACCCGATATAGAATTATACGCGCTCCCTCCTAAATAATTCATTTTCTCAATATTTGAGAGGTGTTCATTGTCATGTACCGCTGTTTTAAACGAGTTCCAGAAATTCTGGAAAAGTTTAATATCTCAATTTTAAGTGTCGGTAGTTTGACCATGTTAGGAAATTCTACGCATCTATTTGTGGGACATACAGGGGGGGTTCTTTTTGTTTTAGTTTTTTATTCACTCTAAACTTCCAGAGCGTAATTTTTTCCTGGTACTCTGCCGACCCCTTGGCATCTTTTTCGACTTCAGATAAATCGTCAATTAATGATAAGATCTCGTTATCTTCTTGTTTCAAATCGCTAGCTTTCTGTTCTAACACCACCAAATTTTCTTCGAGATCGTCTAAGTTTGGCGTTTCGGACACAAAATTATCTTCGATTTTTTTAATTATTGACGTAATAGAACTTTTAGTGACTCCGCGAGCTTTTTTTAATTTTGAGAGCTTGTCTGCCATACTTAAAGTAATGTAATAAAATCTTACCTCCGTAAAAAGATAATCCGATAGGGATAATATAGGGAAAAGATAATCCGCACGTCCAGGGAAAAAATAATCCAGGGATAGCGAAAGGATAATCCGCACGTTAATATTTCTTATTGGCCAAATCCAAATCCCACAATACTTCTGACGCCAGTGTAAAGGGAAACCGGATGGTCGCGTGTGAGCTTTCTGAAATGATTGGCCAATGGTCTAAACATCACAAACGTTTATTACAACACGGAGGACATCACGATGCACAACACTAGCACATATAAATAACACTTATAACTGTCCCATTCCTCATGGGGTTTCGTTCGTTACTTTACGACCGGGAGTGTCCGCGGCCATTCACAGGTTTTTCTTAGCTCACCTTCCTAGGTGAAGCTGTCCCAGGTTCTGCCTGATTCTCATCTTTTGGCCACAGATGGCGCATTTATAGGTGAAAGGGTGTGTACAAACATCACAGCTGTATTTAATAAAAATAAAATGCTTCTTAATGCATTTTTAAAAAATTATCATGGATTGTCTGAACTAAATAAAAATAAACAGATTCACTTCAGGTTTCATTTAGAAGAAAGTTTAAAAGAAAAATTTATGTTGGTATGGAAACAAAGAGCTGAATTGCACTGTTGGCTGTGTTTAATTAAAAGAAAAGCTAAAGTCATATACTTAATACCATTTAAAATTCAATGCACATGTTTTAAAATTAAAATTTATGGGGTCCTCATTTCAGAAGAGTAAAATGCATCTACTGTTGAAAATTACGTATTAACTTGGCATTTTTATTCATAAACATGTATCATTTTTTAAGCATTTTAATTTGCACAATTTTCACTCTATTTTCATTTGATCTGGATTCAGGGTTCTCTCTGAATTTTTACGAATGCTAGCAATTTGGCTAATCAGAACAGAAGTAAAAAACATTTGCCAAATGAAAAAAAAAAATTAGCAAAATAAATTCATTGTGAAGCATTGAAAATTAAATGTATAACCCCTTAATGTATCCCCTTTTTTCAATATGCTCTAAAACAGCTTAAGTTTTTGAAACTGTTATTCATCTAAATTTAATTATCCGCTACAGAAACTAAAAAAATAACTGTATTCTAAATGTCTTGTGCAATCAAGTAAAGCATTTCAAATCTGATTTAACTCAATAAAAATGTAATGAAATAAAACTTCCAATACCAGTTAACTCAGGTATTCAATATATTACATCCAATGAATTCTGAAAAATTCAAAATATAAAAAAAAATTGCGTCAAAAACTTAATTTTTCTAGAATTCTTCGGCTTTTCATTGAAGCCCATTTTTCAAAGGCAATTTCAAAATAGTACTGTTACCTATTGGGCACATTAATACATACTGAAATGACATTTTTGCTTGTATCATTTGGTTGATGCTAAACTGAATTGGTGTTGGTTTACTATCATTCAGTAATGTAAATAAGAGCGTCGCCTGTACTGACACACACACAACCCCCCCCCCCCCCCCCCCCCCCAAAAAAAAAGAGCAAAAATTGAGAACTCGCAATTTGCCGAGACTAATCACCCATTTACTCGCCAAATAAAACATTTTGGTGCAATGGCGAGCGGCAGCGAGAACCCTGTCTGGACTACAGGATATCTACTTACATAGTAAATAGTCTATGTTCCAGATTAAGATCAAGATTAAGACATTTTGCTGAAAAGTTGTTTCCAAGTATTTTTTTACTTTGAATAAGTTTTTTATGATAAATAAATGGAAACAATATGAATTCTGTGAATTTTTTTTTTTTTTTTTTTTTTTTTTTGTGTGTTTTTATTTCAGTTCTTTTCGAAGAATGATCTCTCGGGACCAAAAAATGTGCAGAAATTCTAATATGCACGCATACACATGCATATTACATGTGGAATAAATTAAAAACTGGTACAAATAAATTCAGATATCCTCAAAATGTTAAAATATGCAAATATGTGTAAAGAAAGTAAAACAAAAACAGGTTAATACAATGAAATTAAATTTGCATCGTGCTCAACCCAAACAACTCTCGCTAAAATACACAAACGGTCTATGATTATGAACCTTATCATATTTAATGAAAATATGTTTTAGAATTTTTTTGTTCACTACTTCTATTCCCGGGCGCAGAATCGGCGCAACGCTGCGACGCACGTCGCAGACTCTTGAGAAGGTCTGCAGACTATTTTTCAACTGTTAAAATTTAGGGAAAAAGTTTGCTAGAAATTTGCCATGTGCCATAATAATACGATCCACGCCACGTGCGATTGACGAAGCTCCGATTCCCTTTAAAATATAAATAATTCACGGAGAAAACTAGACACGCGATCGTGAAACGCCCATTATTAAATGAGTCAATCCATGCAGAGGTGATTTCTTTAGAAATTAAAAAAAAATGGTCATTAGTCCGAAAATTCGGACGTAAATATCACGAATTTCAACAAATGTTCGCCGAAAAAACAATTTCATCAATCGTTTGCAGTTAAAATAGCCAATTTCGTCAAAGGATCGCGAAAAAAACGTGAATTTCGTCAAAAGATCGCGAAGAAAAAACGAAATTTTGTCATAAGATCAAGAAGGAAACGTGAAAATTTCGTCAAAAGGCTGCGGAAAAATAGCAACTTTTGTCAAAGGCTGGCGGAAAAAATGCAGCATCCGTCAAATGATCGCGGAAAAAACACGAACTTCGTCAAAGGGCTACGGAAAAATAGAAACTTTCGTCAAAGGATTGCAGAAAAACACAAATTTCATCAAAGGATCGCGGAAAAAACACAAATTTCATCAAAAGATCGCGGAAAGAGCGCGGATTTTATTGAAGGATCGCTAAAAAATGAGATTTTCGTCAAAAGATCGTGGAAAATAGGCAATTTCATCAAAAGATGGCAAGAATTTCGTCACATGATCGAAAAAAGCCAATTTCGTCAAAGGGCTGCGGAAAAATAGCAACTTCCCACAAAGGATGGCGGGAAAATGCGAGTTTCATCAAATGATCGGGAAAAAATGTCAATTTTGACAAATGATCGTAAAAAAGCGTGCATTCTGTCAAAGGATTGCGGAAAAAACGCGAATTTCTTCAAAAAATCGCGGAAAAAAGTGAATTTTGCGCAAAGATCGCTAAAAATAAGTGCGGATTTCGCTAAAAGATCGCGAAAAACACGTATATCATCAAAAGATCGCCTAGAAAACATGAATTTCGTCAAAAGATTGAAAAAAAAAAAAAACGCGAACATCGTCGAATGATCGTGAAAAAAACACGAACGCCATTGAAAGATCGCGAATAAAAGCGAACATCATCAAAAGATAGCGAAAAAAAAAACGCGAACATCGTCGATAGATCACGAAAAAAGGTGGACACAGACCTGCCAACTGCTACGAAAAAATCGTAGTTGCTACGATTTGGACCTATCAACTACGATGCTACGAAATTCGGTCTTAAACTACGATTCTTTGCAAAAAACACAAACGCATTTTTTGTTTCTAGTTACGATTTTTATCCTGCACAGCATATTTTTAGGAGTGATTCTGTTGCGAAATTTCCAAAATTTCAAAGTATTCATTTCCGAAAGTTTGAAAAAATTCGGACATTAAAAAATGCTCACGGAAAAAAAAAAAATTTGGGCTGCATAACAAACTTCTTAACATAAAACACTCTCTTTATGTATATTAAACACGAGTGAATCGTGTTTCTGTAAATATTTAATAATTGGGGTAATTATTAAATTACCCCAATTATTATTTGGGGTATTTAATAATTATAATAATTGGGGGGGGGGGGGGCATGAGGGATTGGAAAGAGGGCGTTTGTCCTTAAGTTCTGCAGACTCTTTTTAAAGTTTCTACTTGCGTTGCAGACTGCAGAAAAAAATTCTGCTGCTGGGCTTCTATTTTGATATCATTAATTGGTTTATTTCTTTACTGACCATATTACTTTAGTTTTCAATTTCATTAATATACATTTCATTTATATATTTTATTTAATTGATTTATGCATTACAATTATGTGGTTTTCTATATTTTGCGAGTGTAAATAAAAATTCTTCTAATGACTTATATGCTTAGGTTTGACCAGTGATACTGCTATTTGTAAAATTTGTTGTAAAAGTCTGCACTTGTTTTTAAAGTCAGCAGCATCAATTTTACCACCGTCCACTCTTCAAAGGTTAGTACAATTTATAACACTCAGTATTGTTTTTCAATGTTGATAATTATGTTAGAATATAATTTACTTTATGTATTTTGTTCATTTCAGGTGTTATGACCTTTGTGTAATTCGTTTGAGTTCTCATGATCCTGAATTACAAGATCAATTTGCAAATCTGCTTCCGCTATTACCATTAGATATTGTTTTAACGTAAGTATTTAAGTTTCAGATGAACTACACTTCTGTGAAAATGAAATTATCTTCTTTTTTACTGCTAATTTTGAGTATTCTTGAGATCAATGTAAATATGTACTGAAATTTATGTGGATATAGTTAGAAGAGGGAAGTGGGGTCATTCATTTAGAAGGCTCTTTTTGAAAAATGCCACAATTTTTGTTAATCAGAAACTTTAAGCATTCAAAAGAGTATTTTTAGTTACTGGGTCAAGCTTTGCATTAGTTCTTAGTGGTTCAGTTCTTCGCCATCCACAACATGAATATCAACTTTTATATTAAATTATTATTATTTTCTTTGATTGGCTATTTTTACTAAATTGGCTCGTCTATATCAGCTAGGAGTGAATCACCCAGCAATAACTTGAAAGTGTACTTCTGTATTATTTTTTAAATTTCGAATTGTTTAGATGTTTTGTGAAATAAAAGAAACAATCATTACGATCGTGTACAATCTTTTAATACATGCATTTAAAATTGGAATTGAACAGTGATTTATTTTCTATTTTTTACTAGTTTGGACCATTAAGTAGATTTTCTACATTGTACAGTTTATATCTAATCATTTTTTTTCAATCTATACAAAATACATTATTGTAAATGTTTTTATTTTACTGTTAGTTGTATTTCAAACTACCTTTTCGAATTTTTGTGGAGTAAGGGGGGGGGGGGGGAGGAAGTTATTACAAAAGGGTAGCAAAGTTGAACCTATGCTCCCTGAAGGTGTCATGTCCCATGTTTTTCACCAGATCTATAAATCAGAAATAGAATTTATGAACAATTTTATAATCTATAGGCTTGCAGTTATGGCTGGAACCAACAAAAATAATAATTTTGTCATTTATTTTTAAAATAGCGTTTATCTGAAAAAGTGGATAGCAAAAATGTAGTTAGTATATTTTTGTCTTTAAGGCTGTTCTTAACTGCTCTGCTCAACAAGCGCAAAACATTTTGACATATTTACAAATTCATTTTTTAACGGAAAGGTATAAAATTGGAAAGTCTGGCCATGGAAGCGATTTGGAATTGAACTCTGTATTTTCCGTTTTTTTTATCAATAAATTACCTATTGAGTTTTAAACAACTTTGATCACATGACAAACGTGTTTTTCGCCTGCTCTTGAGTGCTCTTTCTTCCTTCACGCGGAAATTTGGTTGAAAATGTCCACTTTGACATTATTTTCTGAAAGATTTATTGCGTTTGCAAAAAAAAAAAAAAAAAAAAAAAGAGGT
This sequence comes from Maratus speciosus, assembly GCA_963932465.1. Classification (NCBI taxonomy): domain Eukaryota; kingdom Metazoa; phylum Arthropoda; class Arachnida; order Araneae; family Salticidae; genus Maratus; species Maratus speciosus. Next base: position 373,485,952 of record OZ010789.1, on the reverse strand, counting down.
AAAAACAGCTCAATTACATAGTTTCTGAACAACACCAGCTAGTTTCACGCATTTTCAAACAAAAATAAATTAAAACTTTTGTAAGAAAGTTTCCCTTTTGGATTTGAGAACCCTTAAAGGAACACAAAAAATAGATCCTTCCATTTTTTCTTTTGTGGAATTTTGTGAATTATTTATTTTTTCTAAATTCTACTAAATTAGTAATTGAGAATTAATAGGTGCATAGGAGAGGAAAAGAATATATGAGCCAGATAATAGGGAAACATTTTATCATCTGATGATGAAAAACATAAATTTCGTCAAGTGGTTGCAGAAAAAAATCAGGAATTTGTCAATCAGTCAGTAAGGAGAATCTTAAATTTTGTTAATTGATAACTGAAAAAAAAAACTAAGTCTTTAATCAATCTCTAAAAATTTGAAATGTCATCAATCCTTCACTGAAATTCGCAGGGATGCCACTTTTCTACTTTTTAAAAAATCGGTCAGCAGTTTCCGCAGAATTGTTTTTGAAAAAAATATCACGTGGATATACGGCACGAGAAAGATAGATAATTTTGTCAAACTGTTAGGAAATGTAATTTCCTATTTAAACTTCCATCCATTCTTATCACTCATTCAACCTATCACTCTTTCTTTATTATCTACACTTGGTTTAACAAATATATTTCCTGTTTTAATAGTTGCTCTTTTTGAATTAAATAGTTCAATTTCTATTTAATAGCTTAAGTCTTTTAACAAGTCTTTATTTATATATGTTTATTCTGAAATAAATATCTTTATTGTTATTTACCTTTACTATTGTTACTAGCCTCTACTATAAAGTTTTAAGCCATCTCCAATTTCCATTTTGACTCTCCATATATCGTGGTTTACAGGTCATGAGAGACATCGTAATGTTTACTTTTTTACCGATCCTTCATGGGCAAACTTCGATATTGAAGTCTGTCTACTATCGTTTGTATTCTAGGACACACCTCTAGATCTTTCTGGAAGCGGGCGATGATGTGTATTCGGTGCGGGATGAGGGATTACTAATAGAAGGGAGTTCCCGATGTGAGCTATTTATAGATCTTTTAGATGTTCATTCAGTAGCTTCAAGATTTCATCCTTTATGTTGGTAGTTTTATTTTTGTTTTTCTTTCGGGTGGTTTTTAACTTGTAGGATGATGTTTATAGTCTGATGTCGGCATGCTGTCTGAGATGTCTTGAATTGTTTCTTGTAAAGTAGTAATGGCTTTTACAGTACATATACATTTAACGTCTGAATTTAAAAACCATTAAAACACCAAATAAAATAAACTAAGACAGACTTGAGCACAGTTTAAAAATACAATATGTAAACGTTTCGCCAAGCGACACGCAAGGCATCATCAGTACAAAAAATATCCATTGCATTTCAAACGACAGAACAAATCAAGAACAGTTAAAGTTAGTTATTTTAAAAACAAACAATATTCACTAGGGACAGAACGAGCATCATTCAAAGGCTGTGATCGCAATTCAGTGAACCAAGCCTCAAGGAGCAATCTACCATGGTAGTTGTTGCAACCCAATTTCAAAATACTGGCGTTTGCAAGAGCGGAATGTGATTTGTTTGAAGTGAATGTTGGACAATTTTTGAATTCAAATTACCCTTTTTTAAAGCACCAGCATGTTCTTTTAGGCGAATTTCCAATGATCTACCAGTTTCACTAATATAAACACTATTGCAATCTTTACAAGGAATAATATAAACAACACCGGGTAATTTAGGCTTATCATATTGAAATTTATGCTTATTGAAAAAGGAACTCAATTTTATTAATAGGTTTAAAAGAAACCCCAATATTGAATGATTTTAGAATGCCAGAAATTTTTTCAGAAATGTTCTTATAATAAGGGATACAGATAAAGGAGCTTGGTTTACTATGTTGAAAAGGTGGGGGAGTAGAATTTACAAAATTTAAAGTATTTTTAAAGATTTTTTTAACAAGACCAATAGGATAGCTATTATTAACCAAATCGCGATAAATTTTACATTTCTCTATTTCAAAATCATTACTGGAACTGCAATATTTTATGGCTCTGAAGGCTAAAGTCTTAATAACAGTTATTTTATGGCTGAAAGGGCATATTGAATTGAAATTAGTATATTGACCAGTAGAAGTAGGTTTTCTGTAAACAGTAGTGGTGACAGATTGAGAGATATCAGTCGTGAGTCTGCGGATTAGAATGTCGAGAAATGGCAATTCAGCATTATTTTCAATTTCAACAGTAAACTTAATAGGGTTCTCCAACTAAGCCAAAACCAATAGAGTTAGAAATCGTGAGAATATCATTTAAGTCTGCTTCTTTCACTATCAAAAAAATGTCATCGACATAACGTCTCCAAAAAAGAATACGTGGACCAAGTTCAGAATTAATAGTATTTTCAATATTCTGCATTACAAGTTCAGCAATTACAACAGAGAGGGGGGACCCCATAGTGGTACCAGAAATTTGACTATAAAAGCAGTTATTACATACAAAACGGTTTGAGGTCAAACAAAACTTAACGAATTCAACAATCTCTTCGACATTAAAATCAGTAGGGTGTGTAGGAGTAGGCCAGATATCTTTAATAACTTTACAGACCAGATCGAAAGGGATTGAAGTAAACAGCGAAACAACATCGAGAGAAGCCATGATGTAACCGATAGGGAATACAAAACTCTGTAAATCATCAAGAAATTTGTAAGGTGAATTAAGACTGTAATTGGAGTTTAAAGTAAGAGGTTTAAGAAGTGCGGATAAGTAACTAGAAAGATTATATAAAGGGGATTTTGAAAAATCAATAATGGGGCGGAGTGGGATACATAGTTTATGAATCTTTGGTAACCCATAAAAACGAGGGACAAGACCGGTGTAACATTTCAGTTTTGAAGCAGAATTTGGGGGGATTTTTTTAAGTTTTTCAAATTTGGAAATAATAATGTTCATCTTACATTGAATGGAAGGAGTTTGATCTTTCTTAAGTACAGAATATGTATTTACATCGTCAAGTAGTTCATGAGCCTTTGAATCATAAGCATCTTTATTCATAACAACAGTAGTTCTACCTTTATCGGCTCTTGTAATTATAATCAAATTGTCTGATCTCAGTCTCTTGATAATACACAAGGAATCTTCAGCACCAGCATGAATGGAGTAATTGGAGTTTAAGATCGATGTAGAAATACCACATTTAATATTGTGTCTTACCAATGGCAAGAACCCATATTTTTCATATATCGTAGAACCGATATTTTTTTGATAGTGAAAAAAGCAGACTTAAATGATATTCTCACGATTTCTAACTCTATTGGTAACCCTATTAAGTTTACTGTTGAAATTGAAAATAATGCTGAATTAAAATTTCTCGACATTCTAATCCGCAGACTCACGACTGATATCTCTCAATCTGTCACCACTACTGTTTACAGAAAACCTACTTCTACTGGTCAGTATACTAATTTCAATTTAATATGCCCTTTCAGCCATAAAATAACCGTTATTAAGACTTTAGCCTTCAGAGCCATAAAATATTGCAGTTCCAGTAATGATTTTGAAATAGAGAAATGTAAAATTTATCGCGATTTGGTTAATAATAGCTATCCTATTGGTCTTGTTAAAAAAATCTTTAAAAATACTTTAAATTTTGTAAATTCTACTCCCCCACCTTTTCAACGTAGTAAACCAAGCTCCTTTATCTGTATCCCTAATTATAAGAACATTTCTGAAAAAATTTCTGGCATTCTAAAATCATTCAATATTGGGGTTTCTTTTAAACCTATTAGTAAAATTGAGTTCCTTTTTCAATAAGCATAAATTTCAATATGATAAGTCTAAATTACCCGGTGTTGTTTATATTATTCCTTGTAAAGATTGCAATAGTGTTTATATTGGTGAAACTGGTAGATCATTGGAAATTCGCCTAAAAGAACATACTGGTGCTTTAAAAAAGGGCAATTTGAATTCAAAAATTGTCCAACATTCACTTCAAATGAATCACATTCCGCTCATTGCGAACGCCTGTATTTTGAAATCGGGTTGCAACAACTACCATGGTAGATTGCTCCTTGAGGCTTGGTTCACTGAATTGCGATCACAGACTTTGAATGATGCTCGTTCTGTCCCTAGTGAATATTGTTTGTTTTAAAAATAACTAACTTTAACTGTTCTTGATTTGTTCTGTCGTTTGAAATGCAATGGATATTTTTTGTACTGATGATGCCTTGCGTGTCGCTTGGCGAAACGTTTACATATTATATTTTTAATTGTTTTTAAGTATATTCTTTATAAATTTTATTTTTTAACTGTGCTCAAGTCTGTCTTAGTTTATTTTATTTGGTGTTTTAATATTAATGGCTTTTCAATGAAGATGAACCTATGGCGTAACGGTGAAAGATGTCTTTTAATGGTGTCTGTATTAAAGCATTTGTTATGACAGTGAATGTTTATTTAAGTTACTGATACGCTGAAAGGATCCACTGAAAAACTTCACTTAAGTAAAGGATATAAATGTAGCTGTTCCAGCACATTCAGTTTTTTTTAAAGTATGCTTCTTTTGATATTTGGTTGTTTATTTGTCTTATGTTGCCATGTTTTCTTGAAGTTGGTATCCCAGCTCACCTTTCATTTTATAAAAGATTATAGATGTGTTTTGCTGTTCCTATCCATGGATTCGGGAACTAATAAGCAATTTGCATGTCTATATTTCTATTATCATTGGTCTTTAAAGCTCCTGTCTGCTTTGAGAGCCCTGGAATGATATGGTTTGTTTTGGCAGTTACTGTGTGCTTATGCTTTCTGGATTTCTGTGCATAGTCAGACCTGCCAACTGCTACGAAAAAATCTTAGTGCTACGACTTGGACCTATAAACTACGATGCTACAAAAATTGGTCTCAAACTACGATTTTTTTCGTGGAAAGAAAACACTAATTTTGCCAAAGGATCGTGTAAAAATCGTCAAAGGATCATAAAGATCGTGTGGTAAAAAATGCGAATTTCGTCAAAAGTTTGAGGTAAAATTCCATGTATTCAAGGATTTAAAAAAAGAATCGTAATAGAAAAAAGTGAATTAAGATTGTAGAAAAAAGTTGTGTATATCGTGAAATGATCGCAGACAAAAAATTGCGATTTTCGTCAAAATTTACTGCCCTGGGCTAAAAAATTGAAACAGAACCTTTTACAAATGTAAAAGAAAAAAAAAAAAAAGCTGCGAAACGAGAAGAAGCTACACAAATTGTAAAATAATTTTCAGAGGAAAAATTTTACTATAGTGACTTGAAAGACTGAAACCTTATTCCTTTTTACGAATGTAAAAAAATAGCCGTGAAACACGAAAAGCCAACCAACCAACCTCCGGATAATTTCGAGCTCGAAATGCGTCCTATGTATTGTTTTATTTTATGGTGATTTTTTACAAAGATTTATTATTTTAATAATTTCATATCGCCAGTTTTCGGTGCTGTTTCAATTTGTTTTTTTTTTTTTCAATTTGGTTTTTAAAACTAATGATATCAAATTTTGAGTGGTGCTATGCTGTTAATTAAAACATATATATTGGTATTATTTATTTATTTATTTAATCATTTTATTTTTGTTCTATTTATAATCATATGTGCAGAAGTTATGTTCAGCATGAAAAGATGTATAAAACTTTATTCGCTGATGCTTTTTCATCTACATGTACATCTTTCATAAATTCAAAATATGAGTTTTAAAAGATATGATATAAAATTTAAGTGATGACTTGATATGGCTGTAAAAGGTTTGTTCTGAAATTCAATTTAAATTGTTTTTGATTTGGTTAAAATATATTTACACATCTAAACAATACTTTAAATTTTCTAATTCACTGTTGAATATATCACTTTCACTAAATCTATACTATGCATTGCAATGTATTTATTTCAATAAACTGATTTCTATTGTTTTGCATTATAAAATTGTAAGTAAAATTTGTGTATATGGGTTTCTTTGTGTCAAACTATCTATTTGCTTACATTTCACTTAGTTTGAATAGAAGGATGCAAAGAAACCATTCACATAAACATTTATGCTTGGACTAAAATATTTAAATTACAACCTGTTGATTTTGATGAAACTTTATATTTGTGCATTTTCCGAGTTATAAAAGTACATATACATATATATACAAGTTACTTTCAAAATTGAATATTGAAATTTAAAATTTTTTTCATTTTTTTATGAAAGAAATTGGATATTTTGATTCACAGGTAATGGTTTAATGGTTTTCTGATTAAATTTTTCTTTTGTTTGTTTTGAAGGGGGAAAAAGAGTGGGGGAGATAAAATCTTATTTAGTATACCTAGCAATTGAAATAATTACTAAGTAATAATAATAATAATAATAATATAGATATTCATTGTTGCTGGAAGTACAAAAGAGTGAAAAAGGAAAATTTCGTAATATGAATGAAAATTGTTTTAGTTTGGATAAACCAATAGAAATTGTTATGAATGTGTATTTTTAAGTTTTTGAAAGCATGCTCGTGTTTGGAAAATTAGCGGTGTCTAAAATATTACCATTGTGATATTGTTCATCAGTCAAAAAAAAATTAATATTTTTTAAACCAAGTTGTATCATGATATTCAGAAAAAGAAATTAAGTAAAATTAATTTTATTTTTTCTTCTTTTTAAAAAATTTTCCTCTTTTCCTTTTCCTTTATTAGATATTGGTGGTATTGATTGATATTATTAAGAATTTTTCTTTCTTTCTTAAAGCAATTTTTCATGAATTTGTTTTGATTTGGGAAATCTTTAATATAAAATTATAATATAAAGCATTTGAATTGATTCTCCTGCTTATATTTTTTGTTTACTGTACATATATTTTTTGTGAACCATTTTTCTCCTCATGTTTTTGCCTGTTTATATCTGTCACTTAGTTTTATATTTGTCTTGTCCTAAACATGGGAAAAACTCTTTTACCACCTTCTTTACTTACAACCAGTCTCTTCTGTAATGTGTAAATAGAGTTCCATTCTTTTTCGGCCTTATTACTTTTCTGTTTTGATTTTGAAGCCTTTACAAGAATTTACTGTTGGAAACCATGCATTTATATCTATGTTTAATATTATTTATAGGGCAAGTTCTGTGAATGTTTCTAAAAGCAGTCACTTATTCAGTGGAACAAAAGATATTGAAAGCTCATCTAAAGGATGTTCTTCTGTCTCTGACATATGGGCTTTGTACAGAGGTTATATGTCTAGATCTTATGCTGGAAATTTTTTTAGTCATCATTTTAGGAGCATAACAAATTTTGTTTTACTTGGGAAAGAGCCACAGTAAATATATTTTCTGCTTTATACATTTTTTTCTTTCCTTTTAGCTAATTTAAAAGTTGCTTCCCTTAATAAAAATGATTTTTAATGTTTGCTTTTAGAGAAAAGAAATGGCTGCTTAGATTATTTCATAGCTGTCCCCCTCCTGAACGTTACAATAAAGTTGATTCTTTATTCATTCAATTAGCAAATAACTCAGTTGCTGCCCTTTGGTTTTGGGCAATGTGGGAAATTGCCCAGTTTTGTGTGTCATACAAGCTAAGGACACCACTAGGAAAACCCCAAGAAACATTCATGGCAATTGAAGGTATGTAATATGATTTATTTTTAGCCTGAATTTATATTAATGTTGTCAAGTAATAGTTAAAGAGTGATGATTCTCAATTAATAAGTAGCATAATATATTTTTTTATTCAAAATATTTACCTTTTCAGTCTCCCATATACTATTTTTAATTTTCGAACACGAATATTTCTAAGAAGTAACCTTTGCCTTATTTAGTCTCAGAAATTCTGTGATTAAATAAGATGAAAATTATTATTCAAAAATAGTGGTACTCAAAATTAAGAGTTGTAGACACCCTATACATTATGTGTATCTAATGGTTATTGTGAAGAAGTTAAGTGGCTCCTTGTTAGGTAGATTTTCTTAAGAAATACTACTTATTACATTTTTCCCTATGTAGGAATTTATAAAAATTTTTTGCAAATCTATGCCGATGATGACACCTAGAACCCAAAACCACCTCTAGTTCAAAACTTTATTTATCTATCTATCTATCTCTATATATATATATTACTTTTTTATGGACACGATAACTTCCATAATTCTGCACAAACTTCTTAAAAACTCATACATAATATCAAGTAGTAGAAAATCTCAGTCAAGTTTGTTAATGGGTAAAATCGGACTAAGGAGGTGGAAATGGGGAGGGGTTTTGTGAAAACCGAAAAAAACCCATAACTTCTTAATTTTTGTACATATAAAATCAGTTTAAAGTTTTTATTACTTCTAAAAATAGGGCCAAAAATTTATGTACCACAGATTTTTGACAAAATTCAAAATGGGCTCAAGGAGCCCAAAAATAGGGTTCTTGGGAGAAAAAAATCCTAACTTCGTCAATTCTCAAGATATCAAATCCAATTAATTTTATTATACATCTCCTTAATATTATCTACAACTTTTATATTCGCAAGTTTTTGACGGGACCAATTCGTACCGCAAAAAAGAATAAAAAAAAACAAAAACAAAAAAGGGAGGTGCAGAAGAAAAATTTTCATAACTCCATCAATTCACACGATATAAAATCTCCATGAATTTATCATATATCTTCTTTATATTGTCTTCATTGAATATTCATACACATAATAAGAAAACTGTATGCAAACTAGGGGTAATTATGATTTTTTCTTTAAACTAATCAAATCAGTCGTTTTAGAAAATTAAATGACAAAGGCATGAATTGCAAATTAGTTGGATTGTGAGAATGGATGACTCTTTTAATTTGTTGTTGTTGCTTCTAGCAGTGATTTCGATTATTTCTGTTGACAGGTTAATTATGCACCAATGGATGAGTTTACGCATGGTCGTACTATTGGTATGATAGTCTAGCCAGTGTCAGGCTGACATTGCCGAAGCTTTTGGTATTGACCAATCTGTGGTTTCGAGGCTGGAAACTCTACATTTCAATGGGAAATGCTAGTAGAAGTCCTGAAGAACGTCATCCGCATACAACAACACCATCAGATGACCGATTTGTAGCATTAATGGCATGGTGCCAGGGTTGGCCAATTTTTGCCAAAGTGGGAAGTGGGACCCCCCTCCCCCGGAAAAAAAAAAGTCATCGCAAAAATACTTTTTGCCACAATTTTTGCCATTCTCAAAAACTACTATTATTTTAAATTTTAAAACAGGGTTTTAAGAATTTTATTTTAATTACATGAGGGAAGAACTAAGGGATACTGATAAACTTATAGCATATGGTTGCTTTACTCATTGGTTAAATCTTCTATGCAGGGTTGTTTGGTTTAAACCACGCTGGTTTAAACCGTGGTTTAAACCAAATGTTTTTTTTTTTTAAACCATGCTGTTTTTTTTTAATGTTTTTTTTCTCTTTTACCCTAATGTTTTCATTTATTTTACACATTATTGAAAAATGCAAAATCCAAGTTATGCAAAAGCTACAAGCAAAGCTTTAGAAAAATGATGAATTAATAAATTTGTAAAGTGACAAACATTTTTAATCAATCAAACTTTTCTTATAAGCTTTAAATCTACATGGCAGACTAGAAAAAAAAAAAAAAAAAAAAAAAAAAAAAAAACACTACTAGTTAGTTTTCTTTCTTCTTTTTTTTTAAGCCTTTTATTTTTAAAAATAGCCAAAATGGCAGATTTGAGCTAAAAATACTCATTTACTACTTAGATTGCTTGATTAGTTAAGATTTACTAAGGATTACATTATGCCTCAATGATGATATAATCATAAGTAATTCTCTCCATTGGTTACTCTTTGTTCTGTATGCTAATGAATGATTGGCTGCGAAGTTTCTTTGCTGTATGGGTATTTGGTTTAGTAAGCCTTTGTTTTTCTTGCATTCCTTCATTGGGGTTGGGGTTTTGCACTATGATTTTATTCTGTTACCAGCAGGGTTAGCACGGTTTAAATCAATTGGTTAAACAACTGGTTTTTTAGGAAAAATCTAATATATTTTCTCATTTTTGTAATTTAAGTGCTTCAAATTATTGGATATAAATAATTTCAGCTTTTAACATCTTATCCCTCACTATGTCACCGTGAGACATAGTGAGTCTAGGTTATATTTGTATGCATGTAGAATGCAAATTGCATGTATTGATGAACATATCTGAAGCTCTAAAGAGAAAATTTAAAACATGCGAATTTAGCAAAGATAAAATATATTAAAAATATTCAATATTTTGAATAAAATATTTTCCTTTGAGAAAATGCAGATTATTTACAATTAATAACATAAAATGACCATTAAGATTTCAGTCAAGCTGTAAAAGCAAATTTTCTTGATTGGGGAGATTATTTTTTAAGGCTGTTCTCAACTGCTCTACTCAACAAATGCAAAACGCTATGACAAATTTACAAATTCCTTTTTTAACAGAAAGATATAAAATTGGAAGACCTGACTATGGAAGCAATTTGGAATCGAACTGTGTTTTCATTTTTGATAAATAAATTATCTACTTAGTTATAAGCAATTTTGATCACGTGACAAATATGTTTTTAACCTTCCTTGAGTGATTATTCTTCTTTCGCATGAAAATTCGGTTCAAAATGCCCACTTTGACACTTTTCTGAAAGATCTATTGATTTGCAAAGAAAAATGCAAAACACAGTTCAATTACATAGTTTCTGAACAACAGCATCTGCTAGTTTCATACATTTCCGAACAAAAATAAATTAAAATTTATGTCATAAAGTTGCCCTTTTGGATTTGAGAACAGCTTTAAGAATGAAAAAGAAACTCAAGATATGAAGTCGAATAAGAGGACATTGAAAAATTGGGTGCTAGCGAAGTACCTGTTTACTTTTAACTAAAATATGCAATAAAATATATTTAAAATCGTCTATTGCATAATCGAATCCACTATTTAGATCTGACAAAAAAATGGGGGGGGAAATCGAGATAAGGCTCGCTTGAGACATAATAGAAAAATGTCTCATAAAAATGCCTAAAAAGATATATTATTAATTTTTAGTTTAGACATTTAAAAGTAATACATATTATAACATAGCTTAGAAAGAAACTTGTGTATTAAGTCTGATGGCTGTTTAAATGTTTTAGTGCATGACATCTTTTATAAATCTGCTTTCCATTTTAAGATCAGTGTTTTCAGTAGTCTAAAAAGCTGGTAAATAGGTATCTCTGTTCTGTTTATTTTACTGTCGCCTTTTTTTTTTCAACCTTTTAGTTTCAGAGGAGAAGTGTCAAATGACAATGCACAATACTTCTTGAAACATGTAAAGACTCTACTGCTGAATTCAAATCATTCCAGGAATTCTTTATAAAAAGCTTTACTTTCAACAAAAGATATTTGTTTATGTAGTGTTCTAACTAGGGTGTCAACGATTTAAATCAGTTGATTTAAATCATGATTTAAATCAAGTGATTTAAAAAAAAAATCATTGATTAAAATCAAAAATTTCCTAAATGTTTAAAATGACATAAAAAAGTATTCAAATCTTAGATGAACATAATTTGTAAAGTTTCTACAGGTATTGTGACTAAAACAAAGCTTTAAATAATTGTTTCTAATCGTAATTCCTGAGTATTGTGAAAAATTTAAGTACAGTAAGTTTGTAAAAAGCATGGTTTTTATCTAACAAACATAAAAAGCATTTAATTTTAAAATGATATTTAAATCTAATATAACTTACAATGTCATAATTTCCTTTTAATAATCGAGTTATTCATTCTTTTACATACAATAAACATAGCAATAGAGTGTCAATGATTTTAATCAATTGATTTAAATCAGATGATAAAATCACATATTTTCAAATTTTTTAAAATGGTGTTAAAAAGCATTATAATCAGTAATGAAAATGATTTATAATGTTTATAAGATAATTTATTGCTGAATAAATAAAAGAAGCTCTTTTAAAAAATAAATTTGTTTTAAATATTTCAAACAAGTTATTTCTTTAAAAATTGACAAAGTTTTTATCATAAAACTATATTTTATTTAAGTGGATATTTTATAGTTTCTACATATGTTTTCATAGCTTCTTTTGATTAGTTAAATTGTTCCTTCTACTATATAAAATAAATGCAATCTATTATTTTCTGTTGGTAAATGAATTAGAAGAATTTCTGTGTAAAATTACAAGCTGCTTTATCAATTTATCAAACTATTATTTGTCACTTTTTTCAACCACTTTTTCAAAAATGTAGATTGTGTTCTTAATTAAACAGTTAATTGTTTAATAATTACAAATTTAATCTGTATCATCAATTTAAAATTAAATGCAATTTATCAAAAACTTAAAAATATAAGCAGTATTTAATATTGGTTTACATAATTACAAAATATTAATGCACATAATGTTGTATGTTACTAAAGAAATTTTTAATTTGCAGTTTTTTGTAATTTCTATAATTACATAATTAAAATTTTATTAATTAAAGCAAAAAAAAACATAGATTATGTTAGTAATTGGTGGTTTATTCATTTCTGAAATGCTTAATTCTTAGTGGATGTTTAATATTTTAACACAAGGGAAAAAAAAATCTGATTTAAATAAAAAAAATCTGATTTTTTTTTTTTAATTATGATTTTTTTTACACCCTAGTTCTAACAGAAAAATCAGATATTTGAGATTGCAAATTTTTCAAAGAAATTATTTTGAATAGCCATGGGAAATTATATTATATTTATGAAACTACATCATATATTTATTTATAGTACTAGTATTCAAAAGATTGTTTATTAAGATTTTCAAGGTATCAATGTTTCACTATGTAGAGCATTTTATTAATGGATCATAAGACATAGCTTTTACTAAAAATGTTTAAATTTTAAATGATTTAAATTTTCTACATGATTGATTGTAATTATTTAATTTAAATTATTTTTAAAAGAAGTTATATTACTTATATATCCAACAATGTTTATTTTTTTCAATAAATATGTATGTATATGCAATAGGAAAATATATCTAAAAAAAAACCTGGTTTAAACCAAAAAAACCTGGTTTAAACCAAAAAAAAAATGGGTTTTTTGGTTCTTTTGGAAAAAAAAAAAACGGGTTTTTTTACCAACCCTGCTTCTATGTGAAGATATAACTCCACAAACAATTACAAAACATGTCACTGAAATACAAAAGTACTTTCATAATCACCATGCTGCACATGCTTGGCTAAAAGTGTGCAATGATCATGATCACCACTCTTACCTTGCAGCACTCGCTGGAACAGTCAGATTATTATTACTTTTAAAAACTAGAAATGACATTTTTATGTAGAAGTAAGAACACCTAAATAATAAATTAACTTTTTTTTTCAGTGCAATTTGAATGCCACAAAAAATCACCGAGCTGTGTGCTTGGTCTACCCAGATACTAACCTATTAAAAGTTGAAAATTTTGTTTTTATGAAAAAAAATGCATTTCTTCATTTGTGTTATTCTTATCTTATTATTATTATTCTTTTAAGCTGCTTTAAAAAGTGCTGCCAAAACAACAAAGAATAATGATGACAGCTTTCTGAGTAAGTATACTATTCACAAATGTCATTCATTTAAATAGGTGTACCATTCTATCTTCATGAGGTTTTGGTTAGGCATTGTAGTTAATCCTGTTAAAATAGAATAGATGGGGGCCAAGAAATTTTTCCATTGTATGCAGTATTCTGCCTTATGCAAAAAACTTTAGAAAAATCAGAAAAAAAAAAAAAAAAAAAGCTTTTCATTTTTAACTAGCTACAATTTTTTCCTTTTTTTTTTTTTTCTTTTTATAAAAGCTTGTTTTCAGTAAGGCATAAAAACTTTACCACTTCCATGTTAGTGAGATTCTGACGTATGCAGCCTGAATTAATGATATTTTGTGTGCATTCATTAGAAAATCTTTCCGTGTTAGACAGATTTCTGAGTTGCATAGAATCTACCTTAGAGTTTACTGTATTTTATTCAAATTTTAAGGCAATTTGGCTTTATAATATTTTGAAAAAAATTAAAATCTTTTGTCAGATACTATATCAATCTATTATTATAAGTGTTTATTATCTTTTTGCATTGAAGTTTTTCCTTTATGTCAAAGTTCATTACTTATAATTTCCATAGTTTATTAAGCTCGTCCCAAGGGGAAAATCGAAATCTAACATGTACATGTAATTATCTATCAATTTTAATGAATATTATGATGCAAGATAGTTGAAAGCAATTGTTTAACCCTTTGCTTGAAGATGGATTTATTTCTCTATTAGTTTTTGAATGTCATGACATTCTAGTCTCAGAAGGTGTAACACAGTAAATTTTTTTGTGCAACCAGTCAAGTGTATGTTGAAATGTTGAAGATTGATATTTGAGGAAAATGATTATTAGTAAAATCTCATTCTCAATTCAATTGTTAAACTTATCTTTTAAAAAATCTGCTATTTTTAAACATCCTTTTAAGAAATTTATAGTTTTCTAAGAATTTTCTTTTCTGGAATTTAGCCATTATTATTGATTTTCCCACTGTGTTTCGAATGTTAATTTATTTTTGTTTTTTAAATTCAAAATAAATAACTGCTCGTTAATTTACATTGTTGCTTTTTCAACAAAAAATTCCTATTTCTTTCTCTGTGAACTTTTCTGTCATGTCTATTAAATCGTAGCTGTAAAAAATTAATAGCTCTCATTAGAATTGTAAAATGATACTTGAAATGACCGGCACTATGCCTTTCGCTTTAACTGCTTTTGCATCTCTGTTAAACATCACACAATTTTTGCTCTTACATCATTAAACAGGGGGGAGTGGGGATATCCTTTAGAATGAAATTTGTTTGAAAACTGTAGTTCAATTTAGCGACTTTTTATGCCTTTTAAATACTTTTCAAGCATGAATTTTTTTAATCTATATTAACAGTGAAGATTTTAACAATATTGAAAAGTAGCTATTGACAAATGAGTTGCCATAATGGGCAACAGATTGCCCACACCAAAGAAATATCTCCTTTTTGTAATATTAATCTTCTGTAATCGGGTCCATTTCCAGACATGATCATCATAGCTACAAATCCTTTAAAATGGATGTGAATAGCACTAAAGATTTTAAGCAATAATTTTTTGCTCTATCAGAATTGCTCAAATATGCATATATGGACCTGATTATGGAAGAATAATCATTAAATCATATTAATATAATATAGCTCTTTGGTGCTAAAGTGAAATCTGTCAATGTAAAACAGATTTAAAATTTCCGTTTTTTCTCTGTGAATCAAGTTGTTGAGAGAATAAAAGAAAAAGAAAGTATTGGCGAGGAAGTGTCTTGTTTTACAGGTACAATGCGCATATATGTAGTCAACATTTAACAACATTAACGTGTCTTAAGGATGACATTATGAACTTTTATTATATTAGTTATGTACTGTTTCCTTTACTAAGACACTTCCTGGAAAAACAAAATAAATGCAAAAATAAATTTTTAAAGCTCTCTTTATATCCATAATGTCCACAGTGCTAATACATTCTAGTAATTGCTTTATATGCAATGTTAAGACTGAAAATTTTGAGACAAAAGCAAACAATTTGTGACAAAAAAAAAAAAAAAAAAAATGGTTGGATATTTAAATTTTAATTCTTTTATGTCTGCAGACAATAATTTGTGGCAACAATTTCAGTTTATCTATTGTAGAATAAATTTTGAAATAAAATAAAGTTGACGCGAGAGCATTATCGAGCTAAGATTTTCTATGATTTTAAAATGAGTCTAAATCAAGAATGCCTTCAATGTCTACATTAGCATATGAAAATGAAGTTCAATCTCATGCCACTGTAGATGATTTACAGAATTTAGAGGAGATTGAAATTCTTTCCTGTACGAAGAACAGACAGGAAAACATTTGACAGCTGTTGTGTTGTATAGGAAATGTGTTGACTGTATGAAAAATGTTAATAAAAAGGCTGTACTTACCAAACAATATGGAAGGAACTTAACCTTAAACCCATAGTTATAAATAAAGTTATTCATAAAGAAGCATATCAAACAAATAGCATATCAGTTTGTCATTGGGCCTCCATAATTTAACAGAACATAAAAAAAATGGAGCATGTGCAAATCTGTAAAGAAAAATTAAAATTACTTGATGGTGGACACCGCATTATTTGTAAAATCATAACTGAGGGTGAAATGTATGTACAGTAGAACCCTGCTAATCCGAACTAATTGGGACTGGTGCCTGTTCTGATTACAAAAAATCAGATTACCTGAAATTCTGATAAAACTGGAAAAGAAAAAGGTGTTTGCTAAAAGAAAATGTAACTTATAAGTACCCAGTAGTACAGTAAACATTCTCTAAACCGGCATCCTACGGTCTGGCATGACTTTCAGAAAAATAAGTATTGCTTGTTTAATGACTCTTTGTTTATAATAGTCTAATGCAATTTCAGAATAAGAAATTACATAACAACTCTTTACAAATGATACAGAATTGCAAATCTATAAATAGCTCAGTCACTCCTACATCAACGAGAGGGGATAAAAAAAACATTTCTGTAGATAATTTGCTAAATCAAGCTGTTGAAAAGAAAAATAAATTTTTATCTGAATTAAATGCTTTTTGCATTAAAAAAAATAATTTTATAGTGACTGGCAAACAAACTGATATTCAGGATTTTTTTTAAGGTGGCTTCTACGAGTAGGCCTACAGTGCATGTTTTCGTTTTATATTCGTGTACGTTGTACTTTTACATTATTGATTTTTTTTTTCTATTCAAGCTGTTTAAAGAATAGAAACATGTTTTATTGCCATTTTTTGTTTAATTCTAACTTCTACACGTTTTTCCCAACATTCATCCTGTAATCCGGAAAATTTCATAGTAAAAAGTATTTTTTTTTTTTTTTTTTTTCAGTTTTTAGTACAATAATTCAATATTTTCAGGTAATCTCTTAAACATAATTTTCGAAAATAAAATCAGTTCGGATTAGCAGGGTTCTACTGTACCTTCTTTTGACGTTCCAATATATTAAGAGTAAAGTATGGGTCTCTGAAGATGACCCCAAAACCTACAATGGTTAAAAGACAATGAGTAATGAAAAAGTAATATATGCTGTATTCTTCAGAAGTGGAGGGCTGATCAGAGCCATAAAGTATAGGGACAGAAGACAGTTATAGCTAACTAGTGCACAACTGTCTTCCAGAAATTCTTCAAAAGGTGAATGTTAGGGGATGTAAAAGTGATTGTGATAGGTGTTAAGGTGAATGTTAGTAATGTTAGTTTTTTATTTATTCCAAGAAATAGATAGCTTGAGACCAGGGGGCTCCCCCCCCCCCCCCCAAACATTTGTGAATGCTGTTACACTTGGCAAATTTACAAACTTAGTTGGTGAATTTATGTAAAAGTTTAATAAAAATTATAATACATTTTCTATTTCTGACAGACTTTGTAAAAATTACTAATCTAATTGGGAATATTATTAAACTTTTTACGAATAAGAACTATATTACATTTTCTAATTGTGGTAACTTGGCAAAGTTATAAAACTAGTTGGCAAATACTGAAATTTGACTTGGCAATTTAAGGTCTTCTCCCCCACCAATAAAAAGTCTTCGCGATGGCCCTGCTTGAGACGTTTAATCTTTGGAAAATTTGCTTACAAAAGTTTATTGATCTTGGAGGAAACTACCTTAATGAGTCCTAAGATTAGGCAAGTTTAATTTGAACAATTTAGCTGTAATTTCAGAGCAATCCTCATGCATTTAACAAAAAGCTGTAATATATTCATTTTCGATGTGAGAATAACTGACATTAATGGACTATGACCCCCTGTTACTGATATATAGTATACATGCTTCATTATTTATGACCATTTTTACTATTACAATTAATGTGTAACATGTAAAAAATAACCAGATTTTCTGTATAATATCTTAATAAGATTTTGTGTATCGTGAATTAGACAACTTTATCAAATTTATTTATTCAAAATAAGCTTCTGAAAAATTGTATTGAAAGTTTTTTTTATGGGTTCTTTCAGATTTATTAAATTTCTTTCTTATTTTAATAGGTGAATCTAGATACACTACACTCTTTAGGGTTAATTTATTATTGTCTTTGATGGAAAACTTAGAGAAACTAATGTATAATGCATACGAAGGTTGTGCAGTAGCTTTGCCTTCGCCTCCAAAAGTATGTTGCATATTTTTTCAATTACTAAACAATGAATATATATATATTTTTATACGTTAAATTTAGAATTTAGTTTAGTGCATCTATATATTTGTGATATTTTACTGATTGTTTATCCTGTGTTTTCATTAAGACTGTTGGTAACATTATAAATATAATTTTTATTAAATGAATCAGATTGTTGCTACATATTTGCATCAATTATAAAACATTTGTGTTCCAAATTAAAATACGTATAAAAGTACAAATAATTGTACAAAAATTACTTGCAAGTGCAAAAATATAATGTAAAGATATTTAAAATACAAATTAAAAATATCTCTAAATACATTAGAAAAACCTACGATATTTTTAATTTGTGTTTTAAATATCTTTATATTATATTTATGCACCTGAAAGTAATTTTTGTACAAATATTTGTGCTTTTATATGTATTTTAATTATTTAACTCAAGGTGAATATAGGCCTAGAATTTTAACTTTCATTCATTTGTGTTCCCTTATTAACTTAATATGGAAGTCATATTTTTACGAATAGTACCCTAGAATGAGGAAGTTTGAAATCAATAAAGGATATAATTTAAACTCAATGCAATTCACATATAATGAATTTGAGTATCTATACTAATAAAAGAAAGTTTCACAGTGTGTGTGGGGGGGGGGGGGGGGGATCTACCACACGCTTCTCCTGATGCACTTGAGACTTGGAATTTTAAATTTATAATAATTAACTGAGTTATTAATTAAAAATCCACAACTCACTCTCATCCAAAAACCATTTATTTCATCCCCAGTCATCAAAAGCGCTCACACATGCCCAGAAGCCAGAAGAATGTATCAAAAGCAAGTGCAGAACCAACCTTTAGATTTTATTTGTGTTTTTTAATAGTTTTGTTTTAACCTAAATTGACCAAACCACTCGGTGCGGTTAAAATTGGAAGACATATTCCGAAAGATTATACCCTTACGTCTCATAGGCCACAATCAGTTCGAAAAAATATTGCAGTTAACTCTTTGAAAAGTTTTCAACAAAATGGCTTGTTTATCTGAAAAATGTTTTTGTCCCTTAAGGCAACAGCTCACCAGGGTGCAATTTTAAAGGTACCGACAAATCAAAAATGTGCTCTTAAAGCTGAAACCTTCTTCTAATCAATGCTGCAATCGATTTTTTAAAATATGAATTTTAACCCTTTCAAATACAGCAGTGAACAGTGACTTCACGCCTCACAGATACTATATTTTTTCTACGCAAAAAGTAACTAAATGTCTGTATTTTCACTTTTTAGAGCATCTCAATAGACCAGTTTTACATCACCTACAAAAATTTCAAAACGTTTGGATGTATCGAAATTTTTTTTACAAAATATAAAATGTGTGAAAATTTGGACAATCAGTAAAAATTTCAATGTTTCATCCCGGTAAAAAGAGAGTCTTCTTATGAGCCCTTTTACCACTAAATATCAGTATTTTTTCACCCAGACTACGAAAACATTTTTTTTAACTCCTGAAAATTTCAAAGAGTTTGCACGATAACGACATTTTCTTTTATGCTTTTAAAACACCAGAAGACCCTGGCCCCAACTCCTTTATCCAACATATTATTGAGCTGTTTTTTGATTTCCCATACTTTTTTATTTCATTTCACTACCAGTATCAGATTTTTGCATACCAGTAACCAGAGCTTCACGTACCATTACTGGTATGCATAACATAGTTTGAGAACCCCTGATCTAAATCTTTCCCCTCCTGAAATTACAGCTCCCATGTTTCCTCCCTCCCTCTGGTACCAAACATGCATATAATTTAATTTTTAGAAAATAATTTTGTCATCTATTTAACACACAATAGTAACAATAGATAATCTATCAATATCACCTGTACTCTGTTTGGCGAGATGAAAGAATGAAACTAAACAAATGCATGTTCAAAATATATTGTATGGATGAAACTTGGGTGAATGGAGGACATACAATTACTAAAGCGTGGAAAGTGTGATATTAATAATTACTGGTGTGCTAAATAATTTATGAAAAAGGCCGCTATGATCATAAATGGCATATTAAAGAATATGAGAGCATTGCAAAGAACATTGTTAATCACAAGTGACCCGCAGCATAATTTAAGTGTTATTCTTTTCTGGTCATCTTTAAATGAAAATATGATGAGAATAATATGTAAAGTATAGGTCTTACTTGAAAACTATGCAAAATGTTGAAGATGAAATGAAAAAGCAAATTGGTGGGGAACAAACGTATTTCTTCAAATCCATTAGTAGCAGCAGGTTAATCCTTTGCACTCCAACGGTGAGTCTCACTCACCACACTATTTTTTAAATCAACTCCAACCGTTGAGTCTTACTTACCATCTTAATTTACATGAACAATTTACATTAATTCCAACCTTGATTCTTGCTTGCTGTTCTATTATTTACATTAAGGAGGTGATCTAATGGGAATCTGTTCAGATGAGATAAAAGGAAGTATCCAAACTGTTGCAGGGCTCCCAAATGGCCCCCCCTTTCTCCCCCACAAAGTCCCCTTTTTGGAAAATGGTCCCCTTTAGTCCCCTTTTATGCATTTTGGTCCCCTTAGTTCCCTTTCTGTAGCTGGAAAAAATTTACTAATGTGGAAAAATCGCCGCAAAACTCAAAACACTCTAAAAATGACAAAAGTTCAAATATTGCATTTTACTATAGCGAGCTAAAACACTGTAACAGGAATTCTTTCACAAATGTCAAAAAATTGCCGCACAATGTGAAAAGATGTATACACATTGAAAATCTCATTAAAAATCACTAAGAATTCAAGTTAGAGGAACTACATTAAGCTAGAAGTTTGAAACCAAATTTCAAAAAATCGGCATAAAAAGTTAAAATTCAAAAATTGGTATAGGAATTCAATTTTATTGAAAAGAGGACAAAATTTAATAAGATCTGTGAAAAAATTGAAACTGGAATCCTTTTATGAATGTCAAAAAATCACATAAAAAATTTAAAAAATGCTGTAATATGCTTTATTAAAAAGAGGACAACATTTACTGAATTGGGCTAAAAATTTGAAACTATCCCATTTACTAGTGTGAAAAAGTTACTGCATAAAAACTGCTAAAAATTCAGAAAATCAGAGAAGTCAAAATGTACTATAGTAGGCTAAAACATTGCATCCGGAAATTTTTCATAAATGGGAGGAAATAATCCTTGCTTGATGTGTTTTTTAAATGCTAACAATTTAAACCAGAAGATGCAATTGTGGAAAGACAATATTTACTACATTAGAGTTAAAAGTTTGAAACTGAATTTCTTTTATAAATGTCAAAAAATCACCACAAAATGCCAAAAAACAATAAAATAATTGCAAAAAATTTAAACCAGATTCCTTTTACAAATTTGGAAAAAATGCCATAAAACATGAAAAAAGGCTAAAAATTACATTTAAAAAAACTACTCAAAGTCCAAAAATTGGCTTCTATGTGCATAACTTTAGACATACATACCTTCTTGCCAAATCTTATAGCTCTATGCGCAGCGATCTCATCAGCACAAAGACACATAGACAAACCTAGTATAATTATTCAGTTGGTAAATAAATCATATCAGTTATAAATATTCAAATGGGGGGGGGGGGGGGAGTCCAAGCCAGGATTCGAACCAGGGATGTCTTGGCTGGAGCCGCCAATGCTCTACCTACTGAGCCATTTCAGACGAATCTGGAGGACTAATTCACCCAGCTAACCCTAATGTTGCCATACTATGCTTTTTCCGATGAACATTATAGCTTATTCAAGCTTTTATTGGGTAGTACAAAGGAACTAAATTTTATGTTTTAGATTAATAATTAACAATATCTAATCAATAGTTAATCTAATTTTAATACTCAACAAGAGGTGCTGTTATGCTGGGCTTTTTTAGCTCACCGGCTATCAAAGCGGGAGAGCTAATGTGCCTGCCAGTTCTGTATGTATGTATGTGTGTATGTATGATACGTACGTACATATGTACATAATGCGTTAACTCTTGATAGAAATATCTGATTTGCTTCAAATTTTTTTTCTAGTTTCATTCTGATAAGGCACTTCTTTGATTAGTTTTGTGGATTCATTTGTTAAGTATAAAGGGTGTGACGGGAGTTAATCCTCCCCCCCCCCCCCTTAAATAAATGGGCTTTTCGTGCAGAATTACCAGATTTTCTTCAAGTTTTGGTACACCAGTTAATTCTGATAACAAACTACCCTGATTAGATTTGAAGGTTCATTGTTTAAGTCTAAAGGAAGGTTCAATACTCCCCTTAATTCAGATAAATGTCTTTTTCTATCCGATTTACTTCAAATTTGGTATACAGGTTGTGATGTAGTAATCACATTTATTATTTTTTTTTTTTAAATTGTAATGCAGCATTATTATCTCACGTTTTAAACTATTTATTTTCAACGCAAAACATCGTTCAAATAGCTTTTTTTTCTTTCCTTTTTACCGCAAGTAACAGAGCATTTTATTTCAGATTTTCCCCTTCCTCTGTTCTATTTTTAGAATCAAGTGGCGTCGACCGCGTCATATTGGAGGTGTGTCTCCTCTTGCCTTTTGACCTTAGTTTCGTTTTTTTCCGTGCTGTCATTCGTTCTACAATTTATACGCAATTTAATTTTAACGAATAGATTTAAATCATTTCTGGAGGTAGTTTTGTAAACCCCTTTTATGTAGTATATATATCAATGCAGCCAGTTTTTTAACAGATTTTAGGATCGGATTTTAAGATTTTGGGATTTTAAGATTTACGAAAGTTTTAATATGTATTATTTTTGACAATGTGATTTGTTGTTTGAATTTCGGGCTTTTGCGCCTAAATTCAAAGAGCGATGTTCTTCAATAGCTATATCTCGATATCTAAAAGTTTATCTTCGGTCTCTGTTTTTTTTAATTTAACGCATGTTTGATTTCGGACTTTTTATTATCAAGACCTTCTTTAAAAAGTGATTTTAACCAGCATTCAGTTTTATCATAAAATTACTTCAAGTTTTTAACAATGCTACGTGGAACGTTTTTTTAAAAAATGTGTACGGTGACCTACTTATCCTAATTGCCTTCCACCTCTCAAGTAAATCAACGAATAAAGAAGATTTTTTTTTATAATTGCTGTCTCTTCAATGTGTTCTCATCATTAAGTAAGAACGTTATATTTACTTATTCATCCTTCTTTTATTTTTATTTTTACTGTAAGTCAATCTTATCATCTTAGCTATACGATGATCCATTTACGGCACTCCAGATTGTTTATTTTATCCAACAGCAAATTAAACTCTTTTTATTTACTTAATTCTCCTCAACATATTAACTTCGTCACACAGGTTTATTCTGATAAGGCACTTCCCTGATTAGATTTTGAAGTTCATTGGTTAAATGTAAAGGGGGGGGGGGGGGACGGGTGGCTAATACCCTTTTTAATTTAGATAAATGGGTTTTTTCTATCAGATTTGCTTCAAATTTCGTATACCAGTTTATTTTTATAAGGCGCTTCTCTGATTTGATTTGGAGGTTAATTGGTTAAGTGTAAGGGGGGGGGGGGACAGGGGCTAATACCCCTTTAATTTAGATAAATGGATTTTTCCTATCTGATTTGCTTCAAACTTGATTTATCAGTATATTCTGATAAAGCACTTCCCTGATGAGATTTGGAGGCTCACTGGTTAAGTATAAAGATGTAAAACAGGGGAGGGGGGCTAATACCCCCCTTAATTTAATTTTTGAGGGGCATTATTTTTCGAAATAAGAGTATATTTTGCAATTAGTGTGAATAGCCTGTGAGTTCAATCCCATCAGTTTAACTGGGCACTTTTCTTTTTATTTATTCACTGATCACAGTTACTATGTGTTAAATTCGAAGAAATGCAGTATACTTTGTAATTGCTAGTTTGCAATTCTGTTAACAATTGATTTGATATTTTCTTAGATGCATTAATTTTTAGTGTGTTTATTTTATTGCAAATCATTTTTTTTTTTTTTTTTTTTTTGCTGTTACAAATATTAAGAAGACAGCGAAATTCTTTGATTTTTTTTTTTTTTTTTTTTTTTTAAATTGGCTTAAAAACTTTTTTGAACCTTCCTGAATTCATTTGTATGCCCAGTTTTTTTTCTGACCATTAGAAATAATTGTAAAAATTCAAGGGAAGACAAGACTGGGACGCCACACCTACTCTTATTAATTTTACTCTAGCATTTTATACTCATTTATTATATGTAAGTAAACTTTATCCAAGTGTTTATATATACTTTAATTCATGTGTTTGATAAAACACTGCAAGAACTTCACACAAATTACAAGTGTCTAAGTTTTGTAGCTTTTCGAAAAATTGTACTTTTCAGCTAAAAACCCCATTAGCTCCTAAACTACTTGATTGATTTTGATTAAAAAAAATTTGTTGATAGAGTACAAATATAAGATGATATGTGGTAGACAGTTTAAAAATTTTTTTAATTAGTTTCAGAAAAAAAAAAAAAAAAAAACAAATCTGAAAATATGCCATTGCTCTAAAAAAAAAGAAAAAAAGTTTTAGTCGAGTTTTAGTTGCAGAAAAAAAAAAAAAAACTGTCTGCCATAAGTCTTGAGCATTATCCAGTGAATAGGAATTCAGAATTTAATCAAAATTGGTCTAGTAGTTTCTGAGGAAAGAGGTCTTGTCAATACATAATCAGAAAACTCAATTTGTCATTTGAAAAGAGCGAGAATTGTGAATATTTATGTTTTTTTGATCTCCTGAAAAATCCCATCATCTCATAAAGTACTCGAGCGATTTTGATATATATATATATATATATATATATATATTGTGGTATGAATTATAAATATAAGATAGCAGCATACATATGTGGCAGACAGTTTTTAAAAAATTTAATAAAATTTCTGAAAAATTGCCACTGCTCTGAAGTAAAAAGTTTTAGTCACAGAAAAAAACTGTCTGCCATAAGTCTTGAGCATAATCCAGTGAATATGGATTCCAAATTTCATCAAAATCGATCAGGTAGTTTCTGAGAAAACAGGTCTTAAAACTCTCATATTTCCCATAGGATTGCACCATCTTGTCTTCCCTTAATTAAGCATCAATTTAAATTAAAAGCTCCTTTAAGGAGAATTATCAATGTGAGTACTGAAAATTGGAATTCTTGCAGTAGAATATTAGCTGAATGTACTTTTTAGTGGCCCGACTTTATAAAGATAACCAATTAACATATTTTGGGGAGGAATTTTTAAAAATTTGCTTGCATATTTAGGAAAACTCGGTGCAGTATTTTTAGACATGGTCCCCCAAAGTCCCCTTTTTTAATATAAATGGTCCCCCAAAGTCCCCTTTTAAAATAAAAATGGTCCCCTTTCCCCCTTTTAAGAGACTAAAATGTGTTGGGAGTCCTGATTTTATAACAATTTTTTTGTGAAGATAAAACTGACTGATATGTATCATAAACAAAATTTAGCATTATAAAAAACGGCACTGTTATTCGATGTACTCTCTTTTGACAAAGTAATGTTATGACAATATAAGAAAAATAAAACTGGTACTCACTCAATATATTATTGTCGTGGCATTAGAACGTACTGATTAATTAAATAAATTTTGTTTAAAGAAAAAACACGTGAAGACATATTTTTTGAATAGGTAATAATTATTTTTGTTGAGTATAAACCTGTAAAACAGCACAGAAATGAGCCTCCACTCAGCCATTTAAAATATGTGAAACTATTGATTAATCAATTGAAAAGAGATTTTCAAGAAAGCCGTGGGGCTTTACATCCACTGATACCCACACAATTGTTCGAGATAGAGGGGGGAGGGGGGAGCTCTATTTGTAACTTGTAACAATTAAATAAACATCTAAATTATCTTTACCCCCACCAAAAAACTGTTTATAATAATGACGTTAACAAACACTCAGTAACTATTACGGTAAAATCCAGATTATAAACCTCCTTTTCAAAAAACAAAAACAGTTAAGTTTGGAAAGGAGGTTAATAATTGATTTTTAAAAAAGACATTAAAAAGAAGTTTTTATTATTAATTTAGAAGTAAAAAAGACAAAACACGGGTGAGAATTTTCTGCATTTTGGGAAATTTCCAGTTGAAAAAGAAATCATATATCCCCCCCCCCCCTCCCCCAAACCCTTCACACACATAAGATTAAAAAAAATTTTAATTCTTTTTATATGAATTTTAAAGATGTGAATTATCACTTTGCTAACTAAGTGTAAACCAACAGAGTGAAAGATGTCCAAGCTGGGAATTGAACCTAGACCTCCAGTGCTCTACCACTAAGCCACGAGGACGATGCCCAGCTTGGCATCTCTCACTCACATAAGTCGGTAGGACTGCTACCACAGCCATTAGATGGAAAAGTCTTCGTGAGCACACAATCTTGCAGCATAACATGAGATGCAAATGAACCCAGCATCGGTGAACATACAATTTTTATTAATTTTTCAACTACTTTTCAGCAGTTGAAATTACGCTTGAAATTATTAAATATTAAAGACATGAATTATCACTTTGCTAACTAAGCGTAAACCAACAGAGTGAAAAATGTCCAAGCTGGTAACCGAACCTGGGTCCCTGGAATAGCGCTCCAGTGCTCTACCACTAAGCCACGAGGACGATGCCCAGCTTGGTGACATATGTGAGTGAGAGATGCCAAGCTGAGCATCGTCCTCGTAGCTTAGTGATAGAGTACTGGAGTGCTTTTCCAGGGGCCCAGGTTCGGTTACCAGCTTGGACATTTTTCACTCTGTTGGTTTACGCTTAGTTAGTAAAGTGATAATTCACGTCTTTAATATTCAATAATTTTAAGCGTAATTTCACTGCTGAAAAGCAGTTAAAAAATTAATTCTTTTTATAATTATTTTTTACTCTAATTTTCACTTTATTGTAACAATAAATAATCAATCATCTAAATATCCCCCCTTAAAATTACCGCTTTCCCCTTTGCCAACCCCCCTCTCACATCCTCTATTACCAAACATTTTTAAACCTCTAGAAATTTCTTTTCTCACCTGTTTAATACTCTACAGCAGGGGTTCTCAAACTATGGGTATGCATACCAGTACTGGTAAGTGAAGCTCTGGTTACCGGTATGCAAAAATCTGATATTGGCAGTGAAATGAAATAAAAAATACAGTATGGGAAATCAAAAAACAGCTCAATACCCCTCCTCTTTTTGATATGTCAGCCCCATAGTTTCTCCACTCTGTTATATTACTGCTTTGACAGTGTTTTGCTTTCTCTTATTTTAATGTCATTTCGATTAGAATTTTAAATAAATGGAACTAATTAGATATTTAGTTGATCTTCCATCCCACCTAAAAAAAAAGAAAAAATTTTCTTCTATTACTATATTGTATATGTATATAATATTTATTTCAACAAGCTTCTATCTCGTATTAGCCCATTTTAGGCCAAGCATAGAAATTTTATAAAATGTCGTATTATTTTCATTGAAATATGCTTGAATTACATTCATTAAGACCCCAAAAAAGTTTCGTGCATGAAAAATATTTTATTTAAGTAATAAAATGGTGCGTATACGCACCATTGGCCAAATCAATGAACAAATCATTCAGTTGAACAACTGTATTATAGTCGAATTTTTATATTTTTGTATGGAAATTTTTGAAACATTTTGAATGGAAATGGACTTGGCATTTGAGGTACAAATAAATCACACTAAATTTGCATTAAAACTCAGAAACCTTGCATAAAAAGTAGGTTTTCCATTTTTGTCTATTTTTCATGCATTCGGCCAATGGTTCGTTAACGCACCATTAAATTTAAATAAAAAAATTTTAAGTTTTTTTTTATGACATTTGTTTTATTTTTATTTTGTCTACAGAACTTGCTACTTTAATCCATTATAAAAATATATGATTAATCTCAAGTGGAATAATTATACATTTTCAAAAAGTACAGTTTGTCAATAACCGTTTCAAGTTAAAATACTAGCGTATTTTAAAAATTTCTCAACAGAAAGTGTTTATTCGAATTGAATTACTAATATTTTTTAATGTTTACAGAACCCTTAAAAATAGCAGAAAAATAAAATTAGTGAACAATATACGTCACATTGTTAATAAAAAAATATTTATTGAAATGGTGCGTTTACACACTTTTGGCAGAAAATGGGTTAATACATAGTTTATTTTGAGAAGATATGTGAATTTCTTATTTAGGTTGTTAATTTATTAAATTATCTTAAGTGTATTTTACTGTTGTTATAAACATAGTGTTCATATAAAAAAATGGACAAACAAAAAGCGACTTTAAATGTGTATGTTTTTAAAAAGTTTAAGAAAGCTATGTAGTATTTATGTTATCTATTTAAATAGATCTATTAATAGATTGAAATAATATTTGCCATCCAAAATCGATACACTTTATAATAATAAATACACCCTTCTCATTAGCGATACACAGGAATTAATAGAGTCACCCTACTGAATATGTATCAATTTACACCAATAAGTCATTAAGTATTGTAGCTTTTTTTTTTGGACTAAAATGACCAATTAACGAATTGATTTTGCAGATATATGCTAAAAAGCAAATAACTAAATAACTATTCTTTAAAGAATTCTGCTAATTCGTGGAAGAATTGCATACCAAAAGATAGTGTCTACTTGTAAAAACATATCTAAATAATCCCAGAGGTACAAATTTAATGAGTGGGACACAAAATTATTCTCTTCTCGGCACGAATTTTTCTGCATTTTAGCTGATTGCCCCCCCCCCCCCCCCCCCCCCCCCCGATTTCGAAGACATTGCAGATTTTTATTTTTATTTATTTTTTTAAAAAGAAAATGCAAAATTTACAAATCTGCCAAAATGTTGCATCCATGTTTAATCATTGTTTTTTTATTATGGACAATAAAAAAAAGGTGAAATTTTGCAGAATTGTGGAGACAAAATCACAGATTTGATAAAATAAAATAAAGCAGAAATCTGCCGTTCGGTGGAAAAGGGGCATCCCTGTAAAACACATGATGACTTAGACAGTGAAAGTTAGTGGCCAAAGCAAAAAAAATTTAGTTGGCATGTGGGAACTTGCGACCATGAATCTGCACCTATATTATAGAGTTAAGCTAATATAGTAAATCTTTTTGAGCACATTTTTACAGTTATTAGTTTAAAGAAAACTTTCAACATTTGTTTTCCTCTCTATTTTATCAATAGTTACATCATTCTTATTAGAGAATAAAAGTATTAATCTTGTATTTTTCAGATTGTGAGAACATTCTTCAGAACAAATAAATCAACCTGTCATGAATGGATAAGTCGTGTGAGATCTACAGCCATCACTGTTTCCCTTAATGCAGGATGTTATGCAGCTTCTGTTCGTCATGGGTTTGAGTTGCTTCAAGAATTAAAAAACAGTGGCAATACACAGGTTGGTATAAGGTTATTACATGTGTATTTTAAATATGATGTGCAAAAAAATTACATGTAAAATCTACATGCCTCAGATTTTAGTGCAATATTTTAGATTAATAAATTATTTAGTATAATTCTTTTTCATAACACAAATCAATATGTATTTTGGACAAAATCTTGACACTTGATTAGAACTTTCTAAATTTCTTGCTTGTTAAAAATTAGTTTCCTTATGCTATGTATTATGCTTCTCATATAAATAAAATTAAATGTTATTTATTTGATTGTGCTGTTTGGCATTTTAATATAATTTCTGTTTTTTGCCACCTTAAAGTATTTTATTTTTCCTTTCCCATATGTTGATGAAATTTTTGTACTTGGTTGTTGAAAATAAAATTCAATATTTGAATCTGCATTACTGTAATGCTGCAAAAAACTGTTAGTTTGATAATTATAATTTGAGAACTTTTATTTTAATTGATTCTAGTTAAAATAATTCCTTTATGTAGTTTTATTTAGCTTTTTATAATATGTATGGTGCTATGAAAATAGATTAAGGCTAAAAATAGAAAGATACCACAGATTTAAAAAGAAAATATTTATATTTTATAAGACAATTTTGAATTAGATTTTCACCTGGGTTGAGTTGACCTTTGGATAAGTTAATTTAAAAATTTGTGTTGCTTGAATCATTTTGATTTTAAACCTTCTCACCCCATATTTTCATTTATTTATTTACTTACTGAGAAAAATATATTAATTTAAACATTTACTCCTGCATTTTTTAAATAATTGCCATTTTTTTAAATGAATCTTTTCGTTAAGAGTAGATTTATTTGTGACTTAAGGTCATCGCTGTCATGTAAACATTTGCCTAAAAATAATTTTTCATTTACAATTTTCATTTATAGGGAGCTGAGTTTGACAGTGTTCTTTACTCTGTTGTGAAGGCTCTAATTCACATGCATTGCCCTGATGCTGTGTTAGGTCTTTACATTTGGTGCAAAGAAAAGATTGGACGCAAGCTTATTTGGATTAAAGCATCTGTGGATTGTGCAGCTGGAAGGTAATTTGTGATTTTTTAATTGTCCAGTATGGAGAAAACATATTTAATTTCTCATTTATTATGTTAATATTATAATTATTAGTTTCTCTATTTCGTAAAAATATTTTTTGATATTGACATCTGAACAAAAATCTTAAAGCTAATCTTTAACTGGGTGATCAAATTAATAGCTTGTTGAACACTCACAAAAGAACTCATCTCTAATTTATCGTGATTTGCTATTCAAAATATCAACTAGAAGTTTTAAGTAGTAATCTTTGCTTTATTTAATCATGGAATGATTAAAAAAACTAAATTTATTACTGAAAAATTCTGGTAGCTATTTTGAATTTAAGGGGAGTTAGTATTTTTCGGGAGCCAATTTTGCTCTTAATAACACACTTTTTTTGATTCAACATAAATAAATAAGTTTTGCCTATTTTGGAATGAAATTTTTAGTTTCAAGAATAACATCCTAGCTCTAAAAAATTGCCACAACATTTGCAATTTAAATAATAGTACCTGGTACACCGATCATCACTCGGTGATTTTTTTATTCTGCAATCATATTGCATTGAAAAAATGTTATTTATTTATTATTTAATCGTATTCATTTCTACATGAAAACGTCATTTCTACTTTCTAAAAATAATAATAACACATACTAAATATTCGTTTTTTGAGCTTTTTATTTATTTACAAATCTATATCACTTTCTTAGCACTTTCTAGTAAACCATTTTGTTACGTATTTCTGCAGTTTTTTAAATACTAAATTGATTGGTTGTTGGCATATTCAATACTTCTTTCCATACAACATTATGAGTGTGATGAGGATTTTCTGTAGATAGAAGTACCTTTAAGTTGTTTTGCTTCTTAACCCTCGAAAAAGCAATGTAGAGCATTTCATGCATAAAAACAGGTGTCCGTAAGTCAACGCCAACAAATTCGAAGGTCTGAGTTTAAGCTTTATGTATAGTTATTGCAAATTCTGACCTCACAGGAAATTGATGCCTTTGCATCATGCATCCAAGTTGACCTCTGCTTGAATCGAGAGTTATTCGTAAAATATGTACTTTGATAAATGAATATTTTCTGTAATTATTTTTGCTTTGATTCCATTATTGCAAAGATCTTTAACAATTCGCCTTGTTACATTGCAAAGGCCTTCTGAAACATCTAAATTGCGCAATAGTATGATTATTGCGTTATTTTTAAGCTTTAACTGATGAGGGGGCAAATCAGCTATTTCGATGGAATTGAGAAATTCCGTCGTAAACTGGACTACTCCTTCAGGTTGATCTTTGACGGAATCGTAGCTGTGGTAGATTTTATACTCACCAGGAAGCTTTTCAATAATTTCGGCGTTAATCTTGCTGACATATTTATTTAATAGTGCAAGGACAGCTCATCCTTCATTTCTTCATAACTTCCTTTCTTTAAGCAGTTTCCAAAGACTTTCATCAATGAGATGACCATTTGAAAGTATATCTACGGGTAGTTCGATTTCACCCATCGTGTTCTCAGGTACCTCCCCATTTCCAAGTTTCAAAAGCTATTTGGCAAATTTTCTTTGTTCCGGATCAACGTGCATGTTAATGAAATTGAATTGAAGTGGTGCCACAGCTCACTTTTTTTTATTGATAAATACAATATTTCACTTCTGTTTGCTCGTAGTTGGACGGGTAAACATTGACGGAAGTCCCCTCCTAGGACCATAATCCTTCCACCAAATGGCAAAATTGGATTTCGAATAGAGCGCAGCAATTGATCTATGTTGTGAAGTCCGTATTTTGGCAGCATAGGAGATTCATCCATCAAAAATACATCAACTTTGCTGAGTTCTACTGCTTTAACGGATCTAGGTTTGATGTTGGAAATTGAATCCGATGTCAATGGAACTTTAAGTCCAAAAGTCTTGTGTGAAGTACTTCCATCAGGTAGCAGAATAGAAGCAATCCCAGTGAATGCCATGCACTTTACTGTATGCTATTGTCCTGAAAGGATGTAATAAAAAGTTTTGTATAAAAAAGTCTTTCCAGTGCCTCCGGGTCCCTCAATAAAGAAACATTTTGATCAAGGGGTTGAATCGTTTACTGAATGTAAGATGGTATCAACAATTTCAATTTGTCTTCCTTTAAGAAGTTGATACATCTGTTCACCAATAGAAATAGACTCATTGGTGTTCATAGTTTCTCCATATAGCACGTTCTCGTATCCATCAATATCGTCCATACCAAGTTGATGAACCCCGTATAGGAAATTCCTACCTTCAGTAGCTTTTGTATTTAACTTGAATGAGATACATCGATAAGCACACTTAAGTGCTTCTTCGACAGAATTAACCATCCGTCCTGTTTCTCGGATGAAATCTTCAGCCAAATCTTTCTTAAACATTTCTCATAGGTGTCTTGGATTTTCAGGAGATCCAAAAATGAGAATCAGTGTAAACAGCGTTCTCATGACTTTAAACAACTTCGACATAGCAGATTCTTGCAAACTTTCAATCCATTGTTGGTCATCGTAAGTTAGTCCACAAGCTAAACAAACTTGTTTATATGATGCATATATAATGACATCAAGTTGATGTACCACCATTTCGTTATCTGGAAATCTGATCGTCGTTGAGTGTAAGCACGGTGCATACATCATTGGTCATAGGGACATTGAATCTTCTGTAATCAGCATTTTCTTGCATTGTAACAGAAGTTTGACAAATGGAGCTGTTATTCCTTCTGCTTTAGCATATCGATTCACTTCTTCTTCAACTTCTCACATCATCATAAATGAATGTGCGAACATATTTTGATATCGAATAATATGCTCTAAAAGTTCCATTAAATTTCGTCTGATTCCATGGTTGAGAGGATATTCGAGTCTTTCATTTAAAGCATCTTCTGAACTTAAAAAGTACATCAGACCATATTGCGGCCGTTCGAATTCACCTTCACTGTTTTGTGTTGGATGACCTGCCTTATTCATCTTATGATAAACTTGTCTGCCAACGATAAAGCTGTAAATACCATGGCTGTTAATTGTTCGATCATCATGTGACTTAAATGAAGCCAAAGCAAAACATGAATTTAAATTGCGAATTTTTGTGTGGAAATTTTCAGCAAATGGACGGCATTTTAAAAAGAGACGCACCAATTCATTTGGAAAAATGCAGAAGTCAAGCTTAATTTGTCCATGTAAGCTGCAGTCGCCAAATGAGTCCTGGTTAATTTGATTAGACATACGTTCTTCTGGAAAATGAATTGCTTTGCAATGAATACATTCAATGTTAAAAGAACCCAATTTTTGGTATGTTGCTTCTTTGTTAACTGCGCACTTCCATGTTCGCATTCCTTTCTTTTCTAAAATTTGCAGGCGTCTTATGTTACGGTGTCTTTGTTCTTCTAAATCTTGATCTTGTCGCTTATTTATTTCATTTGCTATGTGCTGAATGGAACAATGCTGCATTTCACATATGGGTTGAATGGCTTTCGTTTGTTTTGCCAACTCTTTTCCGTCTTTTTAACACAATTGATCTAATTCTTTATATCAAGATTCATTAGGACAATACATCATATCTGCAATCCTTTGTCGGCTTCTTTCTTTAGCAGCATGCATTGGTCTAGACGTTGAAATATCATTTTCAATTTCAGTATTTCTAATCGGACTCTGCATTCTTTCATTAAAGTTGAACTCTCGTTGTTTTAGGCCGTCCTGCAGACGTAATGAATTTGCAATTACACTAACTAAATTTAATGAAAAATGAATACTTTAGTTCTAGCTTCACAGTATTAGAAATATGTACTTTTTTCAATAAACATAGAAAAGCGATAGTTACTAAATATTAGTAGAATATCAATAAGTCATGGTGTTAACATTTGTATTTACGACTCCTAGCCTTAGCACGGTCAGAAACTAAAAGTCAGAGAAAATGATGTCATAGATGGGCAAAAATTGAGATATTTCACTTTTAAATAGAAAAAATACTTGTTTTCTTTTAAATATAGTGTCATTTATTCAGTGGGGGGAAGAAATATAAAATTTAAATTTTTTATTCCGAAGCATTTATTCGAGTACGTAAATAATATATTTTAAAGTAAAAAAAGGAAAAGAAAAGAAAACTTTACATATAGCCGGAAATTCGGATTGTCATATATGAAAATAAACTATTTTTATATGCATGCGATTATCAAGCATATCCTGAGTGCAATGCTCCATTTTTTATAATTTAAATGATTATTAATAAGATACGTTGTCTAAGTCAATGTTTGGCGACAAAAATGAGCTATGTGGAAATATTGACACAGATCTTGCTTTTAAAATTGTTGCTAATTTTGTGCCAGGGTATATCGCCATGGCAGCAAACTATACAGATGTTTGTAATAATATGGCAGTGGTTTTAAACTTAGCAAACGTATAAGCACAGTTATTTATCAAGAAATATTACTAATCAGTAATTATAATCAATATATTTTTTTTTTGTTCTAGCCAGTTAAAACAAATTTTACCGCATTTTTTTCTCTGCGTTAAGCCGTTATCTAGTGCTCGATGAAGTGTAGAAGGCAATCTTTTAGTGCCACTTTCAAGACTATCTTTCATTGTGTTGGCGAGGATTCCGATTACGGATGATTAAATATAAAACAAATTGCTTAAAATTACATTTTCTTTTCTACATAAATCGAGACTTAGTTGGAAGGTTTTCTCACATTAGAATAAAGTATATTTCATAAAAATTGTCAGAATCTTTTTTCGATTAATACCACCTTTTTGAGTAATGAGCTTATTTTAACCACAAAAAATGATTTTTCTCGAATTAACGACTTAGCTAAATCGATTTCTTGAGCTCGAATTAGAATAGGCGTCAAATTTTATGAAAATCGTTAGAGCCGTTTTTGATATATAGCAACATTTTCAGTTCTGAGTTTGTTTTATTAAAAAAAACGAATTTTCTCGAATTCAAAACTTAGCTAGATGTGTTTCTCGTGCTCGAATTAGTATAGAAAACACGTTTCATGTAAATTGCATGAGAATTAATAGCAAGCAGAAGTTTCGACTAAGATCTTGTTTTACCCTGTAAAAACGAATTTTCTTGAATTCAGGACCTAGCTAGATCTTTTTCTCGTGCTCGATTTAGTATATGCGTCAAGTTTGGTGAAAATCGTTAGAGCCGTTTTCGGTATATAGTAGCATCTTCAGTGCTGAGTTTGTTTTAATCTGTCAAAACGAAAATTCGCAAATTCGAAACCTAGCTAGATGGATTTCTCGTGTTTGAATTAGTACAGAAAACACATTTCGTCTAAATTGCACGAGCATTTTCCCGATTTATAGTAAGCAGAAGTTTCAGCACTGATCTTGGGTTACCCTGTAAAAAAGAATTTTATTGAATTTGGAACCTAGCTAGATCTTTTTCTCGTGCTCGATTTAGTATAGGACGCAAGTTTCGTGAAAATCGGTTCTGTCGTTTATATCATCCGTAATCGGGAAAATCGCTTGCTCGTTTAATATATATTTTATATATTTTTTTTATTTTAACTATATATAATGTATACACAAAAGTAAAAAAAAAAGTTATATACTTACGTCTATTTCTTACAATATAAATTTTGAAAAATACACAAGATAAATCAAATTTTTATATCCAAATTGAAGCTAAATATCACCTTTATTCTGTAAACCTAAAACATTGAACTTATGAAATGTTTTATAATTTTAATTTTTATATTTATAATTTTATTTATTATATTTTATATAATATATATAATATATTAATAAAATATTTTATATAATTTTTTAATATTTAATTTAATATTTAGTTTTAATTTTTTAAAAAATTTTTTAATTCATTTTAAACATTTATTATGCTACAAATTAAAGTATTGATCCCACTAACATAATTGAGGTTCATAGAATTATGATTCATAAGTAGAACAATAATATTAAAACTCTGCAGCCATAAGTTTCTTTAAAAATCTTGTATGGAAAATCAGAAACTGAGAAAATCAAGTTTAAATATAGATGTTTTTAAAGGGCAAGTCACTGTTTACAGTTACATTTTGTATTGTTGTAGGCATAATTTTTGTCCGATTTTGATGCGGTTTGTTTAAAATGTTTCTAGCACTTTTTTAATAAATCAATATTTTGAATGTTCAAAAGAAACATCCTAAATTGGCAATGCTGCCAATCACCAATTTGTTAAAACAATTAAGTTTTCCCTTTAATTTTAATCAAATCAGTATTTTAAAATTACTATTAGAATTTGTTTAACATATGTTATTTTTATGTGAAAAAATATGAAACTAAAAGAAAACCATTATATTAAAAAATAAAGATGTTTTTAAAACTCTTTAAATCTTATATTCAGTTTCAATTAAAAGAAAATATAATTCTTTGCCAAAATAATAATAATAAAATTAATGAATAAAACTACACAAATAGAATTTCTTAATCATTGGAATTTATCATTTTTTAATATTTTTCAACTTATAGTAATTTTTAATATTATTGATTACATTTTTTGTGGGTAATCTTTTTACTATCATTAGCATTTTGATATTTGTGATGGGTGGTTATTTGTTGATATGTAAATAGGCAGTTGTTAATTTTAAACTGATTAGGAGCGATGGGGCATGGGAACATGAGGTATAATATTATGATTGATTAATATTGCAAAATAAAAAGTTGCAAGTTGGTAGGTAATTCTTAAGTGTGTCAAAGATATCACACTTAATACAAAGAAACTTTCATAAGATTTGTTAACCTATGAAAGACAGTAAATAATTGATACTTTAATTTATATTTCCTACATTTTCAGCTTGCAAAAAATTGCTTAAAATTTGTGTTATCATACAATATCAATCAACTAATATTAACTAATAATAATATTCCAACTAATTTATTGATTCTACATGTATTTCAGGATTTTAAATAAATTTCTAACAGTTTTAATTGAAGTAAACTTCATTGTTGATGTTCTTGATGAATTTTATGCACTAAAGATATGAACTGCAACATGAAGATTTTGTGGCTATTATTGATATAGCTTTTCTGTATATTGGTATTTTCAGTTGTATTTAGTTACTTTTCTGCAAAATAAAAACCAACGTGAAGCAAAAAAGTTTTCAAAAATATTCTAAGTTATTAGTTTTTATATGTATTATGATATTGTAATTATTCTGTTTTATTTATTATTGTCTATCTGTATAATGAATTTATATTTTAGATTTGAAAATGCTTCTGCTGAATATTTAAGTATACTTCATTCCTTGTCTGAAACTATGAGTCCATTGAAGAAGAATAAACATATTGATGAAATAGAGTCACCCGAGGAAAATAATTCAAACAATCAGCTTATTAAAACTGATGTAAACTCCACCAAACCTGTAGTTGATGTTCATTTGCACACTTTTTTGATCAACCAAGTGAGTTGCATTGGTTGAACCAAGGTTCTTTAATTATTGAAAGAATAACTAATAAGTTGTTCAAGTAGAGCTGTTAAGTTTTTCAGTGTTAACTTTTTTTTTTTAAACCTATTTGTAAAATATTTTCAACGCATTTCAGTTGTGTAGCACTTTTTAAAGCATAGTGAAATGATTTTAAATTTCATAATTTAATGTGATATTTTATCTATTGTATTTGAAGATAGAAGCTCCTAAAAGAAGTTTCTATGTACACATGTCTATGTATACATGTACAATGCATGTTGTTTAACTCTCATTCTAAACTTATTTAAGTTTATTAAGTGACTGACATTTTTAGACTGATATTGCATACTATTGCAAAATTTGTCTAGTATGATGAAAACTGGCTATTAGCAATTTAATAATTAACATACTTAAGGAATAAATAGAAATCAATTCTGTAATTAAGATCTGTATGCACTTAAAATTTTAATTATATTTTTTCTTACAAAAATGTTTGTAAATGTCTGTACTTGAAGACAATTTAGGTGTTCATAAAGAACTGATAAATTCTTGTTTGTGTTCCCAAAATTATAAAATTTTGAAAAGTTCCTATATTGTTTTAATTAAGTGAATTCGTTCTTTTTTGATTTCAAAACCTAATCTTAGATTCAGCAAATATCGCAGAGAACCGATGACGCCATGGTAAAAGAAACGTCTCTCATACACAGTAGATTGTGGGTTTGAATCTGTCAGTCAGAACTTTTAAAATTTTGATTTTTATTATTCATTTAATTTTCAGATGGATTTAAATAAAAGAAAATTCCTTTTTGTGGTGGTGGTGGGGAGGCATTTTTAAAGGCTTTTTTTTTTTTTTTTTTTTTTTTCTTTGCAGTGGTAATTTTAAAAATTTGTTTTATTTCAAGCAGAAAATCTGAAATTTAATTTTGAAAAAATTACGAAGAATTATTCACTGATATTCCTCATTTTAGATAATTAATTGGATACAGAGGAATAAATATTAGATTCTCCTGCAGTAAATATTTTTTGTTTGCTGCTACAGGCAATTTTTTTGAAATAATAGATTTCTATGGACAGTTTTCATCAAGTTATCTACAAGATTATTGAGGAATTGAAAGGTATTTTTTCTTTTGAATTTTAATATAACGTTCTTTTTTTTTATGCCATCTAGTAAGTTTTTGAAAAGGGAAAGAATTAATATTGATTTTTTCTGAATTATTTCAGCATTTTAAATGTTTTGAGCAAGTTTTTTTTTTTTTTGCTTTAAATATTTTTTATTTAAGCTTCTACTAAATTTTTGAAATTGATGAATTTAAAAATATTCGGATTTTTTAATTTTATCTAAATGTTTTTACTTGAATATTTTTAATATGATTACAATATATTTTTTAATTTTTTTTAAACTGCAATGGTGCTGCCATTTATGTAAGAATTTAATAATTATAAATTAACAATTTTGATTTATTAATTTAAGAATAGTGTTTTAAAAGACATATAAAACCAAACCCTCTGTGCTATCTTCGATCACACTTACCCCTTGTTTCTATTTCCTGCTTTCATGCCTGTCTAAATAAATACCACAGTTAAAGCAATTTTTAATTGTGTTTTACGTTCATTGATTGTAAAGTGCAAGACATTTAGCAAGATGTTGGCTCAATTATGTCCTTTGACATGCTTGCATTTTTACGAAAATCAACTATTTGCTGCTGTTATGTAAAGCTTTTACAACATAACATTTTATGTTGTAAAAGCTTTACATAACAGCTGTAATTGGCAGTTGGAAAAAATTATGATGTTATGATATAAAGTTAAATGACAGAAGTTGTATTTAAAGAGAGGAATACTAATTTTATGGTTTTCTGAACTGTATAATGTAAATAGTTTTCCTTGAAATCTCTGTGCTAAACTATTCACCATGAATCTGCTACTGCTTCGTACCTTTTTCATAAAAATTTCCCTCACATGAAGGTTCTTTCGAGACAATTATGTGGATGAACTAACTACAAAAAGTTTTAGTCATCATTAACAAGATATTTTAACATTGAGAATCAGTCTTTTGCAATCTGAGTTTTATTAACATTGGCAGTTTCCTTGAATATTGGTTTCTGAATATCTATATGCAATAAATGGCAGGTTTTACTAATTTTAGTGCGAAGTGAGCCACTGTAATCCTAAAACTATGTAATTTTAATATGTTTGTAATTTGCATTTATATTAGTATCTCTGTTTTTCACTGGTAGCAAAAGAATTAAAATTTGCAAAAATTGTTTTTGAATAAAATGGATTTCAATGAAAGGAAAAGTGACATTAACTTCACTTAACAAAAATAGTAATTTTAGGTACAAATCTTCCAGACCATGCACAGACTCTTGTGGCTGATGGAATATTACATTTTACCTAAAAGTAGTTAAATATGATTCCTGTCTATATCATTAATGCTTGTTTTCTCATTCAAATCAATCAAATATAACAAAATGAAGCTATTGTTCTGAAAATATATTTTTAAGTAAAAATTTTCAGTTTGTTTTTATAGACATTTCAAATTTTGACAATAATTTTATATTAGGTATTATTCATATTTCGACTTCTGTTTTCTTGATTTAATAATTTAAAATTAAATATTTCTATAAATGTAGATTTTATATGCAAGTTTTTTAAAGCATTGTCAAAAGTCTTTATGCAATATGTCATTTAGAAAAAAAAAGTGTAAATTATATTGATGCTGATATTGTTGTGTGCAGGTTATTGAATGCTATATGAATGTACAGAACTGGACTGAGGCTTCAAATTGGGCAGAGTTTTTAGAGAAAGTTAAACTTAATCAGAATGGAATCAACTTATCCAAGCCTTGGTGCAGTAATAATTTAACTTATCTGAAGTAAGTTACTTTACACATTCTTTTATGTGTTTCCATTGATTTTGTATAAGTAATTATTGCATAAAAAAAGAAGAAATTGTGATAAAGGAGTGCTTTTTGCAAGAAAGGGCTCACAAGGAACTCTGATTTTTTTTAGCAGCAAAAAAAAAATTTTTAATTAAAAAATCACATGTAGAGGGCGCAACGACCGAAACACAATGAACAGGACAACAATACGCTCCATTCATTTGTTCTTCCAATACAAATGTTCAACATGACATCCAGAACATTCTATGACACAACCAGGTTGTGTCGTAGTACCTGCTTATTGTGTTTCGGGTCGTCAGTGCCCCCTGCATGTGATTTAAAAAAAAAAAATTTTTTTTCCTGCTAAAATAAAATCAGAATACCTGTTTATTGTGTTTAGTGTCGTCAGCGCCCTCTACATGTGATTTTTTAACTTTTTTTCCCCCCCCTGCTAAAATAAAATCAAACTGCCTTTTCTTGCAAACCGCACTCCTTTATTATAATTTCTTCCTTTTTTATGAATTTTTAAAGTTTTAACGGACTTTTGGCTCACCTGGTATATTAAAATCTAAGGTTAACATGCATCGTTTCAGAAAATATTTTGCCTATTAAATAGATGAAAGAAGATTTAAATAATTGTTTGCAAGCTTAATTCCGTAAACTTGTAAACAGTAAAGTAGTAAGATTTTATCAAGCATAAAATCATTCCATTTAAAATTGATATTTACTTAAATTTATTGCAATTCAGATTGTTGTAATATATTCATTTGAATAATTTAATTATTTTTTCTTTTATATAAAATAAGCACAACAAGCATAACAAATTTATATAAAATGAATGATTCACTTATTTTTTCATTCTGCTTTTACAAATAACTATATAAAGGATAATGGAAGAACAACTATTTTCAATAATTTATATGAAGGGGGGGGGGGGGTGAACTAATTAGTATCGAAATGTTAAGCTCACCATGAGCTACTTCAGTAGAAGTGGAAAGAATGCTTCTACTTTTTGCACTGCTACACAGTAAATAATGAAATCAGTTAAGGATGAAAAGGCAGCAAAACATATTTCCCCCCCCCCTCTTAAAAAATATTTATTCTATGCCTGTGTTTGAATTAACAAATGTAACTAATTTTCATAACCTTGTTTGGCATACACATACATGTAAGTTTAGATGTAGGTGATAATAGTAATTTTACAAAGTACAAGTGCTACTCTTATATTTGGCTGATTTGTTATTTGTGCTATTAACTAATGAAATTATTTATCTACATTTTTTATTCTTTATGTAATAATTACAAATTATAATTTCAAGGTTCCCAAATGGCCGCCTTTTTAGAAAAAGGTCCTTTTTTATGCATTTTGGTCCCCTTTCTGTGACTGAAAAAAAATTTACTAATTTGGAAAAATCGTCGCAAAATTCTAAAAATCACCAAAAGTTAAAATAACACAAAGGACAAAATTTACTATAAGTGGGCTAAAACAGTGTAACTGGAATTTTTTTCATGAATGTCAAATCACCGCAGAATATGAAAAGATGTTAAAATACGCATTGAAAATCACATTAAAAATCACTAAAAATTGAAAAATTACAGAGAACAAAATTTTACTTCATTAAGCCAGAAGTTTGAAA
The DNA here is from genome assembly GCA_963932465.1 of Maratus speciosus. NCBI lineage: Eukaryota > Metazoa > Arthropoda > Arachnida > Araneae > Salticidae > Maratus > Maratus speciosus. The sequence continues at coordinate 373,443,408 of OZ010789.1, read as the reverse complement.
CCGAATGTTAAAAAATCACCACAAAATGCAAATAACTTTTTAATTTCATTAAAAATTTTGCAAAAAATTTAAAAAACACTGCGCAACTTCCAAATAAATTTTATTGAAAAGAGGACAAAATTCAATAAGGCAGGCGAAACGTTTCCATCTGGAATCCTTTTACAAATGTCAAAAAATTGCTGTGCAATTTCCAAATAAGCTTTATTGAAAACAGGACAAATTTACTAAATTGGGCTAAAAAATTGAAACTGGATTCCATTTACTAATGTGGAAAAGTCACTGCAAAAAAATCACTAAAAATACTATTTTGAATACATAAATTGCATACATAATTGAATACATAAAAAGTCTATTATTAGAAGATCCTTCAAATTCAAACTTCCTATTTCAGATTCAATCAAAAAAGCTTTTTGTACTTTTTTCTTTTTTGCACATAATTGTAAGACTTGTTTTAATAATTGAAATAAATTTGTTTGTCGGTTAGAAGGTTAAAATGTCAATATTTAGTCAATTTTTACAGGGCATGAAATTCAGTTTTTTTTTTAAAAGTAGGATATTCTCTCTAGCAGCATTTTTAAATAGTGGTGAGTGCATAGAGTGGGGGGAAAAATAGCTTTAATCCTGCATTTATTTTATAACATACTATTTAAGTTAACAGTAATTATTAACGCATGGAAAGTGTCATTCAAAGAACTGTCAATAATTCAGAAAATTTTAATCTCATGTTCTTAATAATTGGATTTCATTCAGTGTTTGTGATCTTAATTTCATAACAGTTTCTGCATTTCTTCTTCCATTTGATTATTGTTCCAAAAAATAACAAAATTCATGAAATTCTCCAGTATTGGATTTCGAAATTTTAGGTTGAATCCTGCAGTCTCACTATGAATTTCAAGCCCTGTTGTATGCTACACTTTAATTAAACCTTTCTTCTTTTGGTGGAATTATGCTGTATCACACCAGTTTTTTTCCACTTTATAAATACAGTAGACTCCCTCAAATCCGCAACCCTTAAATCCATAAATGCATAAAATCTGCACATCATTGCAGATGTAAAGAGCTTTACATTTAAGCTGTAAGGGAAAAATTCAAGATTTTTTTTTATTTTTTTTTATTTATATTATTCTATATCTATACACATTTTAATATGTAATTCTGGTTAATGTGATGGAACTTATTCTTTCTCATGAAGGAAGTGTAAATTTATTTCCCAAAAATTCAAGATAGAGCTAATATAGAGAGGTGATTGTGATCTTTTTTACAAAATATATTTATGTATTAATCAAGCCTGTTCAGTTATATTAAGTCTGGCTAAACATGAAATAAATTTTTCATTATGATTTTTATGTAAATTATTAGTGTATCTTTATGAGGGAGTTTCATTGAATAATTCAAGAAAAAATTATCTCATCATTATTATGCATTTTTAGTTATACATTTTTAATTATTTCCTTGGTCTTTACTTTTAATATTTTAATCATTTTCTAAATTTTTATTTTTTTACTGAATTATTTTAATATTTTACATTATTGTAAGCATTCATTATAATTTCAAGTGCATTAATACATTCAAATTACTGTTTCAAAAATGTAAACAAAACAGTGACCAGAAATATTTAAAATTCTAAAATCTGCACAACTTTCCGATCCACACTTTCCCAGCACTGGTCCCAATCTATCCTGATTTGAGAGAGTGTATTATATATTATATAGGTATTAGCAGTTCATTTGAATTCAATCAAGTTATAATATTAGTTCCAATTGCAATAGGTATTGGTATTAATATTTTCCAGTAATGACTCTAAAATGTTTATTCTTATTTGTAAATTTTATGTTGTTAGTTTTGTTGAATAATTTACTTTTTTATGCCATAATTTTCATTAATATTTTACTTTCCCTCCTTTCTCTTTCTAGATGCTTATCTTCTTTCGAAGATTCTTCAATTATGTTTAGTAAAAAAGATATAAATTCATTCAAGACTGATTTAACTAGAAATTCAGAAATTTTGGACATTTCTTCTTGGAATGTAGTTGAACAGTTTAGTAAAGCTCAAAGGTTACTTATCTCGGTTGCCATTGATTATGATAGCAAAAACAGATCCACTGAAAATATGTATGTATTTTTATTATCATAATTTTTTATTTATAAATATTTAAACTATATACTCATTAAATTTAGTCTATTTTAATATGAGTTTTCATCAGTTTTTTATTTGTTTTGGATGTTTGAATCCTAATCATGTTTTATCTGGTAGCAATAAACTTTAATTGTAATAAGTTTTGTCTCTATCCACTCTAATATTTTTAAGCATTTATTTTTTCCTGTACAGTAGAGTACTGCTAATCTGTGAATGCTTGTAATCTGTGCTGAATCTATGAATGTAAACAAGGAAATTAAATTTTCAAAATGTTTCAATGGAAACAAAATGTTATTTTTTTTTCCCCCTTCTAACTTTAAGTTTTTTCTTATCCCTTTCTACATTATCATATCATATAAAAATCTTCTTTGTAGTTTAAAATTATACTATATTTAAATGTAAAATTTTATTTATTTAATCATTTATTCATGGAGTACTTGAAATATACAATTTGAGCTCCTATGGAAAAAGTACTTGAATAGAATATAGTTTTTTTCCTTATTTTCTAACATATATTCTTTATATTCAAAATTCCTGATTCTTTTGTTAAAAAAAAAACACTGGTTTCTTTGATTTTGTTTTAATAGTTATTGATTTTAATCACGATTCCATTAACCCTTTCAGTAACAAAGTACTTGTATTCATAAAATGTTGAAATAATTGAATGACACCAGTATTTACAAGAAAATTTAATTGCAAACAAGTAAATGTATATTTTCATGTGCCAATGTGGCAATTAGGGATTAAAATTTTGTGATGCCATAGCGGCATTATTGCCTTTCCAGGATTTAAATACTTATGTTATTAGTATTATTAGGGTTATTGTAATGGTATAACACTCAGAAATATAAATTAAAGTTTGGTATTCATATTTTTAAATAGATGGCGACACCAGACATCTGCTAGGAATTCTCTATAATTTTGTTCTAAGACTCGTTGATGATTAAATTAAAAATTTTGCTGTCTTGTTTTTTAATTTTTTTTAACATTATTATTATTTGTAAATAAATCTTTTAAACTTATTTATCGTGAAAAATAATATATCGCAATAGTCATATTTTTTTTAGAAAGGATATGGACTTAAAAGAAAAAAAAAAAATTCCTTGAATGCCAGTGCTCATTTCTGCTAGTTTCTGACAATTAAATGGAAAAAAATAACATTTTATTAAGATTTTTTACTAGGCTAGATATATTAATTTTTTTTAGAGCAACAAAGTGTTTTAACTGATCAAGAACTTAATTTATAGATTGAAATATCTAATTGGTCAACATAAATCGAATGTCTTAAAGCAGACAACCTAAAAAAAATGTAAACAAAGATTAAATAGACATGACCTTTTATCTGCATGACGTTCTGAGCCAAGCTGTGCAGATTAGTAGTCTTCTACTGTAATAAAAAATAAATTGTAGATATTTGGCAGGTTTTATTGTTATAATTTTTTTTTTTCCCTTCCAAAAGGCAAGATTTATCTGAACATATTCATGATGCAAGGGATAGAATTTTAAAACTCATGAAGCTTTCCACACTAAATTGGCCTCCACAGATTGGTTCAAAGTTAGCTGGTTTATTTGTGTCAACATCCTCATTTCAGACATCCAAAAAGGTATTTAAACATAAATTTGTCTAGTTTTTTACCAGAAACTTTGGAATGTTTAACATTTCTTACCATCGAAAATATGTAATATGTGATTTAAAAGGAAAACGAAAGGTGAATTTTTGATAATCAGGTTTTATACACACCTGAAAAGCCTGGAAAAATTATAACTCAAAAAGCCATGGAAGACTTTGTGAAAATCATAGTTTTATTCTTAAACCTGAAAAATCTCCTATCTGGACAACAAGTTGTTGACCTCACAAGTAGGGATGCAACGGATATCATGTAAATATCCAATATCTAGCATATCCGGCTGATTTTTCAATATTTAAAATTTCATTGGATATATGAATCACAATCACTGGATATCCGACTTCTCTGCTGGATATCCGGCAGAGCACAGCAAATCAAACATATACGGATAACATAAATCCCGAAAAACTTTTGTTTATAATGCAAGAAATAAAATATTGTAAATTCCCAATCCATGAGTAAAAGGTATCTCTCAAAAGTTTAAAGAATTGCCAGCATTCCTAATATTGATATTTGAACTCTTTATAATAAATTTAAGAATTTACATCTTTTAGAAAATTGTATCTTTACTTTCAGATTGTAAAATAAAATTCGAAGTTGTTTAGTAGAGTATGACTTTAATTATTTTCTTTCTTTCTTTTAATCTAAACAATTAAACAGACTGTACTCTGACTCTGGGTTATGTAAATTGGAGTGTGAAATTCAATTGAAAATTCAAATTGAACTAAAATAATTCTAATTTACCAACCCAAAGCCACACTGCAGCTGGTCGTAATAATGGAAGTCATTGACGAAGTTTACTAATTAAGAATAATTATTAAGGAATATATAAAATGATTCAAAATTAATATTCACTTGTATATGTTGCTGCAAAAATAAAAGAACACTCACCCCAGTTGAAGCAAATGAAGACCCACTTGATTGAACACTAAAAATTTTATTCAATAGTAACACACACACACACGCATATATATATATATATATATATAAAATATATATTATATATTTTATATATTTATATTATATATTTATATTATATTTATATTATATATTTTATATATTTATATTTTAATATATATTATATATATAATAAAACATTAAATTTAGAATGTGCATAATAAACATACTATTTTATAATATTGTGTCTCTACTGATATTAATCTTAATTTACTTACTATTTAATATTTAATAAATAATTAAAAATAATTATAAACATTCTAATTGATGATAAGTGATTATTATCGATTTATGATTTATTAATTAGTTCTCTTTGCGTTTTAAGATTAGATGAAATAGCTATACTATTACATTAGGAATTTACATTATCACAACAGATGGCAGCACTATAAAAAAAAAATTTCAAGTTGTCTGTGTTCTTTAAATTGTTACGCCAAATGGCAGCACTAAATAATTATTTATTTAGGTTTAAATTAGTTTGTTGCCATTTCATTTATTATATTTTAATATTTCTCTGTGTAATTATACACTTAAATTTAAATAATTTTATTCTATATATTTTTATTAATAGTTTATTATAGAATATTTTTATGCATCTAATAATTTTTGTATAATAATGATGATATGTCATTTTATTTTTATTTGTCGTTGTGTATTTTTTTGGAACACTATGTAGTTTCGCAACCGTAAGAATTTGTTTTTAACTGTAAAAATAAATCAGTGGGACATTTGCTGTGATTAATTTTCTACTTGTTCATGGTTTAAAGTGGTCTTTGAAATTCTATATCTTGGTATGTCTTCGAATTTAATTGTTTCTTTAAATTAAAATTGTTTATTATTAAGGATCTTGTTATGATTAAATTTTTTATATTATTAAATTTACATGTCATGGGATTTTTAAGCCTTTTTTTATGGTGTGTGGTCGATTGGGTGCATCAGGAATCTATTTTTAGCTTATGCTGGATTCTTGTACAGAAATCGACTATGCTTTTGCTTATATTGGCGTTTTATGTACCCCTGATGAAGTGAAATGCTATATAAGCTTCCGGCTCCATCCTTCCTTCCACTTGATCTATTCTCTGTTTACAATATCTCTTTTAAGTGTTCAACAATTTTTGGCTGGTTTCTTGTTTCATAAGTCTTTAATATATATTTTTTTTTTTCAAAAATATTTTGGTGGTTTTTCATATGTAAATATGGATTAATCGTATGCAATGTGCTGGCTTGGTGGATTTTGCTTAATTAATATTACATGTATTGGGTTCCATCTGTATTTTGTATAATGTTACAGTTATAATTTGCTGCTAAATTTATTAAATTAATTATTGTAATAGGAATAGATGATTTGTAATTATATTGTGGCTATATATATATATATTAATGAATGACGATTAGGTAGATCCATCAAAACTATTTTTCTTATAATATATCGTAATAGGATGTTTGCATACTTTTGACAAAAAAGCAATTGTATTCCACCTGTAAATAGATATAACTTTATTATATATTAAAATATTTCAGTTAAATAATTACATTTGAAAGTGGTAAAATTAAAAAGATGATGATAGTCTCTAATTAAATGAGAAATTGTAGATTGGAAGGAATGTCCTCTATAATTCCCTTCACAATTAAGGTTTTGTGCAACAACTATTGTTCAAGAAATGAATTTAGGTAAGTTCGAATGTTATTGGACAGTAAGTGCGGAGATCAAAGATATTTAATGAACACTTGAATGATGTACACCATAATTGACGATATTTAATGGACGTTTCATCTCAAATTTAACATCAGATTTGTAGTAAGAATGCTCAAGACATCAAGAATTCCACATTTTGCTTGAGGATGAGGGAAATGTTTAATAAGAACTTTTATGAAGAAGTCTATTTATTCTTGATATATATATTGGCTAAAAAGCAGTTGTAAGTTGAAGTCACGTCTGGCGGGGATATTTTAAAAGTTGCCGAGGAGCATAGTCAAGAATGAAAAAGATAGAAAAAACATTTTAGCGTATTTCAGCTAAAGTATTTATCCCAAGTAGCTGAAAATTTCGCAGTCGGCTGGAAATAAATATTTCTATCCATAGAATATATTTTTAAAAAAAATATTAATAAATAAAAGTTTTCTGTTTTTAATATTTTAGACTTAGAAAATGACAATATGTTTACAAATTTCGCGATGTATATCGAAGGAAAATCTGAAAGTTAAATTAGTGAAACATAATAATATACTAGTTGCACTTAATGAATCTTAATAAAAGATAATGTTTACATTAGAAAATAAGAAAATATTGAATTATTTATTACTTAAATTTTGCTTATAAGGTTATAACTTGGGATTTGAAATAAGGTGTTTGAACATGCTAATTTAAGTTGTAAAGGGGAAATAAATTCTATTATTTAAATTAGTTAGAATGGAAAATGATGCATTATATATTTTATGATACAACATAGACTTCTTTTTGTGTTTTAACATGTATGTTAAATTTTTTTTAGACTTGTTACTTTTAATAAAGGAATTTTAATGCATAACATGAAAATCTGTTTCATACCTGTATAAAACTACAAGGGGAAAGTATAGCTTTATTATAAATATTTAAAATTAAAAGTAATTTTCTTTTTACTTATAAATATCAATTTAACCCAAAATAAATCTAAATGTGACTTAAAGTAAAACAATATTAAATAATTAAAACTGAAAAAAGGCATCAATTAAACCTTTGGTGGAGAAAATAACTCTTCAACCATGGGTATATTAGTAGATATTTTATGCTTAAATTAAAAAAAAAAAAAGTATTTCTTTGTGAAAATATTCTACAATTACAGATATATTAATAAATGTGTTATGGTTAAAATTTGTTTACTTCTGCCAACATTCTCCAAATAAACAGAATATTTTAATGTTTAAATTACATTTTTTATACAATATTATTTATATACATTCTAGTGTAAATGCCCGTCCTAGGACGGTGGGTAAAAATTGTGTTTTTCACTTAAAATTTGAAAAACTGATAAAAAAAAATAATTGACAATATGGAAGCATTCAGATGAGCAAAGTTCGGCTAGTTTATGTTCTAATAAACACACAATTAGCATTTACAATATTTCTGGGTAAAATATGTTTTCCGGCTAATATACTATAACAAAATTAAGATTTCTTAATAAAACAAAAATTTAATAAATATGTAATAAAAGTGCGTAATTAAAACAGTCTGCTGCAACTATTGAAATAATACTATTTTTTTTAATAATTTATCGTTTACCCCCCCCCCCTTTCTCCAAATTTTTTTTAATATCCTCCAAATATTTTTTAATAATCCTGATTAATAAATAAGTATATCGGGTTGAATCCCAACCGTCCAATCCCCTAAGCTTCTTTCCTCCTGATGCAAAGCTATAAATCAAAAATTATTAATTTTACTTTTCGTATAAATATTAATTTTTTACTTTTAAAATATTGAATGTTTTTTTTTTTTTTTTTAAAGTTTAAATTTACCTACACCTGTATATAGAAAAGGAAAATATAAGTAATGTGTAATTTAAAAATAAGTTACAAAATAATAGGCGTAAAATATTTAAATTGATTACTTTTTTAAAAGAAACTCAGTTTTATCAATTTTTTGCAGGGGAAAAAAAAAAGGATATTTTTAAAAATACCATATCATTGTTTTCTGTGAATCACTTTATATGAGAAATAAATTAAAATTCCTTACATGTCGCAAAGAAAATTTAATATGATTGCAACTTAATACTTGAAATAATCTCAAGTGACACTTGGCGATTTATTTTGGTGGTGTAATGCGATGTGCCTTGCACTGATTTGTTAGGAAGAAGTGCTTACCACTGCTCAATTATCAGGACTGTAACCTTGAGAAGTAATTGCGCGATTCTTGTTTCTTGTCAACCAATGGGAGAATGGATCATTTTCCCCTTGAGTCTCTTCCTGGGAGACTGCGGTAAGATTGATGGATTCACCCTGCCCAGCGTTACACTGGCTTTTATTATATAGAGATGAGGCATTCAGAACTAATGTGAATCAAGTCAGGGCTTGAATTTCGAGACAGGATGGCGAGATTCATGCCCAAAAGAATATAGTGGGCAGGAGGCTCCCGTTCCTCCAGAAACGTTTCTTTGTAAAATGACAATCAAGTCTCGGGACCAACTGACAAATTTCGCAATATTTTCCGGGATGGATTGGTAGATTTCATAGTTTCTTCTTACGACATATTGATAAAATTCATGATTTTTTTCTGCATCTTACTGAAAAATTTTGCGATTTTTCTCAGCAGCCGATTAACAAATTTCACTTTTTTTTTTTTTTCTGAAGACCAATTGGCGAAATTCGCAAATTTTATTCTGGAGACCAATTGACAAATTTAGTGATTTTATTCCGAGATCGATTGGCAAATTTCTCTATTTGTTCTTGCGACATACTGACAAAATTCACGATTGTATTTCTGTGTCCAATTGAAACTTTTCCCATTTTTTCTATGCAAACTTCTGACGAATTTCATGATATTTGCTTGTGACAGACTGATGAATTTCACAAATGCCTTCCTGTGACTGAATGGCTAATTTTGCGATATTTTCCCAAGACCGATTCCCTTTGAGTTTTTTCCTAGCGATCGATTTTTTTTTCTTGCAACTGGTCGGCAAATTTTTTGATTTTTTTCCCTCCATGATTGACAAAATTTGCCATATTTTTTCTACTACCAATTTACATATTTTGCAATTTTTTTTTATTTAATTTTTATTTTTTTCCGTATTGCTGAAAAAGGAAATAACTGAAAGGCCACCGGAGACCGAGTCCTACCAAACTGACCTAGAATCAGCACTAAACAAAATGAGATTAGATCTCTTGATGCACATGAAGAAACAAAAATTGGGGGGACTTCAAGAAAGCATATTTAGAAATAACAAACTAGTTGATACTTGTAATTTACAGAAATTAGGACATGACTTTTTGAAGTCAACCATTTCTTGTGTAATAGAAGAAATCAGTTGACTGTTTCCTTTTCAAACTTTGGATATGGATTTAAAATTTCAACACATTATGTTATAAAAACATTACATAACATTTCCCATTCAAAATTAACATAATTTTACATAAATTAAATTCTTATACTTTGAATTTGAAGTTTTGTTATTTTAATAAACAATCTCAACTTAATAAATTTATTTCTCAAAAACTAAAATAAATATTCTCTATAATTTCTCCTATTTAAAATTAAATCTTTATTATTTAATACTATTTATTAAACTAAACAATAATATAATTAACTTTCAGCAAACTACAAACTTGTATTTATTTTTCAAAGATCGCGATATCAAACTGGATAGTTTGATATAAATGTATCACCTAACACTACTGAAACTAGCAGAGTTGATTCCTAAAAGATCAATACACAGAATGGAAACGATTTGCTGGTTAAGTTTAGGCACTAACTAAATAAATGAATTCAAAAGTATATTTAAACTGAATATAAACTCTTTATAATGTTCTGTTTAAAACAATAACCAATAATCTATACATAAAGATAACAGGTTTTAAAAACAAAATGCGTTATTAAAAGAAATAAAAAGTTAAAAAAAAAAAAAAAACTTTACATAAAAACAACAAAGCTTCAGTTTCTTATTAAACATAGCTGAAACATTATCTGATATTATGTAAATAAATATGTTCACCACTATTGTAAATTATCTAGAGTTTATCAAACAAAAACTGCAATGTAATTACTTGTAGGCAAAAGTAACTAAACTGGAACAATGATTAAATCTGAATTTAACTATTACTTTAAACAAATTCACTTTTACAATCAATTTAAATATTTACTTCATTAACTTATTAATTCAATTCAACTTCTATTGTATTAAATCATAACCATATTTAACATTAATGAAAAATACTTTAAATTTACTTTAATCATTAACTTATTTTAATAGAAAACAAAGTTTACTTTAAACACAATATCAGACTGTTCTTTAAAAAAAGTAAAAGTATCAGTGATGTCGCTGTACTTGAAAAATCCTGGGTACCCGGGACCCATGATTTCCAAAAATATGGGTCCTTTTTTTACAAAAGCGGGTCCCCATCAATAATAATTCATATTTTAAAGGAATAAATGAAACTTGTTTATTTGGAAAAGATAAAGTAAATGCATTAATTTATGTTTTAATAATAATTAAATAATGAATTAAAACCAGTATTATTTGCACTCAAATAAGATATTATTAAAAAATATTAAGAGAAATTTTCTTTACTTTTTTTAAAAGTAAAAGTGCAATTTTAATTGTATAATAATGCTTATTTGAGAGTAGAAGATACACTAACAAGTATAACTAATGTTCCCATTTCTTTTAAAAAGGGGCAAAGTGGGTTTATTGTAAAAGATATTTTTGCTGAAAAAAAGAATGCTTATGTTAAGTAAAGGGGTACTTTTTGTTGAATGAATAGGTGCTTTCATTACACTTCCCATTGAATTATTTGTCAGCATAGATCTGTGTTGGAATCAAGACATTTTCCTTGGAAGTGAAATTCACATCTAAATCATTAATAAGCATCAAATCCTAAATCTTCCGAATGTGAGACATTTCAATGTTGTAAGAAGGTGGGTATGGGGGGGGGGGGGGATTTTTCACTGGCCCACTCCTGAATACATTATCAAAGTACACTGAAATCATGCTGTATTTTTAAGAATCTCATTAAAAAAAATTAAATTCCATTTTATGAATATTCTACCTATAAGTTTGGTTTGCACATCTCTTTTGGTTCTTTGACTAAATTTGCATTTTTTTCGTGATCCTTTGACGAAATTCGCTATTTTTTTCACGAACTTGTTACGAAAATAGTGTTTTTTCTGCGATACTTTGACGAAATGTGATCTTTTTTCGAGATCCTTAGACGAAATTCGACTTTGTTCCGCAATTTTTTGATGAAATTCGCCATTTTTTTGCAATTTTTTGACGAAATATGCTATTTTGTCGCAGCCCTTTTACGAAAATAGCGTTTTTTCCATGGTATTTTGAAGAAATTTGCGTTTTTTTCGCGATCCTTTGACAAAAATCTGCTTTTTTTTCGCAATTTTTTGACGAAATCCGCTCTTTTTTCGCGATCTTTTGACGAAATACACTATTTTTTTTGTGGTCCATTTACGAAAATCGCGTTTTACCGCAATCCTTTGGCGAAATTTGCGTTTTTTTTTTTTTTTTTTTTTTTTTTTTTTGCGGTCCTTTGACAAAAATTGGCTTTTTTGATGAAATCCGCTATTTTTTCGCGATTCTTGGACGAAATATGCTATTTTTTCACGGCACATTTACGAAAATCTCGTTTCTTCCGCGATATTTTGATGAAATTTACGCTTTTTTGCGATCCTTTAATGAAAATTGGCCTTTTTTCCATGATTTATTGATGAAATTACGCATCCCGCGGGACGCGTAAGAACTATTTTGTTTGCATCCAGTCTCTGATTTTTCATGTAATTTACGCGCTATAGCGCGTCCGCGGCATCGCTGAGTATGCATAATAAATAAGAGAAAATTATTTTAATAAACTAAAAGAAAAGCATATTTAAACCAGTTAATCTCCAGCAGATCATAATGACTTTAAGTAAGTGAAAAATCCTATTCCTTTGATAAACAAAAGCCAGAAAAGATAATGATGCTGACCACCAGAAAAGAGAAACCCACGTGAACTGCTGAAATGACCTTTAACATCCATGTTTGTAGAAAGGGAGCGTCTTGTATATTTTCTAAAAACCTCTTGAAACATTCAAAGTTGTTCAACAACATCATGGAAACTCTAAAAGACTTCAAAAGAGCCAATTCACTTTGAACACTACTCCATAACTCACAGACTTAAATAACACTGGCTTATGACGATATTTCCATCTTGACGACTCCTCTCAAAAACAGTAGAAGGTATTCATAAACGGTCACTATAACACTTTTAAAGTCTGCACAAGAGTTCCATGGTTGAAAAACAAAAACATTCATTACAGCATAACTTCTGGAAACTATGTACATTTTAAAAGACAAGCATTTTTCATATCGGAAATATATAACAAGGTGAATGAATACTTATTGCTTTGACTAAACACTCCTTGGCAAAAGCTGAATGTTTCACTTTGAAATGCAAGGACAACACAATACTAAACAATATCCGAATCTAAAGCATGTTCAAATGACACCAGCTTATATATGATCTTGACTAAGCAATTATCCATGTGCTTTCTCTCATCTGGAACAATCCGTGAGTGACTTAACTCGGACAGATGCAGAGACTGAAAACTCGACCTAAGACGACTTATGCCATCTACTGGTCTTTGAGTGTACTGCTTCAGTCCAATAGCGAGTGCAGCAAAAAGGCATATAGAGTAAGATGAGCAAAAATATGTCCGGTCACTTAAAACATTTCGGATGAATGAAAATGGATGAAATTTAATTGAAAAAGGTAAGCAAAACTCATTTAAACTTGTAAGAGATTTAATAAAGATATGTTTCAAAATAAAGTAATAGTAAATGATTTAATAAAGATATATTGTATGGATTATGTATAAATAAAAATACAATTAATGGAATCTATTAGAGAACTTTAATAGATATATGGTTTAAGATAAATGAAAATATTTATTAGAATAGAAAAATAGGAGAATATGATATGAGTTGATAATAAAAAAAAAAAAAAAAAAAAAAAAAAAAAAACAGACAATCTATGTCCCATCAATGTTTATTCCTATCAAAACTGACAGCAATATGAACTAAGTTTAAATATTAAAAATATAAAATCTGTATTCTTAAATACAGTGAAGCACCGTTTATGCGTTTTTCAAGAGACCAAGAAAAGGAAACGTATAAATGAAAAAACGTATAAACGAAAATCACAAAACTACAAACGTTTCCGTAATTACCAACAATAAAAAATTCATAGATAAATTAAAATACATGAAATACAAGAGTTATGTAATACTAAACTTCTTATTCCGGATATAATTTACAACTTACTGCTATTCGTATTCATTCACCATGTACAAAATATTTTGTTATTTTAGGTTGTACGGAATTTTTGGAATGCACAGAAAAAAGTTCATTGTTCAGAGTTAAAAGTGCCATCTTAACATTATCATTCAAATCTCTGCTAATGAGGTATTCTTGCATGGTGTTAAAACCTGCCAAAGCTTGTTGAAAACTTGGCAGTGGCTTTTCGGAGCAGTTATCCTCTTCTTCACTGCTAGTTTCCTCATTTGCAATCATTTCATCGATTGTTAAAAGAGAACATGTTGCAAGTTCCGAATCACATTGCACAAAATCTTCAAATGTAGTAACATCACTTAAATTTGACCAGTTTTCTGGTGGAGCAAAATGATCAGGTTCGGCGTTTTCAATAGGATTGACATCCACTGGTGTTAAAAATCCGCCAAGGGCGAAGCAGTTTTTTATCGTTTTGGGTAAAACATTTTGCCAAGCCATCATTATGAAATTCATAGCTTGTAAGATGTTAATGTTCACATTTTCGAAGTCACCGTGGTCTAAACTGGCGATAGCAGTTTTCACCAAAAGTTTTCGATAATGTTGTTTTAGGGATTTTATGACTCCTAAATCCAGTGGCTGCAATTTGCTGGTACAATTTGCAGGGAAGAATTTGACAGTTATGTTTTTAAGAAAGTCCATATTAGGTGGATGAGCTGAACACTGATCAATGAATAAAATGATTCGCCGCTTTTGGTTTCGCATTTTATCATCTAATTCTTTTAACCAATCGGTAAAGAAGGGCATTGTGATCCATGATTTTTTATTAGCCAGGTATATTGTTGGTAATGTTTTCACATTTTTGAAGCAGCGGGGCTTTTTTGATTTGCCAATAATCAAAGGAGGGAATTTTTCTGATCCATCTGCATTGGCATACAATAGCACTGTTAATCGCACTTTACTCTTTTTTCCACCATGACACATATCCGATTTGATTGCAAGAGTTTTAGATGGCAGAAGATTATAAAATAAACTGGTTTTATCTGCATTGAAAATGTCTTTTTGTTCATATCCTTTTATCAGATCTGGCAATTGGTTTTGAATCCAATCATCCACTGTTTCGCAATCAACATCTCCAGACTCTCCACTTATAGCTTTGCTTTTTATGCCATGTCTTAATTTAAACTTGTGAAGCCATCCTAAAGAAAATGATGCATCGCATTCCACATTTAGCTTCTTCAAAATTTCTCGTGCTTTCTCCATAAGCAATGGACCGCTGATGGGAATTTTTACACTACGACACTGATTAAACCACTGTAAAAGCAATTTTTCAACATCAGTGAATTTTCCGCTTTGAATTCGAAGTTTTTTTTGAAGCACTATATCCACTTTGATGATGGCTTTCGTCGATGATCTTACGCTTATAAATTAGCGTGTTTAAAGTTGAAACTGGTAAACCTAATTCTTTAGCAAGATCCACTCTTTTTAAATGTTGGTTTTCATCCACTTTTTTTAAAACACACATCTTTTCCTTCAACGACAGATTTTCTATTACGCGAAGTCATTGTGAACTGCTAGTGAACGATACAAATCCAGGCACTGAAGTTGCCAGGAAAAGAACTTGCCCTGTTGGGTCTGGGGAGAGTACAACAATAACCCTTATCTATAGAAAGTGGGATGTTCGCATTCCTTAGGGGTACGGCTTTTGTTCAGCTGGGCAGGTGTTGTGAAGGTCACGTGCCTTTTGTAAAACTGGACAATCGGGAGTTGGGAATATGAGGATGAAATGCACATTTTTCTCTTCTTGACTTGTTGAAAAAAAACGTATAAATGAAATTTGCGATTTAAGGAAAAACGTATAAATGAAATTATTTAACGTTAATATCTATTGGATTTTGTCGGGACCAATCAAAAAAACGTATAAATGATGAAAATGTATAAACAAGAAACGTATAAGCAGTGCTCTACTGTATTCCAACTTCAAATCATATTTATTGGATTTTAATATTTATTCTCATTCCTCTGGAAAAATTTCAGCATAATTGCTCATCAACTTTGCCAAATACACAATAAAATATTTTCTAACTTTTTCTGTCTTTAAAATGGAACGCACTTTTGATTTTCAAATTCTGATATCAGCATTACACCTACGCTGATCGAAAAAGTAAATTTCTCATAGGCCATTTTTTTAACAGCTCTGCTCGAGATGGTGTGGGGACATGTGACAGGTTATTGAATTCCCGATTCTAAGAATTTTGTGGGGGATCTTGGTTCGCGCAGAACAGGAATTGATGAGTTTGATTCTCAACTGCAAAAATCATCTTTGAAAATCATTTTTTTGGGAGTCTGGTTCGAATTCCTGTATTTGTCAGATGGACAACTCTCTTCCTTTTTAAAAATCACCGTTGGGCAAAAGCCCCGGTGAAAGCATGTTGGAATGGCACATCCTCATTGTTAAAAGAATATCTGTATCAAATAATAATCCCCCGAAATACATCAATAGTTAACGCCTAAAAAATTCATTATTGGAAGTTTGGATTGGAAGAAAAAGAAGAAAATGCTTATTTTTATTCATTCTCATAGTCAAGTATGTACCACCATCCATTTGATGCTGAAAAGATTTAAAGCTATAAATCCATAACATCAATCCATCAGTGAAGTGTGAATAGAAAGCTACAATCTTTCACATTTTTGCTGCTCCCCATCATAAATAAGAATGCTCCAGTTTTTTTTTTGTTTTTGCTCATCAATCTTCATAGTGCCAATGTAATGTCAATAAATATTTTTATTATCTAATGTCAACTGACCATGGTATACTTTCTTATACCTGCCAGTCTCGCAATCATCATATTAATATTAGGATTTTATCACCACCCAGACTTTTAGACTTTTCTTTAGAGACTTTCAAAAACCATGTTCAATTCAAAAAGTGTTAACATTTATAAGGACTGTTCAACATATATAAAGAGAACTTCTCAGAATGAATATCTAAAATAATACAGATAAATATTTTGTCTTTTTACAATAATTTTGATATTTATTGATGTTTCATTTTCAATATTAAACCCATCCTCTGGATCTGGATAGATCTTTAAATATTTGATGATTTTCAATAAACAACATGAATGTGTAATTTGTCCTGATTATTTAGTGTAATAATTGTTTCTCGTATTATTTCGCCAAAATGGGGTGAGTAAAGTTTCATTACTTGCATTATTATTATTCATTCAAAGAATTCTTTTCAGATTCACAGTTTTATTATTATCTTTGGCCAGTTTTATAATTTCAATACACTTGTTATTTGGCATACTTGTTATATATTACTGGATAGATTACCATTGTTAGCTAAATAATACTTTAATAATAAAAACTATATTTTTAAATTCAAATTGTATCTCATGTAATTCAACGTAAATGTATTTGGCCACTATATGAAACCGGCTACAGTATGATTTGGGGTAAATTAGAATTATTTTAATTTAGTTTTCTTGAATTCACACTCCAATTTATTTAACCCAGGTCACATTACATGATGCATGGAACCTAGTTCAATTAACGAAAATACCAGAGATTCCAGTTTTGGCTATAATTCCATCTTCTCTAATAATTATTTTTTAATTTTGTCATTTCTGTTTTAGATAAATTGCTATATCTCTTAAGGATATAAAATATTAAAGATCAGTTTGTTCATTTCAGATTCCTTCTGTTCAGTTAAGGGAGAATATCAAACTTGATCCTACCGATTGTTACAGTTCTACATTAGGATTCTTATTGACTTGGGAGAATGTGTGGCTTAATTTAAATCCGTCTTCTCCTGTAAAATTTCAGAGTAAGTGCTAGTTTTATTTTCTTATTTGAGAATTCAGTGGCATATATTTGAGGTAGAACATTTAACCGTGAATGTTCTTTGTTTTTATGTATTTTTATCTGGGTAACGTGGATTGCAATTTTAAACAACTAGAAAAAATTAAAATGACCTTTAGATTTTTTTTTTTTTAAATAAATACTCATATTTCTTTTTCAATGAAAGGTCCCATTGAGAACAGAAAAGAGCCTTCTGTTCATGTGTTTTTGCATTTCTATCTGGGTTAGTTAAATGGAAATCATAAAAGGAAAAAATATTAAGCTGGCCTTCAGAAAATATTTTTATTTCTTTGAAATAGTAAATACCCATATAGTATATATGTCTCACTTGTTATGAGGATCTGTTTCAAAGAATTTTATAATAGTTTATGCATCATTTTTAATTTGCATAAAAATTCATTTATAATTTGTATAGTCACATTTGTTGATGATAATTTGTATTGGTTTATAATGGTTATATATGTATATAAATATATATATATATATATATATATATACACACAGTAATAACAAAAGGTTTCACTCTGTGTGTGTGTGTGTGTGTGTGTGTGTGTGTGTGTGTGTGTGTGTGTGTGAGAGAGAGAGAGAGAGAGAGAGAGAGAGAGAGAGAGACTGGGAGAGAATGAATTTTAATTTTCTAATAATTAACTGAGTTATTAAGTAAAATTTATAAAGAACTCTCATTAAAAATTCACCTCTGTCATGAGAGGGAAATAGCACTCGTGCATGAGCAGATACCCTATTTTTGTATCAGAGGAAATGAAGATCAAAAAGAAGGAATTTTGAGCAGTATTTTGTCATTATTTATTAACTTCTATTGCTCAAACCACTTAGTGAAGTAAAAACAGATTACATATTCTGAAAAATCATACCCTGATGTCTGAAATGCTACAATCTGTCTTCGGCAGGGTATACCATGCTACGTAACGGAATTGCTACTTTTTGCTCGAGTTTGTTCTTGCAAACAATCCTCGAATATGCATGATTTTATATTTATTAAATGAAAATCCTTCCAAACGAAGTAAGGGTATCCCATTATAGTCATTGCAGACATTTAGATAGATTAAACTTTCAATTCTGACCAAAGGTTCTTGAGAAAACATAACTAATATAAAACATGCACCCACCCTTACTCTTTTAGAATGCAAAATTATATCTTTCAGTGTAATACACAAATTCTCAGATATGTGCAGGAATGAAAACCCCTTCGAAAATGTTCCTAATGGGGAATGATATCTTCAAAGATACGGAAGTGGAAATAAAGTCTGGCAAATACCTGAAGTGCCTACAAAAAATAATTTTTTTAAATAGTAAATATAAATATATTTCCTAATCAAAGAAACAGAAGTTGAAAATGAATGTGAATATGTTTCGTTTGGCACCAACTATTATGTCTGGCTACAATAGTGTTGGTATAACACAAAAGTACCATAAATGTGTCACTAGTGCCTGTTTTCCAACCGTTTGGCTTCCTGTTTTGTAACTGTGCTTTATGGAGATTGGAATTTCAAATAATTTCATTTCTGATATCCTATATAGAATTTAGATGCACAAAGACCTTTGTTATGGTGTTATACATACGCTAATTTTTTCTTTTATTTTTTGTCACTTCTAGATGGTTATTTTGATCTTCTCATGACTGCTATAAGACTTTCAAGAAAGCAACAGAACTTTAAAGTGTGTTATAAACTTATATCAAAATCACTGAATAATTTATCTAAAACTTCTCAGAGTAATGAAATAAACAGTTTAAATACAAGTACTGATAGTGTAAAAGCAATGACTGACAGCTTAAAAAGTATGTTGAAAAGCACTTTTAATTGGAGTATTAGTGAGAAGCTTTTACGAACACAGCGAGAAGGAGCAAAACTTTTGCGCTGGTAAGTTTATATTTTTCTACTCACTCACTTTTTGTATTAATTTTCACTTTACTATTATTCACTTAACAATCCTGTATTTTCCTTTTGTTCTAAATTTTCTGATTCACAAGCTTTTTTTTTTTTTATATTTATATGTACTGCTTTACTTTCTATTCTGTTGATGGGTCTAATACAGGGGTTGGAAGTAGCATGCTTCAAGTAGCAAAATTACAGTCGTCACTATTTTTTATAGTAGTATATTATTTACATGTACCTTTCTGTAAATCATGTAGCTGTAACTTTCTTCTTTTGTGAAAAATTTGTTCTGCTCAACAATTTGCAAATCTCACAAGTAAAGGTACCAGAGTCCTTAGCGGTGAATTTGGATTTTTATAGCTCATTCGATTAATCTAGAGCTTAGTAATTTGATATCTCACATATGTGCTATTGAGTTTTAATAATGACAGGGTGCCATGTCAAAGTTCAAGATTTTGTTCATTAAAAAACAGTTGCCGTCAAAGAAATAAGTATGAGTGTGATTCTTACACAACCATACATTGATGATAATCACTTTTTGACAGTTTTTCCCGAAGAAGTTAATAAAGCAAAATTATTTCTTGCAGCAAAGGCTTCTTCTTCAGATTACTCGATGATGCACTGAAAACAGATCTGCTTCCTTTCTTGAATTTTAAAATAGTAGTCTGTAGGGATGACGTAATTTTCATCTTTATCAATGTAGCCTCCTTTGGTAAATCCATACTTGAACATAGGAATGAACTTAACTGATACAAACTGATAGTATGTCAACGATTGAAGCTTTTTGATGTTGATTATAGTCATGAATGAAATATTTAATTCTTTTTACTGAAAACTTATCCCTGATTCAAAGGGTTCAATGAGATGTTGGCCTTAATCTTGTCTCCTCGCAGTAATTACGATTTTCGGCTCATGCTGATATTTCTTAAATAGAACTCGAGTGATGTTCTTTTGATTGAGCATGATGTTAATGTAGGTCTCGTGAATTTCGTCAAAAGGACGTAAAAAAAACTCATAATTAGCTCTGAGAGGATATTTCTCTCCCCCCTTCCTTTCGAAAAATTTGCTGTGAATTTCAGAATTTTTTTTAAACTCAAAATCACTTTTGCTGTTATATATTAATTGTTTTTACATATAATTGCGAAAATATTTCTAAAATATGTCATTTTTCTCTTGTAAAACTCCTACATTTTTTATTTCCAAAATTGGTTATGAACCCTGATTTATTCATATAGTGTTTAGAACAAAATTGCCTATTAACCAATTATCTTAGTCCCCATGTGAAATTTTCTCATCATATGAAAGAAGACACAAAAAAAAAAATCAGATTTCATTGTGAGTAAGCACCAACAATATTACAAACCTTAAAAATGGAAGGTTTGTAATTAAAAATTTACTATTTAAAGAAAGAAAGGATCAAACCAGTATATATTCATGGATAAGTACTACAGATAAAAGTATACTCTAAAAACAACAGTGCAAAATAGGTTTTTTTAACAGTATTGCCTTTTTTCTTATAATTTCCCCCTACCCTCCCCCACGGGATAGAATCCTTTTGTTCTAAAGTCAACACTATTCTTCCTAAAATTTCAGGTATTTTTTTCATGAACCCACAATCACCCCTGTAGTAATATATACATGTCAACAGTAATATTATATCCCAATGTAATAATCAATGTAAGAACATTAAATAAAATTTTATGCAGTTATATGATTGTGCGTAATGTTATGTATACAATAGTAGCCCCTCGTTATATCACTTGTTTAAATATATATATGTCAAGGTGCTAGTACACGTACTTTTAAGCACACTTGTTTAATAAGATAAAGTATTTACAGAGTATGTACAAGTTGGTTGATGAGATTACAGACGCGGTCGGCAAAACGCATGACTGTATGCATTGGCAAAAAACAGGCGTCTGTGTCCACAAAGGATTTTGGGCAGTATTTAACAGGAAATATCTGCTGACCAAGCCACTTTCTACAGGGTGTCTACAGAATCTGGAAATCAGGGAATCATGGAAAAATCAGAGGTTTATCAATCTGGAAATATCAGGGAAAAGTCAGGGAACTTTGTAAAAATACTCGAAAATCAGGGAAATTTATCTATATGTGAAAATATTTGCATTTTCACCCTGCCAATGAGAGTGATTCGTCTGTTTTATATACCACATTTTTTCACATTCTGATTAGTCTTCCCCAATATTTTAAAAAGATGCACATGGTATGTGTTTTTGATATTTAATGCTAATTAAGGTGATCAGATGTCCTCATTTTTTCTGTAGATAGCACTGCTTTTGAAGGCAATTTACCCATTTTCGAAAATTTTAAATGATACATTAGCATAACCTGACCAGGTGGGTAGCTTAATCCAATTAGCTATCCCGTCAGATATAGATTAGTCTTAGAACTGATATATTTTTCCGAAAATTGGGGAAATTTTCTTGTCACCATATATCCATTGGCTGTTGGACTAAAGTTCAGATTTATAAAACTATTAACCAATACTTCATAAATATTAGGCAATTTTTATGTTTTTCTCTTGTTTTTTCTCCCAAATGGGATATTAGCAAGCTGTATAAGTGTGTTATACGAGCAGACTTGCTAAGTCTCCTTATTTTGACAGGAGACTCCTGATTTTCACATGTTTTCCCACACTCCTGATTTTTGACATATTTCTCCTGATTTCTCACATATTTTTTAATATTCTATTATTTTATCCCCAAATATACTGCAATTCAGAGATGAAGACAGCAATATAAGTATACTCGTTCTTTAGTATGATTGATCAGTCGTATTTTTTGTGATAAATTATACCCAGATTCATTATACATAATGAACCTTTAAAACTTTGCTACTCTTACTACGTATATATTCTTTTCATTATCAATAATTTCTCTCGATTAAGATTTATTTAAGATTTTCACGATGGTTTTATACGTGTTTATATGGGAAACAAAACTTCCTGCTGTAATGTGTAATTAATTTAAAATTACGTTAAATCATCCTAAACATATTACATGCTTCGAGGGACCTTAAAAATAATTTTTTTATTTTTTGTAAATTTTACTTTAAATATTACTCAAAGGGACCTTATAAACATTATGGCATGCATTTATTACAAAAAAAAAAAAAAAATTTTTTTAATGTTATTTTGGAGAAAAAACTGGAATTTTACGCGTCGTTTTAGAAATCTCCGAAATGCCCCATGCACGTTCCATATCAATGAAAATCCCCAATATTTTTTCTAAAAGTTTGGTTAATATATATAAATAAAACTGTGCATCGAATTTTATATATTTGAATATAAAGGTTTAAAAAAAAAAAAAAAAAAAAAAAAAATGGAAAAATTTTGAAATTTTTCGAAAAAATTTCAAACTTTTTCAATTATTTTCTTTTCTTTTCTTTTCTTTTCTTTTTTTTTTTTTTTTTTTTGTAAATTTCACGTTAAATATTACTCAAGGGTACATTATTTGCATTATGGCATGCATTTATCACAAAAAAATTTTAAAATTTATTTTTGAGAAAAAAATGGCATTTTATGCGTTGTTATAGAAATCTTCAAAATGCCCCCTGCGCATTCGATATCAATAAAAATCCCCAATATTTTTTATAAAAGTTTGGTTTATATATATAAATAAAACTGTGCATCGAATTTTATATATTTGAATATAAAGGTATGGGAAAAAAAAATCAAAATTTTTTGAAATTTTTTTTACAATTTCTGTAGACACCCTGTTCTAACAAGGGAATCGTGCAACGTGGCTAGTCATGCGACGTTATGAAAGTGCTGATACAATGATTTCACTTGTGATATAACTTTTGCTGAGTTTGCTCCATTAACTGCAGAATCTGCTTGTCGTTAGGCGTGAGCTGTTTATATGACTTCTAACGCATCACATCCATCGGTCAGTGACACATACCGTTTCCTGACCCGACATATATGTAAGGAAACAGGTGGCGACGTGGTTCTTTATAATAGCGGGAATCTTCAATCTTTCATGGTTCATTGGTCTAGGTTTCTTTTTCTGTGAATGTAACATGTTCACTGTGGGCAGGAGTCAAGTAAGACGATAGGGCATTCATTGGGACCTGCTTTATTTTAATTTTTAGTTACATGATGTTCTTTTTCCAAAACCCGGCTTAGGTGGGTTGAAAGTTCATCGTGCACATATTCCCCAAGATGCTTAGCTGAGCATCACTGGTTATTTTAGCACTCCATAGTCGTAAAAGGCTATGTGTTTTTTGTTGTCCCGTCTTATGTATAGATTATTTATGCTAGAGTGCGACACTAAAGAAATAGGAGATGATCTCATTTAATAGGCTATAAAATATCCAGGTACGATGACGTTTTATGGGTTTGGCAAATCTGGACTTTTAAATTAACAACAAGAACTAAAAATTGCATCAAGTCAGCATTTTAATTCTTAAAGATCGAACAATTTTGAAGTATGAAAGTGATAAATGTTAGGCCAGAAAACAAAGTTAACAGAGGCAAATCAAATTTAAACTATGGGCTTTCAAAGTTAGATAAAAATTGGGATTTTTAACTTTTGAACGTTTAATTTTAAATTTTAAAAACGTTTAAGCTTTAAAAAAGGGTTAATCTTTATCCTTTCATATACGAGGGTAGCTATTTATATTTCTGGCCTAGTAATGAAAAAACAAATATTTATGATCGACATTGGATTTATTGTTTTTCAAAGTATTCTCCATGAAGATCAGTACACTTTAGTATGCGTTTGAACCAATTTTCGGAGCACTGCTTCCACTCCGATGGAGTAACTCCAAAATATGCATTTTGAATGCATCAACTGCTTCTTCGGGTGTCGAAAATTGTTGTCCACGTAATTTATTTTTGATGTGCGGCAATAAAAAAAATCAGGGCTGTAAAGTGGATGATCCATCAATTCGATGTTTTGGCCTTCCAGAAATTCCTTTGTTTGAGCCGATGTGTGAGAGCTTGCATTGTCATAATGAAGAATTATTCGCCTGTTCGTCTTCTTTTTTCGAATTTCTCCAAAGACTTCTGGAAAACAATTGATTGTGTATCATTCAGACTTGGCTGTCCTTAAAGATGAAAATAAGCACTCGCCAGTCGCCACTTGGCGACTAAACATGAAAAACTGGCGACTAAAAATATGGAAAGTACCGGCCAAATGCAGGATTTTCCAAAAGGGATTTCGTCACAGAATCGCGGAAAAAAACTCCGCGAATTTTGTAGAAAGATCACGAAAAAACGCACATTTCGTCAAAAGATTGCGAAAAAAATGTAAATTTTGTCGAAGGATCGCGAAAAAAACCAAACATCGTCAACAGATCGCGAAAAAAAACGCGTATTTCATCAAAAAATCGCGAAAAGAACAAGAATTTTGTCAAACTATCGCGAAAGAAACCGCACATTTCGTCAAAGGATCCCGAAAAAACCTGAACTTCGTCAAAGGACCGCTAAGAAACACAAATTTCGTCAATAAATCGTGAAAAAAACGCAAATTTTGTCAAAGAATCGCGAAACAAAGCGCGAATTTCGCCAAAGAATCACGGAAAAAAAACGAGACTTTGTCAAAAGATCGCGAAAAAAAAACGCACATTTCGTCAAAGGATCATGGAAAAACCCGAATTTCGTCAAAGGATCGCTAAGAAACCCAAATTTTGTCAAACGATCGCAGAAAAAACGCGATAAATCGCGTAAAAAACGCAAATGTCGTCAATGGATCGCGTAAAAAACGCGAATTTCGTCAATAGATCGCAGGAAAAAAGGCGAATTTTGTCAAAGAATCGCGTAAAAACGAGAATTTCGTCAAAGAATCGCGAAAAAAAAACGCACATTTCGTCAAAGGATCGCAGAAGAAACGCAAACATCGCCAATAGATCACTGTAAAACGCGAAATACATTAAAGTATCGTTAAAAAACGCATAATTAGTACCAGAAGGGACCCCCCCCACACACACACACCTTTACATTTCAGAAAATTTGTTGTAAATTTCAGATTTTTTTTTTCTTTTGTTTAAGTACCTAAGCATAGTGAGGCTTTTTAAAATCGATTGGAAATTAGTGTCTCAAGTTTATTCAGGAATGATTCTGTTCCGGATTTTCCGAAAATTAAAAAAAAAAATGTGGCTTCCATTTCCGAAAATTCTAAAAAAATCGGTCATAAATCTGAAAATTCGGACGTAAAATATATCACGAATTTCGACGAAAAATCGGCAATTTTGTCAAAGGATCGCGGGAAAACGCAAATTCCGTCAGAGGATCGCGAAACAACGGCGAATTCCGTCATAAGATCGCGAAAACACGAGAAATTTCGTCATAAGATCGCAAAAAAGCGGGAAATTTCGCCATAAGATCGCAAAAAAGCGGGAAATTTCGTCATAAGATCGCAAAAAAGCGGCAAATGTCGTCGTAAGATCGCGAAAAAACGGCAAATTTCATCAAAAGATTGCTAAAAAACGACAAATTTCGTCAAAAGATCGCAAAAAAAGCAAATTTCGTCAAAAGATCGCGAAAAAAACCACAAATTGCGTCAAAGTGGCATGAAAAAAAAAAACATAGTTCGTGCTGGGAGTGGATTTCTCCCCCCCCCCCCCCCCTTTCCCCCATCTCTATTGTAAACCTTTCAAAAAATTTGCTGTGAATTTCAGATTTTTTTTTTTACTCAGAATCACCTCTGTTCATTAAAACAATATGAATTAAAATATTTTTATTTAGTACATAAATTACTTTTTTTACTCTAAACTCATATATTTTTAAGTTAAATATTCAGTGACATAAATGTACTTACTGGCTACTAAAGAAATTATTCCTAGCCAATAACTGGCTACTAAAAAAAATCAACCTACCGGCCAGTGGCCACTAAGAAAAATTCCTTATTTTCATCTTTAGCTGTCCTGCGTTGCTCTAATGCCACTGTCTCCACGTGACCAGTAATGCCAAAGAAACAACCATTTGCTTCAATGTGTTTCTTCCTCGAACAACTTTTGTTGGATTTGGCTCATCTTGGAAGACCCATACAGTCGAGTGCTGTTTTGTTTCCGGCTCATATGCATAGAACCATGATTCGTCGCCTTTGTAGATGTTATACACAGCCTTTGATGAACCCTGAATGTATTTTTTCAACATTTCCTTGCACTAATTGGCACGAGCCTTCTTTTGAGCATTTGTCAGATCATGCAGGATGCTACAAGAACAATTTTTTTTTACTCCCAAATGTTCAAGTAATATCTTATACATGCTTGTCATACTAATGTCCAAAGATCCCTCAATCTCGCAGTATGTCACATGAAGATCTTGCTTTATCAGTTCACACACATCATCGATAATTTTTGGCACAACAACTGATTTTAGACGACTTCACAGAATGCGTCCTGGAGCGAACATCGACCACAAGTGTCTTACAGTGCAGTAGGATGGTGCTTTATTGCTGTATAAAAAATTAAATTCATGGAAGCCCAGGGTCCCGACTTATGCGGGGCAGCTGCCCCGGGCACCCCATTTTAGGACCCACCCCATGTGAGTAATCAGGATTTTCATTAAAAAGTGCTAAATGATTAAAATTAGCCAAAAGTGACCAAAATTCATATATTTTCAAACATTTAGATAGGAGTGTGGTCCACGTTCCCCTCTTTGCTTCCAGTACCCCTTCCACCCATGGGAAAAAAAACTATTTCATTAGGAAACTAATAATTAAAATTTTATTATAACAACTTAGTATTCTATTGTTTTCAAAGGAAATTTTTTATTAAAGTTTTTCTTGTAACGTGGCAAGTTTAAAGTCATTAATTTTGACCAATTTGGGGCATTCTCTTTTTGACATCTGATAACGTACGAAGATAAGCAAAGTAAAAGTTTGCAAAGAAATACTCGTGTCAATCAATCTATCATTTTTTTCCACTATTATCCTACTAGTATTTTTTCTTAAAGTTGTGACCATCTTTTTGTGATACCCTGTATACAGATGTCAGCAGTACAGGGTACAAAATTCATGCATACATATATGTATGAAGTTTAGTAGTAGCCACTTCCATATTATTCACAAAAAAATTCTATAGATAGATAGAAGGGGGCCCCCCCATAGCCTAAGTTGGGACCTGCAAGGAAGGGCTGACAAGGAAGCACTCTAGTCATGACAATCCACGTCGAAAGTTACGGGAAAAAAATTGCACAGAAATGTTCATGAGTCAGTTCCATTTTTTGCTCAAGATGAATTTTTCAATTTACTGTAAATAACAGAAATCAAGCTATAATGGCCAATCGTTCTGAAGAATTTATGGTTAAAATATCAAACTTTCTATTGAAATAGTCTGTATTCGTTCAGTAACACTTCCTGTTGCCAAGGCCAGAAATATGAATTGCAACCCTTGTGTGTGTGTGTGGGGGGGGGGGGGGGTAATTTGTAAATGTTTTTAATGTTTGAAAGATAATGAAAATGACCAATAATATAAAATCACAAACACCATATAAATCAAATATTATTTAAAATGTATAGTCCCATGTACTACCTTATGGATTAAAATGGAAGAAAAAAGAAAAATAAACAATCATGATTATGTGCATGACCAGAATAATAGAAGAAAAATGAACACTGAATATTATGAAAGGCCTTCAAATGGAAAATATAAAAAAAATTAAATAATTTTTATTATTGTGTATAAATGATGTAATATTATTCAATTTACTCTAAATAATTTTACATGATTTAATCCTAATTTCCTAATGCACATGTTCTAGATTGCCGCTATGAGGATAAGTTTAATTTTTACAGTTAAGTTAAAACAAATATTATATCCATGGCAGGGCTTGAATTTCATGGCAGGATTCGCGCCCAAAACTTTGAAATCCCGCCCAAAAGAATATGGTGGGCAGGAGGCTCCTGCCCAAAAAAATTCCCTCTTTTCCGAAAAATTTTGCATTTTGAAACTACGATCAACGCCCGCGAATGCCTTGCAAATTTTGTGATTTTTTCGCGCGACCGATTGACACATTTTGGGTGGCTTTTTTTTTCGCGATTAATAGAGAAATTTCAGCGATACCCCCATCCCTCGAGATCAATTGACAAGTTTCGCGTTATTTTCTGAGACCGATTGGCAAATTCAGGGGTGATTCTGTTCTAAATGTTCCGAAATTTTAAGGCATTCGGTTTGGAAATTTATTAAAAATCGGTCATCAATCCGAAAATTCAGACATAAAAAATATAATTGAAAAAATCATAAATTTCGACAAATGGTCGCCGAAAAAAATAAATTTCGACGTGGAAAAAATGCTAATTTCGTCAAAGGTTCGCAAATAAAATGCAAATTATTGCAGAAATAATGCGACTTTCGGAATAGCATCGCGAAAAAATGCAACTTTCGTCGAAGGATCGCCGGAAAAACACATCTTGTCAAAGGATATCGGAAAAAAAACCTGCAAGTTTTGTGAAAAGATCGCGGAAAAAATGCAAATTTCGTCAGAGGATAGTGAAAAAAAGCAATTTCCGCCAATAGATCGCAGGAAAAATGAGATTATCATCAAAGGATTGCAAGAGAAACACATTTTGCCAAAGGGCCCACTAATAAAATGTGAATTTTGGTCAGAAGATCGCGTAAAAACGTGAATTTGTCAAAGGATTGCAAAAAAACGTGAATTTCTTATCGCGAAAAAATGCGAATTTCGCCAAAGAATCCCGGGGGGAAGAAAACGTGAATTTTCATCAAAGAATCGCTGAAAACATGCGAATTTCATTAAAGAATCGCGTAAAAATGCGAATTTCGTCAAAACTTTACATACGCATACATTGTAAATAAAGTATTGTAATTATAATAAAAACCCAATTATGGAAATTTTGATATTTTTACATTTTGAGATGCCATGAATCTGTTTTAACTATTTTTACTATGATTTCATATTTACGTGTGGATGTATTCTTCAATATTAAAATTCCTTTGTGTTTTCTGGTCAACAGAGCTCACCTTTGTAAAATTAGGATTTAAATATTTATTTATTTTTATATTACTATTTATTTGAACCACACAATATTCTGTAAAGTGTTTGGAAAGTCGAGTGGAGTCACTTTAGATTTT
This sequence comes from Maratus speciosus, assembly GCA_963932465.1. Classification (NCBI taxonomy): domain Eukaryota; kingdom Metazoa; phylum Arthropoda; class Arachnida; order Araneae; family Salticidae; genus Maratus; species Maratus speciosus. Next base: position 373,413,909 of record OZ010789.1, on the reverse strand, counting down.
TTTTTAAGTAACTGTATTTAAATATGGATTGCATTACTCTCTGAATTTTGCTATTTTTTTCTATGTGTATAAGTTAACATTTTAGAGCCAAACACAAAAATTTTTGTTGTATGTTAACTTTCTTAATTTTTTAGTGCCCTCGGTTATATCACATTTATTTAATTGTATCCAGCCACACGTGATTTATGCTTTATTATTTAATCTATGTCTTCAATTACGAGTATAAATTGAATGCTTTGACATCTGAAAGTAGTGAAGTACTGACTACTAAGTAGTTTGTAGTCACTTTTCAAAACAAGTAAATGTAGTTCACTACAATAAAAAAAAAGTTTTTCTGACCCTAAATTTAAAACAAATTAATATCTGAATATTTCTTTTTATAATTTTAAATTTAGAAGTTTTAAGAGTTATTAGGAGACCTTTGAATCCATTCAAATATGTCGCATTAGATGTGATGTCAACTGAAACCAAGGCCTGATTATTAAGGGGCCATCCTCTTTTTATGTGTATAGAAGCTGAAGCTATCATATGCATGAGAAGGCTTAAATACTCTTTCCAATGGTCTTATTTAGACTGTTTGTCTTGGAATAACTTTGATGGTAAGGTTCTTGGGCATCCTCTCTTTGGCATGCCTAGTGATGGAATGCCTGTGAAGTATGCCTTTGATAAAGCTTATCAAATTCTTCTGCCCTCACGGGGTGATTGGGATTTGGTTCCTACCCATGTTGGTAGGAACCGAATCATCTTATATGCTGCAGGATCTGTTTAGACATTCGTTATAGGAACAGATGTATACACATTTGTTCTGATAGTCAAACAGCATTACTTGCTCTAAGTAAGCATGTTATAACCTCCCATATACTTTGGGATTGTTATACTTTACTTTGGCAATTGGCAACAGGGTTACTCTATACTGGGTATTTGTGGACTCAGGTGTTTGTGGTAATGAGTTGGCTGATAAATTGGCAAGGAAGGGGTCTGCTGCCTCTTTTGTTGGTCCTGTAGTGGCTGAGAGGTTTAGTTCTCGAAGCTGGTAGACAGCAGGTGCTGGGTTCGAACCCAATTGTGCCCATCGGCCTAATCGTTCGGAGTTTTCGTGGTTTTCTTCGAGCCATGTATTTCCATACGTAAATACGAGTTAGGATCCCTTAGAAATACCCCACGAAGGGCACTCCTCCCTCGGGCCTATATCCCTAGAGTAGATAATCGGCCGTCAAAATATCAACCAACCTTTGTTGGTCCTGAGCCAGCTATTGGGATCTCTAGTAATCTTATTAGGACTACTGCCTTTAAGATCTTTAGAGAGAAGCAATATGTAGATTGGCATAACTTAAAGGACAGCAACAAGCAAAATAACTTAACCGTGGTTGTCCTAGTGTTAGGCATAAGGAACTTTTAACGCTCAATAGGAATGGCATTAGGAAAGCCATTGGTCTTTTAACAGGGCACTGCCCTTTGAAGGGGCACTTTACTATACTGTTATTGGCATAAAGAACGACCCAACTTGTAGGGGTTGTCTTTATAAGGAACGAACAGCTGTGCATGTTCTTTGTAAGTGCGAGGGGTTTTCTGCTCACAGGTTTGAACACATTGGTCGCCATTTAATTGAGCCCTGGGAGCTTTAAAATTTTATCCTATTTATTAATCAATATACGTACATATATATGAAACGATAAAAGCTAAGCCCCTTTTTTGTCCCTTTTTAAAATTTAAATTTAGAAATTAAAATTAAAACTTTTAAAATGCCTTTGTAATTGTGTCTCAGTTGAGTGAATGCCTCTGCCCCTGTTAAATTAACTTTCCCGCATCACATCTTATAACTTTTAAAGATCGTTTTGGCACATCTCATAAGAATACTTTTGCTGAATAAGTGCAATTTATAAGTCTTGCTGCATTCGATCGGCCAACTCAAACCACAGCCTGTATCCCGGGCAGTCAATCATTCAGCTAACGACCAATTATAGTTTAAAGACGCCTCCTTTGACTTCAACGGCCCCTAGCAGGAATAATGCAAAATACAGCATATTTATATCGATGCACAGGTCCCTGGACAGAGGTTTTGACCATAAAAAGAATGCACTAACTGCACGTCACTCGGCTCTCTTAAGTATCGCGTGGCGGTACACAGTTCCCAAGCCTGATGTCCATAAAGTAAATTAGCAGCTCTCAAGCCAAAAGGGGCCTGATTTCTCAAAAGGATGTAACAAAGGAACAATAAATCAGGTCCCCGGAAAAACTGTGTCTTTATTGGAACAACTACTGTCTTAATCTGACTTTGAGTTCCCGGATACCACTCACGGCCTGCGACTACCTAAATATGCTAGAAGTTCCAAAGGTTCGTGCAGAAATCGGCATGCACGCGTCTGCGGTTCGCGCCCCGGCCCCCCTCGGTCGGGCACTGACCGACGCCACGACAGAAAATCCAGAACGGGAGTAGCGACGAATTCGTTACATATATATATATATATATATATATATATATATATATATATACATACATATATATATATATTTTTTTTTTTTTTTTTTTTGTGGGGGTGGGGTAAATTGATAAAAGTACAATTCAAAAGTGTTATTTAAAAATAAATAGTATTAATTATTAGTATTATTTCAATAGTTGCAGCAGGCTTTTTTAATTACACATTTTTATTGCATACTTGTTAAATTTTTGTTTTATTAAGAAATCTTACTTTTGTTATGGTATATTAGCGGGAAAGCCTGGTTTAACCAGAAGTATTGTATGTGCTAATAGTGTGTTTATTAGAACATAAACTAACCGAATTTTGCTCATCTAAACGCTTCCATGTTGTCAATTTGTTTTATCAGTTTTTTCAAATTTTAAGTGAAAAATAAAATTTTTACCTACTGTCCTAGGACGGGCATTTACACTACAATAATTTTAACACAATTAAATTAAGGTTAGCTAGCTGGGTGAAAAAGTTCCACCAGATTCGTCCAGGATAGCTCAGATGGTAGAGCATTGGCGACTTCAGCCAAGAGATCCCTGGTTCGAATCCTGGTCCGTACATTTTTCGCCCAGTTTGTGATTTACACAAGTATAGAATAATTCGTAAACTAGTCATGTCACAGAAAGCATTGTCCTTTCTTAGCCATCCCCCCCCCTCGTCTTTCTGGCAGCATTTGAATTCCATTACAAAAAAATTACACTTCTTTTGAGGCTGTCCAAGAGTCTACCCATTTTTTGCCATCTTCATAAGATTGGAAGTTCTACTCAGTTGGGCCATATGCCATCAATCAGAGCAAGTGATATTTTGTAAGGTGCAATCTCTGGTGATTAGCTAGTGGGACTATAGACTTTAGACTATACTATAAACTTTAAGCGTTTCCAAGTAGATTTTCGCCAGTTTTGCAACAATGTCTCTTAACTTCAACACGAACAGCATCCAATTTCCTTGCTTTAACCACTTCAACAGCTGCTCCGAGATAAGTCGGGGGTAAAAGCACTGTTTCCCTATACCCGTTGCCGGTGAAGTGGTTAAAATCATTCCTAATGCTTTCAAACATTTTGCAATTGTTATGTGATCAACTTCTAATGATTCTGCGAGTTCAGCTAGTGCTTGACATGTAATGACTCCAATTCTCCATCTTAAAACTTTTTCGGTGTGCCAGAGAATTTTTTATCCTCAGCATGAAAATCATCCTTTTTGGAGCACACTTTGGCAAAATGACATGCCCTGAATTTCAAGCTTCACAAAGCCATTGACCAAACATGACCTCCAAAGCTTTATAAGATCAGTATTTGTAACTTAAGTTACAAAAGTTACTATTTTTGGCCTTAAATATTTAGTTTTTCCATTGTTCTTTTATATACGCACCTTTTTAATTTTTTTTTGTATTTTTGGATTTCTTGAAATTACATCACAATGTTTTATTGGTGTCTCCATTTATTTTAAAAAATTTTAAAAGTACATTGTTTTAAACTGTTTTTACAATGTACAAACTCTCATTTTTTAAGGCATATAATGATTATGTAAAATTATGTAAAACAATGATTTTAAATCATTTCATTTTTCATATCATTTAAATGTTTGTTTATTGCTAGCATTTATGAAAAGGAAAATGTAAATTTAACCTGTCTTAGTAATAAGATTATTTTTTATTTATTTTATCATAGGAAGTTAAGCTTTGTTACAAAAAATATATAATAATAATAATAAAATGGAACTAGGGCAGTATTTTAATAGCTAATGATGCTAATTCTGTTCATGAAACAAAAGTTATAGCATGTAATTTAAAATGTGATGTTGACAGTGCCATTTCATTTGAATTTGTTTTAAATATCTTATTCTCTATTGCCATTGCCATTTTGTATGGAAAATACCAAGGCATAAAAAGTTTCACGATTTTTAAATCCATATCTATGTTGCTTAGCAAAAACTGATATGTAAAATTTTGCCAAACCTTAATAAATTTAAATAGCTATGAGCTACACTTGCTTTTGCACCAGTAAAGTTTTTTCTAAGTGTTATGTAATAATTGAGATTACATGTAAAAACTAAAATGTTGATAGCTGTGTAGTAAAATATCAGTGATCCTTGAAAACATTGTGTGCTTAGAATTGACTATTTTTTAATCTGATTGTTTGAGGATTTTTTTATTTTTGTTATATTTTTTTTAATTGCAAGTGTAAAATGGAGGAGGGATTTGAAAGGAAATATTAAAAAAAATCATGTTATTACACTCTTTTAATAACTCAGTTTGGTTTCTGTATGTAAAGATGGAATTTGGTAATATATTTTTCACTCACTGCAGCATTTTAATATTTTTAGAACATAATTATAAATGAATTTTAAAACATTTTTCAGATAGCCAACTGCAGGTGATAAATCACCAAATATTCTATAGTTTTACAACTATATGCGAGTTACAAAATCAATAGAATTCATTATGAGCCGAATTATCACACCTGGCTATGAAACTGCAACAATAAATTATTTTAAGCACTAAAAAGTAGAAAATAGAAAAAAAAAATTAAGAGTACCATTTTTTAAAAATACATTTTAATCAACTAATAGTTTATTATTAGATTATGATTATTGTTTTAAAGAACAGTTTCAAAGTAATGAATAGATAGTTTAATATTTTTTTTATTCCTGTTATAAAATGCAACATCTCTAATAGTAAATAATCTCAATTTTATTATTTATTTATCTTCCTCAATCTTAAATTATTATTTATTCATTTTAAACTCAACTTCAAATCTAGAAAATTCTCTTCAAAATATTTAAGTTTCCTCTTAATAAAGTTATTCTAAATTTTATTGATTTTCCTCAATCAAACTTAAATTCTATCTTTCAATCATTCATTAAAATATATTAAACTAAACAATTACAATAATATGTGTTAACAAAGTTTTACGTTCGCGTTTATTTTTCCGAAAAGATCGCGATTCTACATCCTTTATAAGTTTAAAACAACGAAAATAAAAATAATTTATATTTTAATATTGCGTGCTCAATCTATAATCAACAGATAGAAAATATTTTTCTGATTAATTTGATATAAGTTGCAGAAAAATCCGTCAACAAATATTGCAGATATTTAATTTAACGTTTTCTGCATTTTTCTATTTTTAAATATTGGCGCGATGCTTTCTGTCCGCCATTGATAAAAGGATGCTTTTCTGCGCCATTTTTTTCGTACAATTCGGTGACATCGCGAGACACCCACACGTATAGTTCATTGCACTCATGCGTTCCCGGATGGACGCGCGGTGCTTGAATGCATCGGATTGGTTATTTTCAAAATCTTACACATTCTTTCAGGCTGAGATCTGTTTTGAGTCTGTCATTTAGGGATTAAGCAGACAGACGTTGGTGTGTGAGCTCGGCGCAGCTTCGGCTGCGTCCGGGCAGAATGAGTTTTAGATGCAGGTTGAACAACTAGTTTTTTTAAAACGCTGCTTCTGCATGGAATTTGAAGAATATACCAGTGCCATATTATGTGATTAGTTTAGATCATTGAAAATCAAGACCCTGAGCCTTTATTGAGAAAATAAGATATCCAGAAGTGTCATCCTACAACGTCGGTATTCAACAATCATTTTATCATTGAAGATAGAGCTTTACTTTCAACTTACGAGTGGTGAAATATAATAACAGTGCAATACTACATTAAAAAAAATTATAAAATCTTACTCCTCGATTAATGAAATTGATTTAAGAAGAATAATGTACCTCTACTCTAGTGATCAACAAAGTTTCTAAAAAGGAGTGTGGAGCGATCTTACTTAATTTCTCCAACATCAAACTTCTGGAACAGCTAAAAGATCTCTGTGTGCTGCTATCTACAATTAATACTCCCATCATCCAACGTTCTTTATTTGAACATTCTCTTTCCGTGGAAACTGTTTAGAACTCAATATTAAAGTCTATAATCTTTACATTTCAATATAGGACAGTGGAGAACTTTCAACGTATCAACGATCATCACGTATAATTTAAGATTGATTCCATATGACTAAATGATTCTTCTCATCGTCAATTTAATAGAAAGAATTAATATGTTTATTTTGTACTGGTAAATTAAATGATTAACAAAAATTTTAAATACAGCTTGGCCAAGCACTTAATTTTTGAATATATATTTTAAAGTCTGCATTAATATGAAATAAAAGCAATTGTCTGAAAATTGTAAGTATTACTTTCTCTACACATCATACGGGTGAGTCTTTTTACTTTCTTTATTTTACAGATGTTATTACATCTTAATGAATTCTTAAAAATTAGATAGATGGCTTTGATTCTATTTTCATTTTAACGCAATGTCTAACCACTCTATGTTCTGGTTGGTATGCGTCTTTGGATAGAGGGATTTTATGCCTTTAAGATGTTAATTTAACTTTATTAATTCAATAATTTTAATTTCTTAAATATTACCAACTTAAAAAGTTTATTTCATTACTTCAAATCCCTTTTTCCAAATACAAGTATCAATTCCTATATATATATATATAAATAAACAAAGCAAAACTTACTATTATTTTTAAAAAATTCATTAGTTCACATTTTCTGCCAAGCATAAATCAGAATGGTCATTTTTTCATAATCGGGACCCACACCAAATTAACTTATTGGAGTGAATTTATTTTTTTAATAATATGAAATTAAGCATGATTTTAAAGATAACATTGAATGCTTATAAAAGAGTGTTTTTAAAAAAAAACTATTTTTACTTTTATATTTATTTTATGTTATGTTATTCATGGAAAGTTAAAATTATGAAGCACGAATATTAAAGTCATTGTTAATTACTGCTTTTTTAATTGCTATTTTTATTTATTTATTTATTTTTATTCTACATTATCTACAAACAAAAATTTTATACAATTTTATAAATGATATATTAAAAAAATTTATGGAGTTTGTTTGAGTGCATATTGGATTTTTTTAGTGAATATTTAAATTTTCTTTTATTTTTTATTATTTAATTTGAAACATATGTAATTAATTATTTTATGCTATACAATTTTATCGTTGATATTTTATGAATTTAACAACAAAGAATATTGATTTTTTTTTTTTTTTTAATGTGGTTCAAAACATTTGAAGTTCTACTGTTTGCAATGAATTTTTGATTTATTCAATGGTATTTAAACATTTTGTTCTTATTTTATTTGTTCCTTTTCCTTTTTAAGCCTTGGAGAAAATGAAAATTCTTCTGACATTCTTCTTCATTCTGTTTGCTTAATATCTCGACATCTCAATGATACCAGTAACCAGCTTCCAAGTTATACTGTTGAACAGTTGTCTGAGCTGAACTCTAGGTAATATATATTTGGAATTGTATATGATCCTTTATTTTTAAACAAGTATTAGGATTCATATATTTAAACTATGTGATGGCATTTTCCTAACTAAAAGGAAAATGCCAGATAAATCTAGAACTGTTAAAACAAAGCAGATTCAAATTGCAGTATTTAAGCGTGAACCCAGGTATGCCAATTTCAGCCAAGGTTGGAGCTAAAGATATGAAATTGGTTGAGAAATAGCTGATAAAGGAAATGTTGACAAACTACAGAATATCTGTGTGCTTAAAGTGGTAAAAGTTCACAGAATATAAAGTAGATAAAACATCAAATAACTTTATTAAAATAAAATATCACATTCAGAGCTGTCCTTAGCAAAAACAAGGCCGGGTGCAAGAACTTTTGTGAGGTCCTTCAGTTCAAAAATAGTTAACCCTCAATCCCACACCCATTCCCTCCAATGTTTCCAATTTAAGAGATTTTTTTTCATCTACCAGAACTTTCGAATATAATTTTTTTATGACAAATACTCCGTAATTAAATAAAATAAATGTAATTATTTGGAAATTCTTTCAGATATTTTGAATAAAAATATTGCTTAAGTGCACAACTACTCCCCACAACGCAATCACCTTTTGAAAAAACATCAATGGCTGCACTTTTTTATGGTGGGGAGTATATTTTACTGAAAGTTTATAAAGATTTGGGCCAAATTTTCTTTCATGATACTCTGACTGGATTCAGAGTATTCTTTTTTTTTACAGATTTGGACTGGACTACGAATTCCTCCTTACCATGGCATATTGGGGTGGCAGTTCTTTCTGTCTCTATTTTTTTAGCTTTGGCAAATTTGCGAAATTGTGCACTCATTGAAAAAAGAGAGAGAACATCCTCATATTTTTTAATCGCCAAATTGTCACACAAAGATACAAAAGGTATTAATCTGCAGAAAATCATGTCTATTTTTTGTATATAAGTACAAATTTTGAAATAGAATCCATCTGCATGCTAAAAATTTTACGACTTTGTGTAAACGAACTTCGCACCAAATTTGAAGTTGCAGTAGTCTGTAGTTGCAGTAGATATGAGTTCTTTTTGATGATTGAGTCAGTCAGTGTTAAAATTATCGATTGTTAGACATTTTCAAATGTCATTATCTCAGAAACTAATTACGCATTATTCATAAAAAATTTTATTCTAGGTAATTAGGGTGGCCTTACTACATATTTCGTATTACAAGTACGTAGGTCATATAGATTTTCTGTAGTAGAGTGTCGAAATTTGGCAAAAACAGCTCGAAATGGTTCGTGTAACATAATACACGAGTATGTCAGACGAACTTGGTTGACACACTGCTGTGTGTCTAGATAAACAAGAAAGATGCTGAATCCAGTAGGTGTTATCTATAGATTGGTTTTACTTTAAATGTATAAAGTAGCTGTAATTAACTAAACAGAATATATATCTTTTAACTTTACACTTTTAATCTTTAATGCAAACTTTACTTGACTTAAACCTCGTTACATTATCTATTCTTAACGTTAAACTTTATTAAATATGAGGTCTTAAACTTTAAACATTATCTTTAATTATTACCTTTTAAGTTTATATAAATAAACTAACTTTACGTTAATAAGTTACTTTAATACATTACATAACTTTAGCTCTTAAATCAATAGACTATAGTAAACTATATAGTTACTGTAATAACCATGCACTATATGGCCCATGATGATTGGTCACTTGCGATTTTAGACATTTTGTTAAATATCTAGAAAAATGTATGAGGAATTATCCTGAAACTCCAGGTGTATAAATAGAATAGTATACGTCATATATTTCTGCAAAGATTTTTTCCTGAAATCCCATAGGGGACCATCAACAAATTGAAAAAGAATGAATACCTTTTGGATAACACTGTAAAAACTAATCTAGTAAAAGCGTTCAAACTGTAGAACATGATTAAGAAGCTTATTGTAATAAACTGTGTTCATTTTTATGAGGATAGCATGTATACTCGTAGAGAAATTAAGGTTTTTATCAAAACTGCCCCAAATTTTGCCAAGGTTTTTGCTTTATAATTTGCAGAGTTCTTAATATAAAAAAATGATCTTTTCAGAAACTATGACAAACAACATTGTACACAATACCCTGCAATCAGAATAAAAAACTAATAAAAATTGGATGAAAAATCAGCAGGTTTACTTAAAAATGTTTCACCATGCATGCGCGAAAGCAATCAAAATATAATGTGCATAATGTATTAGCTAAGTGTATAGAGCAACTTCCTTGAAAGTCTAAAAAACATAGCTTGGAAATTCTGAAAATTATCGTTGATAGAATAAGCTCGAAATCTGTTGTTCCCAAAAGGAAGCAAAAAGATCAGGAGTTGTATCCAAATATAGTAGTATGTGCAATATTGTGTACACTAGAGGTCTGCACTGGCCGAAATTTCCAGGCCTGGGCCCAGCCCATAGAAAAATAATTATTGGCCCGGCCTGGTATAACAGCCTAAAAAAGCAGAAAAAAGTTCAAATTTCGGCCTGAGCACGGCCTGGCCTGAGTGAATTGCTACAAAAACTTTCTTTTTATGTCGATTTGGTTAAAAATTTGACTCGTATGAGGAGTTCTGGCCAGAAATGTTTATCTTTTTTTTCATGTTTCTAAACTTCATTTTTATATAAGTGCCGCAGGCTGCAATATTTATTTTTTCAATGAATAGCTATTTCTTCTATGTAAAAATTTCAGTTATCATTAATATTGTCAACTCATATTGCATGTATTGAAGTGTTAAAAATCTGAATGCTATACAGTAAAATCTTCTAAGATTCTATTACATAGAAAAGAAGAAAAAAAATATGCGTTATAGACAAGTTCTCTTCTTAGTAAATGTAAATGTATTATATATTCTTTTCTTATGTATTAGTACAGTAAACATCCTCTAATTCGGCATTCTATGGTCCGGCATGCTGGATAATCCGGCACAACTTTCGGAAACACAACTAAATGGAGAAGAAATAAAAGAATGGGTTGAAGCATATTTGGATGAGCGACAGAGAAAATTTTGACAGATGAGGCCGTCATTCAGAGTGTCTTCAACCCAACAGCCCCCAAAGATGTTGACTTTGATGAAGATGATATAGACGAGTCAAACAACATCAGTTGGAATCAAACAGCTGATGCCTTGGATACATTTATCAAGTCCTCGGACTGCAGCCGTTCGTTCAACGATACGGAAATTATGGAATTCCACATCATTACGGAAAGACTTCCTAAAAAAAGAAAAAGCTACTGCAAAACAAACTGATATTCGGGATTTTTTTAAGATGATTTCTACGAGTAGTCCTAGTGTGTAGGCCTACAGTGCACGTTTTTATTTTATACTCATGTGCAGTACAAATGTTGTATACATTATTGAGTATTTTTTTAAATTCTATTTAAGCTGTTTAAAGAATAAGAAACATGCTTTACTGTCATTTTTTGCTTAATTCTAACTTTTACATGTTTTCCTGACATTCATCCTGTAATCCAAAAAATTTTGTAGTCCAGCACGCTTCAAGTCCAGAACGTGCCGGATTAGAGGACTGTATGTTTACTGTGTATTAATTTTACATGTTTACTGTGTATTAATTTTACATGTTTACTGTATATTAATTTTGCATGTATCAAGACGTTTTTCAGTTTAAAATAGGATTCCGTCATAGGCAGGTTCCTTTTCACACGTTTTACTATATTTTAATTAGCATAGAAATTTACTATTCTTTAAAAAGAATAAATGTTAATGTTTAATTGTAGAATAATGCCGATTAAAAAATGTATGCATATTTTGCAAAGATCTTTGGGCCAGGCTTAATTTTACTGACCTTTGAACGGACAGGTCACGCCAAGTCAATGATTTTCATACGGGCTGATTCAAAACTAGGACTGAAAATTTTGGGCTGTGAAGACTAGAAAAGAAACCAGTCCCGGCTCCGTACAGAAAAAATAAGTTAGGCACGGCACGATTCTTCCATTAAAAAGTAAGGCCTGGGCTTCGGGCCGGCCTGTGCAGATCTCTAGTGTACGCTATTTTGGCACTAATCAACAGATATTGTTGCTCTATCAAAAGTTGCTCTATACACTTAGCTAATACATTATGCACATTATATTTTGATTGCTTTCATGCATACACGATGAAACATTTAGTAAACCTGTTAATTTTCATCCAATTTTTATTATTTTTTAATTCTGATTGCAGGGTATTGTGTATAATGTTGTTTGTCATGTTTTCTGAAAAGAACATTTTCTTATATTAAGAACTCTGCAAATTATAACCAAAAAAACTTGGCAAAATTTGGGACTGCTTTTATAAAAACCTTAATTTCTCTACTAGTGTATGCATGCTATTCTCATAAAAATGAACACAGTTTATTACAATAAGCCTCTTAATCATGTTCTACAGTTTGAACGCTTTTACTACATTAGTTTTTACAGAGTTATGCAAAAGATATTCATTCTTTTTCAATCTGTTGACGGTCCCTATCGGGTTTCAGGAAAAAATCTTCGCGGAAATATGACCTATACTATTCTGCTTACACACCTGGTGTTTCAGGATAATTCCTCATGTATTTTTCTAGATATTTAACAAAACGTTTAAACTCGCAAGTGATCAATCATCATTGGCCGTATCGTGTGGTATCGTTGTTAATGACATTTCATGCTTTCAAAAAGTTGAGAACTTGGGTTAAAAGGTAAACAAGATTAAAAAGTCAAAAGAAAAAATTAAGGCCACTCCAGTGAAATGTCTGAACCACAATTTCTCTACCTGTCATAAGTTATAGCTACATGAATTCCATGATACTTTATCCCATACAAAAAAAACCACTTGTTGCTTTATTGACCCCCGAGGAATGATACTTTATGTTAGACAGGGATTAACTCCTTCTAACTACAACATTCCTCATAAATATTCTAGTCAATAACTAGATGCAACTATCACATTCGCAGAAACAAAATTAAATCTTACTTTAAAAGATAGTGAACCAAAAAGAAATAAAACATGCTTATCAATCAAAGTGCTTTGCGAATAATTAATTTCATCTGCATTTTCTAACATAGCTGCTTGGGCCAAATGTCTACGAAAGTAGAACTTTAATAACTATAATATGCCGCTTCCGTTTATACAATGTATGTGGCAAAACTTTTATGGAAAAGACTAGACTTTGGTCATGTCTAACACATCATTAAGCAAAAAAAAAAAAAAAAAAAAGATGCGGAGATTCCTCACGCATTTGTTCGTGAAATGTACAACAACCAGCAAAGCTACTGGTAGCGAGTAATGGCTGAGCTTATATACGTTCCCTTCCTCATTCAGATTCAGAAGGCAATCCCCACAGAAAGTGATTTCTGCTTCCTTGCTCTCTCTCCCAAGACGTTTGAAGAGCGACTGCGCCGGACCCCTAATGTTATCTGTCAGCAGGTTAGAGCATCGTGGCAAAAGAAATGGGCAAAAAATGAACGAATCAAAATAAGAAAAGTTGTTGTTTGATCTGAATGGGAAAAGGGAATGCAATGGATGAGATGTTGGCTAAAATAGTAAGAAGTAATATTATAGTTTATAGAGTTTTAGATGTAAACGCTTTTGATGTAAAGCCATAAGAATAATGGGGAACTGGGCTAACACTATGAAATTACATTAGAGCATCAGTTAGTTAGATTCATAATTTAAGGTTTTTCCTTATTATAAGAACCTGGGTGCAACCCACAAGGGAACCACTTTTGGTGTTGCTCGCAGCTAGCATCGAGACCTGGTGCGTTTTGTAGCCCTATACATAAAAGTTAGAGAACTGAAAAAATTTCTCTGTTAAAAAAATAATATTTTATATACTTTTTTTATACTTTTAATTTTTTATTATTACATATTTATTTGTTTATTTCACGCCAAAAGTGAGTTAAGTCGCCAAATAGGGCGCTACAATTTTTCCGCCCGCTTTATCCAAAGAGAAAATGTACAGAATCTGTTACTAGAATTATATCAGATTGCCATTTTTTTAAAATCATTGATAGCATAAGAAACAAATATTAGGTTTGTATTTTTTTTTCTATGTTCGATGACGATATGACGATAAATATATAAGTAAGAAATATAATTCTATAAAAGCTTCGAAGATCATTGAAAACTATATTTTAGTGAAATACAAAATAAGCAAACTATTTTCTTTAGAAATTGAATGAAATAAAGTTTCGAATGTTTAAAATGAAATGTTGCTGTATTAAATGGTCCTTCGGTAAAAGTAATTATAAAGTAAATTAATATTTTTACACAATTTACAAAAATTACTGTGGCGAAATAGGTAAGACACTGCAATTTCTAGCTATTACAAATTCAGCTATGACATTTGGTTAGGGTTGCCGGAAAGCTCTACTTTTGAAAATAAATGCCAACTATTTCTCCGCCAAAAATATGAATATAAAGTTGTAATTTTTCAAAATCAAATTCGTGTGTTTTTGAAAGAATTTTCAAACTTTTTTCAATATTTTATATTTATTATTAACTAATTTTTATTTTTAAATGCTTTTCTTTTAAAAAATTCATTGTTAATAGTTCGATAAGTGGTCTCGAAAATTGCATTTTCAGAAAGTTATGCTGCTGTATAATCAAGAAATATTATTTTAACAGAAAAATTTTATCGATTCTCAAACTTCCTAATATAGGGCTTTAAAATGCACTAGGTCTCAATGCTAGGTGCGAGCAACACCAAAAGTGGTTCCCTTGCCAGTTTTAAGAAAGCGTGATTTCTTGCCAAATATTATGAACATTCCCAAAACTGAAACAACAGAACATGAAAAAATTTGTAATCTTATATAGCTTAATTATATAGCTAGATCTTATATTTTGTGTTACATTACCATATGGCTTTTATAAAATAAATTATTTTTCAATAATATGCATTAAGCGGAGTATATTTGGTATAAATTACTTCTGTGTTTAATGCATTGATAGTTATTTCATTAAGATATAACAATCGGAATATGTCTTCCAATTTCAACTGTACCGATCGGTTTGGTCAATATAGCTTAAAACAAAACTATTAAAAAACACAAATAAAATCAAAAAGTCGATTCCTCTTTTCCTTTAGGTACATAAATGGGTGTCTAAGCATGCACCAGCGCTTTTTTCCTCAGAAGGACCGAGATGAGTTTTTGATGAGAGTGAGTTAAGATTTTTAATTAATAACTCAGCTAATAATTAGAAATTTAAAATTCTGAGTCTCAGATGCTTTAGGAGAGACCTTGAGCTGCCCTCACACAAATTTTCATTAAAATTTCTACAGATTGGCGGTCTCGTCCGGGATATTTACATGCAAAGTGTGGATTTAACTTGTGTGAAAAATTTTCTGATGTCCTAAAGAAATTCTGATGTTCTGAAAAAGAAAAGAAAAAAAGTTGCTTTCGTCGAATGTCCCGTTATAGCTGGAAAGAAGAAAATTTTTCTCATGCGGGAAGAAT
Organism: Maratus speciosus; assembly: GCA_963932465.1. Lineage (NCBI taxonomy): Eukaryota > Metazoa > Arthropoda > Arachnida > Araneae > Salticidae > Maratus > Maratus speciosus. The sequence continues at coordinate 373,398,653 of OZ010789.1, read as the reverse complement.
CGAAGTGGAGTGTTCTGTGATGAATCATTTGTGAAAATGCATCTGATAAAGTTTTAATAGGTCGTTTCTAGTATTCCAGAAGAAAATATACGCTGACCTAAATAGTGAGCGGTGAAAGTTTTTTCCCGTCTTATATGACGAAAGATTTTCTTTTTTTTTTCTTTTCTTTTGTTGAAATGGGAAAGTGCGATTTTTATTGTTTCCCAGTACAGTGAGTTTTTGTTGTGTACGCCAGAAAAAAAAGCATATTTAGTTATTTATGCAGAGTGATTTTTTTTGGTTCTGCATTTTTTTTTTTAAATAAAAGAAATCTAGCGGGTCGTCGTACCTTGCTTAGACGTGTCTGCGAAGAGGAAATATAGGAAGGTGGTTTTTTTTTTTTTGCTTCCTAAGAAATACATGTTTTTTTTTTTGCTTCTTTGAAAGAAAAAAGTATTAACAATATAATTTTGTTTATCTTGTTATTTTTTTTATGTGAAAAGAAAGGAATATATATTCTGTGAGAATATTTAGAGGGAAGCAAGTTTTTATAAAATTTTTATTCAATAATTATTTTTTTTTTGTATTGTTATATTGTGAAGAAAAAATATATATATTTTTTTCTTATAAAAAAACCTAAATAGAAAAAAATATATATTTTTTTCTATTTAGGTCTAAAAAGATCGATCTGGTTACTGCGGTAATCGAGTTAGGTTTAAGTCCTCCAGATGGTGCTAATAAAAGTAAACTGACTGATTTAATTTTAAAATCCGAAGGGTGTAATGAGGATTTAGTAAAAAATTTGCTAGCTAGGATTATAAGCAAAAGGGAAGAGAAAGAAAAATTGTTGCTACAAAAAGAAATCGAAAATCGCGATTTTGAGTTAAGAAAATTACAATTGGAAAAGACACAAAATACCCAATTGCATAATCCAACATCTACAATCGCCGGAAAGGGTTCTGATGTTCTAAAATTGCTAAATAGATATAATAATGAGGAAGAAATTAGCATTTACTTAACCCTTTTCGAACGCCAAGCGAAGCGTCTTGGGATAGAGAAAAATGAATGGGTTACATATCTGTTGGCACTGTTACCGCTCGATATTGTTAGTTTAATAAATCGGGAAAGTGAAGAACTATCCAGTGATTACGACTGTGTAAAGAAAATACTTTTAAGACATTTCAAACTTACACCAGAGCAATTCAGGCAAAAATTCTTTTTACATAGAAAACAAAATTCAGCGTCATGGAAAGATTTCTCATTTGAAATTGCAAATTTTCTGAATGAATGGTTATTGGGATTACACATATCAACGTTCGAAGAGTTAAAAAATATTTTAATTATTGACCAGATTAGGCGAAAATTGTCCCTAGAAATGAAGGAACACTTTTGTGACGAATTGCCAAAAATTACGAGTGTAGAAGATTTGACCAATAAATTGGATGATTTTGAAACCGCCAGAATTAACTTACGGAAAACTGAAATTAAGCCCGCAAACACTGATTTTATGAAACGTCAAGGTAGTGAAAATAATCGAGCGTTCCATCGAAATGACATTAGTCGCGTACCATATGAAAAAAACTACACACCTACCCCCCAAAAGAATTTAAATACAAAAATCTATTGTTTCAATTGCAACGACCTTTCCCACCGTTTTAGAGATTGCCCCGAAAAAAGAAAGTCCGGTCTGCTGAAAGTGTAAAATTCCTGGCCACAGGTCTGACCAGTGTACAAATAATTCTCCTAAAAATGCAAATGCTGCCGTAAGCAATAACTCAAATCCGGTTGATAAAATAATAAAAAGCGTGGGGATTTTAGGGAAAAATATGGATGCTTTAATTGATACAGGAAGTGACGTCAATATGTGTAGCAACGATACTTATACAGCCCTGGGATGCCCTAAATTGCATGAAAATGACTTGGTTTTGTCAGGTATTGGTGGTAGTCAAATTACACCCATAGGATTTACGACCGTAAAAATTGAAATAGATGGTTACACAGTGAATGCAGATTTATACGTCGTAAAAAATTTGAGCCATTCTATAATTTTAGGAAATAACTTTTTGAAACAGGTAAATTTCAATATGTCGGAAAAAGGATTGCAAATTACAGGGAAATGAAAATTGAAGGAAGTTAGGGTGAATTACGTCACTGCTTTCCCGCAAGAAACAATCATGACAAAAACCAGACGCATCATCTATGTCACACCCAAATTTCATGCGATGTTGCGGTCAGAAAAGCAACACAATCACATGATAGAAAAAATGATTGCGACAGCTGAATTGGTGAGAAAGGAGAAAACTAATAAAAATGAAACAGCTTGCAACTTTAGTGAAAAAATAAACATGCAATTAAGCTCTGATAAAAATTGTTTGTTGGAAAGTGAACAGTGTTCTGTCCCACAGTTAGACTCAGCGAAAACCACAGATATTTATTTAGCTGAGACAGCTAATTCTATTAATTTTCAGGAAGTTGAGCTAAACCATATTACAAACAACACTATTAAGAAAGAGTTAACGGAATTGATCACTAATTATAAGCCAAACAAGGTTAAGGACACAGAGTTAAAAGTAAATATAACATTAACTGATGATATTCCGATTGCGCAACGACCGCGTAGGTTAGCATATCCAGAACAGGAATTTGTAGACAAACAAATACAAGAATGGTTGGAAATGGGAATTATAATGGAGAGTAATTCTAATTATGCATCGCCTATTGTGTTAGTGAAAAAGAAAGATAATTCCTGGAGATTGTGTGTTGACTATAGACCCCTCAATAAAAAAATAGAGATAATTTTCCCTTGCCAAGAATAGAGGAAGTTTTAGATAACATTGAGGAAGCGAAGGTTTTCACTACATTGGATTTAAAAAATGGTTTTTTTCATATAGATGTAGCAGAGGAGAGTAGGAAATATACAGCATTTGTCACGCATAACTCCCAGTACGAATATTTAAAGCTTCTATTCGGATTATCGATTGGCCCCCAGAATTTTCAGAGATATATTCAAGCTGTTTTTAAACAGTTAATTAAAGAAAGTAATATTAATTTACTTAGACGATGTCATAGTACTTGCAAAGACTGAAGAAGAAGCGCTTTTAAAACTGAAACGCGTCCTAGAAGTTGCATCGGATTACGGACTTGAATTTAATTTTGCAAAATGCCAATTCCTTAAACGGAAAATTGAATTTTTAGGCTATATTATCGAAAACGGAACTACTAGGCCCTCGGGAGCCAAAACTTTGGCAGTAAAGAATTTTCCTGAACCCCGCACCCTTAAACAATTACAAAGTTTTCTAGGTTTAACTTCTTATTTCAGAAAATACATCCCACATTATGCAACTATAGCGAGACCTTTAAGTGATTTATTAAAAGCGGGAAATACATTTAAATTTGGAATCCTCGAAAAACAAGCTTTTGAGACTCTTAAAGAAAAACTAGTTAACCCCCCAGTATTGCATACATTCCGACGAGGCGCTAGACTAGAATTGCACACCAATGCAACCGCCATAGGTTTTGGTAGTGTCCTACTACAGGAAGATGAGAACAAAAATTTACATCCTATTCATTATATGAGCCGTAAAACTACACCTACTCAAGCAAAATATTCGAGTTACGAATTGGAAACACTCGCGGTAATAAAATCGGTTAAAAAATTCCGAAACTACTTATTAGGCACGAAATTTAAAATTGTGACAGATTGTTCTGCGTTTCAAAAGACAATGGACAAAAAAGACATTATGCAAAAATTAGCCAGATGGGCTCTATTCTTACAGGAATTTGATTATGAAATTGCCCACCGATCAGGATCCCAAATGAAACATGTAGACGCATTGAGTAGAAATACAGTTCTAATAGTTACCCGATCGCATGATGAATTAACATTAAAAATAAAGAACGCACAACAAGAAGACGAACACATACAAGTGATAAAGTTAATTGAAAAAAATGAAAGTTCAGAATATTTTATGAGAAACGACATTGTATACAAATATGAAAATGATAGAGAACTTCTGATGATTCCTGCCAATATGCAAATGGAAATAATACGCGATGTTCATAACAAAGGTCATTACGCAGTGGCTAAAACTGAAATTATTTTAAAAGAAAATTATTTGATACCCCAATTACGAAAGCAAATTGAAAGTGTCATTGCCAACTGCATAGAGTGTATACTTTGTAATAAAAAGCAAGGAAAAGGAGAAGGTCTGTTAAACCCGATCCCCAAACAAAATATGCCCCTCGAGACCTATCACATAGATCACATTGGTCCCATGCCTTCTACAAATAAAAATTACAATCATATTTTTACTGTTGTGGACACATTTACTAAATTTGTTTGGCTATACTCCGTTAAAACTACAGCCGCTAAAGAAGTCATCAATAAGTTAACCCGACAACATGATATTTTCGGAAATCCATCGCGAATCATTACCGATAAAGGACCAGCATTTACCTCTGCTGATTTTGAGAAATATTGTAAGGAAGAGAACATAGAGGATATTCCCATAACAACAGGGATACCTTGAAGAAACGGTCAAATAGAGCGAATGCACAGAATTCTTATCCCAATTTTAGCAAAACTTAGCGTAGAAGATCCCACTAAATGGTACAAATTTGTCGCACCCGTACAACGTATCATGAATAGTACCGTATCGAGGAGTACAAAATTGACATCTTTTGAACTACTGACAGGAACAAAACTGCGGCAGAAAACTGATCAGCAGATCAAAACGCTGTTAGATGATGAGGAGTTGAATTCCTTCATATCGGAAAGAAATTCGAATAGAGAAATAGCTAAGCAAAACATATTAAAAATACAACAGGAAAACGTGAAAACGTATAACAAAAGGCGAAAAAAGGCCAACACATATAAACCCGGTGATTTGGTGACCATTCAAAAAACACAGTTTGGGACAGGTACCAAACTAAAGCCTAAGTTTCTTGGTCCCTATGAGATTACTGCAGTAAAAAGAAATGATCGCTACAATGTGAGCAAAGTTGGACACCATGATGGACCAAATACGACCTCAACGGCTGCAGATCATATGAAGCCTTGAACTTCTATTGTCTAAGACAAAATATTTATGCTTTAAGTGATTTTTGTGTTTTTCATTTTTTTTTTTATAAACTGTGTGTTATTGGTATCTTTTTTTTTTTATTACTATTATGAATAAACTGTGAAAAAAAAAAGCTTCCAAGTGACAAGCAGAAAAACTTTATTATTTTTCTAACTCTAAAAATATTGGTCAAGGACTGAAAACTTTTAAAAAGTAGTATTTAGTGGTTGATTTTACTATTATTTTGTTTTATATATTGTTTGTGATTTTTTTGTGTGTATATTATATGTTCTGGAAAAAGTAGTCCAGTACCAGTCAGGTATATAAAGGAGATGGATGACTGGGAGGACACAGCCCTGTCAGGTAGACCGAATTGTGGTGACAGTGTTTGAACTCTGCACTGCAAAGACCAGCACAATCTTTAAATGAGGCTTGGGACGATCCACCCCAACCTCTGAGTAAACGAAAAAACTGCTGAACTTACAAAAACTATGGTGAGAAAGATAGAGATGACTGTTGGTTGCTCGTGAGAGCAGACGTGTTGAAACGTCGCTGTTCGACCTAATACCGGGTCACGGACCTGAGTAAGGCGGAATGCCGCCAGCCAGTTATAATTATCATGTTTAATCTAAATGTAAATACCCCATCTGTAAATATTTCACCCACATAATCAAGAGCATTAAAATATTAAGATTTCCTCAAGAATCTGACTGGACTAATTACTTCTAGACACCGACCACAGTGTACATTTATTCGTCAAAATCAATGTGCATTAAAATTTCTACATTTAGATTTCACTAACACATTTGAAATCATAGAATTTTTATTATTGGTCGATATAGTTTAAAACAAAACTATTAAAAAACATAAATAAAATCAAAAAGTCGATTCTTCTTTTCCTTCGGATGCGTAAATGGGTGTCTATGCATGCACCTGTGCTTTTTCCCCCTCAGAAAGACAGAGATGAGTTTTCGATAAGAGTGAGTTAAGATTTTTAATTAGTAACTCAGCTAATAATTAGAAATTTAAAATTCTGAGTCTCAGATGCTTCAGGGGAGACCTTGAGCTGCCCTCACACAAATTTTTAACATTGTACATGCGGTTGATTTTCCCTGCCATCACGAACAGACACACACACACAGAGTGAGACTTTCTTTTATTAGTATAGACTAGCTGGCTTAGCCTGCTAGCGGGCCGTTCTTTTTAAACGAGCCTCTAATAATATTAAATTATAAAAATATGAAATCTTGAAGCGAACAAACCTCAAACTGGGTCTGAAACAACCAAAAAAAAAAAAAAAAAAAAAAAACCGAAAAGAGAAAAAAATTGAAAGTGAGATGGCAGCACTAGTCATTAATGAGAATTAATGATTAAAAATAAGAGCTGTTTTAAAATATATAAATAAATAATTTAAATAAAATTCAAAATTCAAATATTTAGCAGAAGTTAAAAAAAAATTTTAAATGCTGAAAATTCTCAAGAATTTAGTGGATGTTCAAGTGTTATGTTTTCTGATGCTATGTAGATTTCAGTAACACATTTGAAATTACAGAATTTTTATGCCAGATTAGTTTTGTACAATCAGTTTTTATCTCTGAATGGCAAGAAAACTGGCGTCCATACCATAAAATGAATTGTGAACCACTCAAATGCACAAGTTGATAACATTTGAACTTTTAGAATTTTTGTTGGATGCGAGCTGTTTGCATTAGATTACTCTGACTGCAGCACAAGCCAGACTCCTGCAAATAGCACTTAGCTTGCATTTTAAATCTTAATATTTGTTACAATTTAAGTATAAGTAATATTTGTTGTGCTGATTTCAGAATTAGATATTAAAAGTTAAAGTATTTAATTGGAAATGAATTGAAATTTTAGATTTAAAATGGGATTTTAATACCTTTCATACAAATTAGAAGTAAGTTTTTGGACTCTTTTTTTCAGAATGCCATCGGATCCTGGGCCAAATATCAAAAATACTCTGTAGAAAATTGTTAATAACATTTTTAATTTACATTTTAATAACATTTTTAATTAAAATTTAATTTTCTCACAAAGATTTCTTACATAGAAATAAGTAGCAATCCTAAATACTGCCTCATCCTCCTTTTGCAACTTTCATATCCTGGAAAATCTGTTTAAAATTGCAATTTTGTTATTTATACCTCATCGCTGACAGACTTCTGTGAAAGTAACAATTGTTATTCTTTCTGAATATCATTGTACAACTATAGCAGAAGGGCATGTGTTCAATTTCCCAATATTTTGGAAATGAACTTCAAACAGAAAGCATGGATAAACAAGGGGTATCACACTGTTTTTTTTTTGTTACTAACACTATTCATGCAAAGGCTTCAGAATTGGATAAAATATTTCTCCTTATATCCCACCAATTCTCTTTCAAATTGATTTTTTAAAACCTTCTAAAACACTTTAAAAAACTTAGACTACATTTTTGTTTCTCAAATAGCTAGTCCCCCCCCCCTCCTTTTTTTTTTTCAGTTTGTCCATACTAATAAAAGAATAGTTTTATTCTGTGTATGTGTCTGTCTGTTGGCGATGGCTAGCAAAATCTAATGCACTGAGAAGTGTGAAAATTTGGATGAGGATAGTCAAAGGCCTCTCCTGATACACTTGAGGGTCATATTTTTAAGTTATTGGGTAATTAACTGAGATGTTAATTAAAAAATCATAAAAAAAAAAGAATTTTTTGCAAAACATCAGAGTTGCAAATGCATACTCAGTGCTAGCTTTCAAGAGCGGGTAGAAGAGAATGACCAAATGCTGGTATTTTTTGGCCTTTTGCCCAGGGCTCGAAAAATCTATTGCCTGACATGCCCGGGGTATGTAAAATTTCAAATTGGGCATGTGTTATTCTTATTAACATGCCCGAGCAGGCATGTATTTTTGGTGGCATTTGAGATGCAATAGTGAGGATTTGAGATGCTATCTGTGATCACTGAAAGTTCGAAAAGACGTCTAACATAGTTATCTGCAGCTATAATTCAAACAGGATATCACCAATACTATACTTTTATTGGTTGAAATATTGTGTTGTTTTTCATTTAGTATATCTGCATGTGAAAGGGACTTTAGCTATATGAACCAAATTAAAACCTCCTTTAGGTCTAGCCTCTTTACAGAAGCTATGAATGACTTAAAGCAAATAATCATTGATGGCCCTGACCTGACACTTGTACCTATGATTCCTCACTGGCTATCGAACACTGGCAATCGACTGCCAAAGGTACAGGACACATTAGTAAACATTCTCTATATTAGTAATCGAATGTAGAGATTTAACTTATAATATAATAAAACAATGTTTAATTAGTTTTGTGATGAAATTTATTTATTAAATGGGAATCATTTATTTAAAAAATTTTGAATGAGAAGAGTTTCATATTCTCTTAAATAAAAAATATTCGAAACATCCTTTATTGTTTTATAGATTATGTTGTATTTATGAGCTTTAAAATTGCAGACACGAAATTTAGAAGTGAAAAAAGTCGGGCATCTATTTTTTTCTGCCACATTCCCAAAGGGGCATGTAAAATTTCTCAAATTTTTCTAGCTCTGCTTTTGCCTAAACGTCTCCATTATCCGAACCATTGAAATACAGTAAAAAAGAAGACATATCCTTAAATTTCGTACTCTTATGTCTTAAATGCCAAAATCAGTTTGAAAAAATATTGTTATTAAGCCTTTGTAAAAAAATTTTCAAAAAGGGTCGTTTTCTTGATTGACTTTTCTCCTTTTCAGAAACGCTCCCCTATGGCTTGATTTCAGAGGTACCGACTCACAAAAATTACCTGTTTAAAGCTGAGACCTTCTTCTCTTAAATGGTGCAATTGGTTTTGAAAGATATGAATTTTAATTCTGTTGCAAAAATTCATGACTGCTGGTCAATTTGCACCAACTGAAGACTATCGCATAGCTGCCAACTTGTACGTTTTGGCCGTACAATGTACGGATTTTGTACTAAGTGTACGGTTGTACGGATGAGCAGTACGATTGTACGGTTTTGCGCATGGAAAAAACGGTCGCGGGAAAATGGCAATTTCGTGAAAAGGATCGCGGAAAAAACGCCGATTTCGTCAAAGGAGCACAGGAAAAACATAGATTTCGTGAAAATATCGTGGGGAAAAGGCCGATTTCATGAAAGTATCGCGGAAAAAACGCCGTTTTCATCAAGGGTAGGGGTGATTCTGATCCGAATTTTCCGAAAATTTAAGGCATTCTTTTCTGAAATTTTCAAAAATTCGGACATAAAAAATCGGAATTTCGACAAACGGTTGCCAAAAAAAATTAATTTTGCCAATCGTTTTCAGGAAAAAACAAATTTCGCCAAAGGATCGCGGAAAAAACGCAAATTTCGTCCAAGAAACGCGAAAAGACCGCAAATTTTGTCGAAAAATCGCGAGAAAACCGCAAATTGCTTTAAAAGATCGCGAAAAATCGTGAAAAAACGGCAAATATCGTCGAAAGGTCACGAACAAACGGCAAATTTCGGTGAAAGATCGCGAAAAAACGGCAAATTTCATCGCAAGATCGCGAAAAAAACGGCGAATTTCGTCGCAAAATCGCGAAAGAACGGCGAATTTCATCGAAGGACCGTAGAAAAAACGCATAGTTAGTGCCCTTGAGTGGATTTCCCCATCCCCCGCCCCCTTGCTATAACTTTTCAGAAAATTTGAGGTGAATTTCAGAATTTTTTTTTTTTTTACTCAGAATCAACCCTGGTCAAGGGAATATAGTATAGAAAATATTATTATGAAATGATATTCTTTTTTTCAATGCATATGCATTTGTTATGTACTGTTTTAAGTACAGAAGAATACGTCGCAAAAATTGTAAGGTTTTCAAAAATGACATGTTGGCACGTATGCTATCGTTTTTTCTATGATAAAAGTAACTAAATCTTGGTATTATGACACAATCTTTCTAGAGCATCCCAGCAAACCAGATTTAAATCACCTATAGAAAAATTAAAATGTTCGGATGAGTAGTAGTATTTAGAAAAAAATAAAATCTGAGAAATTTTTTATGAAAATGTGGTAAAACGTGGGCTATTTGGGCACTCCTTAGCTTACCTTCGGTTCATGTTTTCACAACTAATATCTATATTTTTTGATGAAATTTTAAAGAGGGTTTGTGGGATGCATTTATATTTATAACAGATTAAAATTTCATGTAGTTCGGATAAGAACTATTTTTCTTTTAGTCATGTTAAAGGACCCGACCGGGGAGGGCGAAAAAGCGAGAAGATAACATATTTCTTTTACAACTAGATACCAATATTTTTTCATAAAATTGTTGCATGGGCTACAAAGCCATTCTATTTATAACCGATAAAAATTTCAAAGAGTTCGAAGCAGCAAGAATTTTTTTTTTTTTTTTTTTTTTTTTTTAACCTGAAATAACCCTACGTTAAAAAACAAGAAAATATCTTCTTACGAGAGCTTTTTGTTGTGAAATATCAATATTTGTCCATGAATTTTTGATTAAAAAATGTAAGTTCATACAAAATTGGGTTAAAGATATAAAATCATGCAAATATGAGGATTATTTAAGGTTCTTGAATAAATTTAATGAAATAGTTATCTTTTAGTTTTTGAAGCATAAAATTAGAATCATAGTAATTTGTTCATGTCTGGTGAAATGAAACACATGATCACAATACTATTAATAGATTTAATGTATATGTCTCATATATATTTAATTCTGTTATAATATAGTATTTGTTTATTTTTCAGATCTATGTTGAATCTTGTGAAATATGTACAGCAAGATGCAAAAATTATAAGTGTGTCATTAGATAACTCATCCAAAGAAAATAATTGGAATATGATGTTATATAATTTTGTCAATGATCTAAAACAGTCAAAAGAAATATCAGGTTTAAACAAGAACTTTGATAGTGGTAAGTTCATTTTTTATTAAGATTGTTTTTAAAATTATAAAAGTCAATATACAATTTATCCAAGTTTTGTCTATGATTTTATAAAATATGTAAATATGTTATAACAAATGCTATTTATTTTTCAATTGTTCTAGAATTCTCGTTTTTTTGTCTGTGTGAACATTTCTTTTCCCCGTTTTTCTATCTATTTTAACTTTTTTTTTTCTATTATTAGTAAGATTTAAGTTTATTTAAAAAATATATGTCAAATTATTCACTAATCAGATGTAGCATGTTTTGTCCAATCAAATTTTCATTTTTTAAAAGTCAATCCAAAATCTGAGTTTTGGCAAAGTTTTAGTTTCGGTAAAATAGATCAGCAAATTTTCGGCATATGTCCAACTTTAATTGTGCTTTATATGGATATGAGCATAGAAGAATCAATGCACAGCCGATAGTACATTTGGTTGTTTTTATTTATATGCAACAACATAATTTATGATAATGAAACAGTCAAATGAACCTGTGGTTGGGGGGGGAGGGGGCACCATCTTCAGTAGCATACCTTGGGGTGGGCTATACCTGCTTCAGTCTCTAATCAAACTTGCTTTGAATTATTCTGATTTTTCAATTTTATTTAAATTTGATAACTTTTTCTTCTTTGTAGCAGCCCTTTTTTGGCCATTTCTCTATTACTAGGTAACTGAGCATTATCTAGCATGCAAGGCAATGCTACTCCATCTTAATCTGTTCTTATGTTAGTCTTAATGTTGTACAATTTCTTCATGAATTTTAGATTTAGATTCAACTGGATTTGTTATACCGAGAATATATAGCTTCCATAAATATGCAATGGATCTTTCTTTCCAAAGTGATGAAATAACCATAAGAGAATCATTTGTTTTGGATATTTATATGCAACAACATAATTTATGATAATGAAACAGTCAAATGAACCTGTGGTTGGGGGGGGGGGGGGTGCACCATCTTCAGTAGCATACCTTGGGGTGGGCTATACCTGCTTCAGTCTCTAATCAAACTTGCTTTGAATTATTCTGATTTTTCAATTTTATTTAAATTTGATAACTTTTTCTTCTTTGTAGCAAGCCGTTTTTCGGCCATTTCTCTATTACTAGGTAACTGGGCATTATCTAGCATGCAAGGCAATGCTGCTCCATCTTAATCTGTTCTTATGTTAGTCTTAATGTTGTACAATTGTTTATCTTCAATTTATTTATTAGTTTATTTATTTATTATTAGTTTATTTATTTATTAGTTTAAAATGTTTTATCTTCATGAATTTTAGATTTAGATTCAACTGGATTTGTTATACCGAGAATATATAGCTTCCATAAATATGCAATGGATCTTTCTTTCCAAAGTGATGAAATAACCATAAGAGAATCATTTGTTTTGGATGTAACGCCTGGAATTTACCTCATTAGAATCCATCCCAAATAGGTTTTTACAGCAACCAGACCACTTTTTTCAACTTTAATATTTACTGTGAGTAATTTTCCCACCACATTGGAACCAATCGATAAGTTTATTTCATCTTTGGTTTTTCATGTATCATTTTCAAATCTTAATACCACATTTATTCAATTCCCTTAACCAAGGCTCATTTGGCACTTTTCTTAAATTAAAACAAATAACAGGAACATCTAAAACATGCATATCACATTCATAACTATTATCAATACTACTCAAGTAAATTCTATATTTATTGTGATTAGTCTCACTTGTTTCAATTTTCAATACCACCAAACAGTTTATTAATTTAATTCCACCAATACTTTTATGATTCAAATATTTTATTACATCTTCTTATAAATATGAACGTTCTGATCCAGTATCAATCTACCCGCACAATGTATATGTGGCATTGCATGCAACTCTAATGCAGATTATAAAACAGAAATTGTTTTTTTCAGTTTTATACTAAATCCTTAACATAGTTCCTATAGATTGTTTTGTATTTATGTGTGTAGAAGTTTATTGGAATTTCACTTTTTCAAACTTTAATAGATTTTAATTCTTTAATGATCTCTTATTGCAGTTAGTATGCAAGGTAAAAGTTTGTCCTGAAATTATGAAAAATGTATGTCCTGAAATTTTACTTAATGCCTGTACTACCCCTGTCTTTAGAGTAATCCTTTTCTGAAAAACTGTTCACTAACATAAAATTCAAAATTTTGTCATCTATGGAATGACATTTAAAATCAATCTTGTCCTTTTAAGTTTCAATAGTTCTGTTTTCAGTCAAAGTATTACTTCACGTTGCCCTATTCCGGGTGCCAAAATATCACAAACCAGATGCGATTGTCGAAAATATAGAATCTAACCAATTCTGTAATCATTATTAAATTAAAACACATGAAAATATTAACTCCTTCAATAAAGAAAAATCATTTTATAAAATACAACAACATTTTAATCTTTGTTAGATTTTGTGCTGAAAACATTTTCAAGACACCTTCAAATCCACTCAAAACAAAAATATAATTTCTACATGAAAGAAGAATAACCATTCAAGGAAGGTTAAAAACATTTTTGACACATGATCAAAATTGCCTATAACTCAGTAGGTAATTTACTTATAAAGAATGGAAAACACAGTTTGATTCCAAATCGCTTCCATAGTAAGGCCTTCCAATTTTATATCTTTCCATTAAAAAAATTTTTTGTAAATGTGTCAAAGCGTTTTGCGCTTGTTGAGTAGAGCAGTTGAGAAACAGTCTTAAAAGATAATCTCGCCAATCAAGAAAATTTTCTTTTACAGCTTGACTGAAATCTTAAAGGCCATTTTATGTTATTAATTGTAAATAATCTGTGTTTCCTCAAAGGAAAATATTTTATTCAAAATATTGGATATTTTTAGTCTATTTTATCGTTGCTAAATTCACGTTTTAAATTTTTTGTTTAGAGCTTCAGATATGTTCAACACATGCAATTTGCATTCTACATGCATACAAATTAACCTAGACTCACTATGTCTCACGGTGACTGCTGGGATAAGACTGTTAAAAGCAGTGTTGTAGTCGTAAAAAGTGCAGAGAGTATACGCTATAGGCAGAAGGTATATGTTAGAGTCCTAAACATTCATCTTTAGGGTATATGCTATAGCTTTATTTGTGAAACAGAGGGTATAGAGCTTCTTAAAAAAAATTCAGAAGGTATACGTCACATACCCTCCACTACATCCCTGGTTAAAAGTAGAAATTATTTGTATCCAATAATTTGAAACATTTAAATTACAAAATTGAGAAAATATGTTAGATTTTTTCTAAAAAACGAGTTGGTTAACCAATTGATTTAAACCATGCCAACCCTGCTGGTAATAGAATAAAATCATAATGCAAAACCCCAATCCCAATGTAAAAATGCAAGAAAAACAATCATGATACAACAAAGAAAACTCACAGCCAATCATTCATTAGCATATAGAACAAAGAGTAACCAATGGAGAGAATTGCTTATGATTATGTCATCATTGAGGCATAATGTAATCCTTAGTAAATCTTAACTCAATCTAAGTAGCAAAAGTGTATTTTTAGCTAAAGTCTGCCATTTTGGCTATTTTTAAAAATAAAAGGCTTGAAAAAGAAGAAAAAAGAAAACTAACTAGTACTGTTTTTTTTTTTTTTTTTTCTAGTCTGGCATGTAGATTTAAAGCAACTATTTGATTTAAACCAAACAACCCTGCTACCGGGTCCGCATATGACTGATAAACAAGCAGGCATTTCAGCGCCAACCGGTGTGCCGATAATTAATAATTGGTAGTGCAGTAAAAATAAAAAGTTAATAAATGAAGTTGGTCTTAATTAACATAACACAGAAGCTTGTTGTTAAATGATGACAAGTCGTTAGCATAAGTCCAACTTTATTTTTTCAATTGGAGAAAGGTGGAAAAGGAAGTCATAGACAATAATTTAGCTGGTCACCGTACTTTGCAATGCATATTCCACAGAGAGAATCCAACTTAAAAGAAATTCCATGCTGATAATAATGCAGGTTTTATGACCGGCTGAATATAGTCTTTAGAGAACATCTTGATGTTAGAAAAGTCCAAAATTCTGATGGGTAAAGTTAAATAATCCTGCCGAAACTTAAGAATTTGAATTCATAACATCATAAATCATAACATTTGAAGGAGGTTTTTTAAATCCAGACTTCAAACGGCAATCTACATTGCGATCAAAAACTAACAAAATTCCTTAAAAATTCTTTTGGAAACTCACATTAGTGCTACAGAAGTGATGCCAAATTAGGTTTAAATACATTAGTTAAATTAAAATGACGCAACATAAGAAAAAACAATTTAAAAGCCCACGAAAAGCAAAAGTACACTTCATTGGCTTAGCGAGCACACACTCCTTTTATTTCGTGGCCCACATCAGAGCTATACAAGCAATAAGCTAAAAATAGATCACTGTGGCGAAATGCCAGAGGGAAATGGTAGGAAGAAAAAAACTCTATCAATTACCTAACAGTAAAATGAAAGAGAGAGCTGCAAAAACGATGAGGGAAATACGATGTGTTGAATAGAAAGCAGCATCACAAGCATGCAAACAAGAATGCTGCCCTAAAATTGGAAAAGAGATGTGATTGTCACAACCGGGATCTAAAATATGGAAAGATCACAGCACTATACATAGAAAATATTATGACAGAATCCAAAACAGAACTAAAAGGAAGTAGCTAAACACTGAAATAATGATTCTGTTGCTTTAAGTAACATTTTCATGATTATCAGATGTTATTATTTTACATCCTGTACATAATCTTTGTGTTTTACTTTTTATCATTATATATGCGTCTCCAAAGCAATAGAATGTGCCTGTAATGATTTTATATCTATTATTACACCTATGATGTTTATGCCTATACATTTATTTCTTCTATATATATGCTACTACTACTGTTTATACTATATACATTTACTATTGTAAGTCAAGAAAAAAGAAACACTTGAGAAAGAACGATATTATTATTATTATTGTTTTTTTTTAAATCCAGAGTGTAATTTTAAAACTTTTTATTCAAAATGATTGCCAATTATTTTTATTTTCATGTTAGGTTATGTTTGTATTAAAGTTTTGTGCAGTTAGATCTTGTGATGTGACTTTCTTCTTTTCTAGAACTAGAACAAGAAAAGGTTGTTAGTGATTCAGATTATTTAATTGGCCAGTTACTTCAGTTAAGCATTTATCAGTGCCCATCACTTGCAAAATCTTGGTATAACTTTGCCTCTTGGTGTTATGGATGGGGAAGAAAAGTTGTGAATACTTCATGGTAAGTTTCATTTTGTAATTTTTGTTTTGGGCAATTTATAACCTTTAGAAAAGAAAACTATCTTTGACACAGAAAATTGATGCTTACATAACTTTACCCTTTTTGCTCTAAAAATGTTATTTGAAAAAGTACTTTGTGACTTATTGAGAAATATCTTGATTGAGATAACCTTAAATTCAGTTGAGCATATTTTAAAAACAGTATTAAAATAATTAAAATATAAAACAGTATTAAAATAATTTAAAGACTTGTCTTTATAATACTGCTAACACAAATATGTAAACAATATTCTTTTCTTTTTTGGTTCTTTGAAATCCTGCAAAATAAAGGTTAAAATTCAATATTTGCTTTAGTAGCCAATGGCCGGTAGAGGCTGTATGTTTAGTAGCCACTACTGTCAAGTTAGTGGCCACTTATCGTAGTTTGTAGATTTAAATAGTTTTACAAGTAATGTTTTTAAAATATTTATGTTATGAAGACATATTTTAAAACATATAAAAATAAAACTATCCACAGTTTACTTACCCCAACAAAAACAATTAACAGTTATATTACATTAAAAAAAAGAGAGAATTTATCGAACAATTTCGTACAAGACCAAGGTCAAAGATTGGTTCACATCTCCAATACATCACTGTGTAGCCCGAGATCAGAATTCTTTCTGAAAATAGGCCTAAAATATTTCCCGTTTGACAAAATTCGCAATTAATTTTTGAAATTGTTTTAAGAAATTTGCAATTATTTTACGCAACCTCTTGCTAAAATTCACAATTTTTTCGCCGATCGTTCAACAGAATTCACGATTTTTTTTTTCGCGATCATTCGACGAAAGTGACGATTTTATTATGCGATCTCTTCATGAAATTAGCGATTTTTCCACGATCAATTGACAAAATTCGCGACTTTATTTCCACGATCTTTCGACAAAATTCGCGATTTTATTCCGCGGTCGTTTGACGAAATTTACGCGTTTTTGCGATCTTTAGACGAAATTTGCATTTTTTTCGCGATCTTTTGACGAAGTTTGCGTCTTTTTCGTGATTTTTTGACGAAGTTTGCGTCTTTTTCGTGATTTTTTGACGAAGTTTGCGTCTTTTCCGCGATTTTTTGACGAAGTTTGCGTCTTTTTCGTGATTTTTTGACGAAGTTTGCGTCTTTTTCGTGATTTTTTGACGAAGTTTGCGTCTTTTCCGCGATTTTTTGACGAAGTTTGCGTCTTTTTCGCAATTTTTTGACGAAGTTTGCGTCTTTTCCGCGATTTTTTGACGAAGTTTGTGTTTATTTCGCGATCTTTTGACGAAATTTGTGTTTTTGTTCGCGATCTTTTGACGAAATTTGCATTTTTTCGCAATCTTTTGACGAAATTTGCGTTTTTGTTCGCGATCTTTTGACGAAATTTGCATTTTTTCGCCATCTTTTGACGAAATGTGTAGTTTTTTCCCGATCCTCCGGCGAAATTTACTAGGTTTTCGCGATTTTTTGACGAAAATTGCGGATTTTTCGCGATCTTTTGATGAAATTTGCGGTTTTTACGCGATCCTTTCACGAAATTTGCGTTTTTTCAGCGATTTTTCGAGATCCTTTGACGAAATTTACTTTTTTTCGCGATCTCTTGACGAAATTTGCGGTTATTCGAGATCCTTTGACGAAATTTACGTTATTTCGCGATCTTTAGATGAAATTCGCGTTTTTTTGGTGAAATTTGCGATTTTTTCGCGATCTTTTGACAAAATTGACGTTTTTTTTCGCGTTCTTTTAACAAAATTTGCGGGTTTTTTTGCGATCTTTTGACAAAATTTGCAGTTTTTCGTGATTTTTTGACGAAATTTGAGATTTTTTTTAGCAATCTTTGACGAAATTTACGGTTTTTCGTGTCCTTTTAACAAAATTTGCGATTTTTCGTGATTTTTTGACGAAATTTGTCTTTTTGCAATCTTTTGAAGAAATTTACCGTTTTTTCGCGATCTTTTGACGAAATTTGCGGTTTTTCCCTTATCTATTGGCGAAATTTAAGGGGGTTTTGCGATCTTTTGATGAAATTTGCGAGTTTTATGCATTCCTTTCACGAAATTTGTGTTTTTTCCGCGATTCTTTGACGGAAATCGCGTCTTTTTTCGAGATTCTTATGAAATTCTCCTTATTCCCGTGATTCTTTGACGATTTTTTCGCGAACGATTGACGAAATTGATATCTTTCGGCGACCATTTGTCGAAATTTGCGATATTTTTATGACGATTTTTTTTAATTTTTGGAACCAAATGTCTTCAATGTGAACATCAACGCGATTTTCTTTTTCTTTTACGATTCCGCGGAAATCGCTGATCGATTTAAAAAAAAAAAAAAAAAAAGGTAAAGTGGCATTTCTGACATGTACTATTACATGAAAAGTACAGATCGCCACTTTGGCGATCAGATGCACAGCATAAAGTCGCCAATTTTTTACATTTAGTCGTCCTGTGGCCGGTGGCGACCGGGAATTTTAACCTTTACTGCAAAACTATTAAGCTTCTGTATTTGAATATCATTGACTGAGTTACACATAAAACTCATGTAATCTGTATATGGGTGCCAATATGTCCAAAACAATAAATTGATAATTGATATTAGGTTCTTGAATTAATGTACCTTTGGCATACCCAAGAACTGATTTGCTGCTGTTTAATTAGTATTAAAAGGTTTTTTACTACTGGTAAGTAAACTTAAGTGCAAATATGAGCCAACTTTTTTAAGGCAGTGCGAACAAGTGCAGGTTCTGTAATTTATATGTGAAAAAAAGTAGCTTAGATTTTTTTAGATAATGTATTTTAGCTGTGAAAATTATCATATTGATTTTTCTGCTACTTAGGTATAAATTTTAAGTAATTAACATAATTTAAATACAAAATTTTCCAAATTATTTGAGAGAAATAATAATATATTTACATCTGTTTTTAGGGTGATTTCTTTAGAAATTGGCCTATTGCAATCACTCAGTTTATATATTGATCTATCTATAATACATATCTTGTCATTGGAATAGCATCTGATATACTGAACCAATCTGAGCATAATTGGGACAGTTTATTGATTTTACAAATATCTTGACAAACGACCAACTAATTTTTATCAAAAGGTTTCACACTTTATCTGAATGTTAAAGTACAAGGAAGAAAGAAAGAAATTTTTTACTTCCTGATTTATCTGATTGTGTATTAAGTGGGATAGTTAAATAAATATTTACCTGTCAATGTAAATGATTTAATATTAAAACATAATCATTTTTTCTTTTTTATATACTAAATATAAAATTATTAAATTCCAGTGTAATATTTTCATCATGCAAAGTTCCTTCTTTTACTTTCTTTCTTAAATCATCTTTTTTGTATAAATTCTTCTTCTTTTTTTTTTTTTTTTTTTTTTTTCTCCCTCTTTCATCAATCTCATTTCCGTAAATTTAGAAAGTCATGTTTCCCATAAGGAAATGAAAGAATAAAAGTAGTATTAGAAAAAATAATTAATCTATTTCCCTTAAGATTCTGTTTTAGCAGGGTTTACTGTGTGAGAGACTTTTAGCCAAAACGCTACAGTTAAAAATTTGTTCTCACCCCCTGCACTAGAATCTGACTATGCCTATACGCTAATAGTTGATCATATGTCTGAAGATTTGAATTTCCTCAATTTTTCTGATGATTATTTTCTTGCAACCTGAATACATTCAGACTCTGCTCGAGGGATCTATCAATTGCTAGATGTTGAGTAGCTATTAGTGTTGCACTCTGTGCATTGTTTTAATGTTTTTCTATGTGCAATTAAAAAAAAAGTGAAAAATTGATAATGAAATTTCTTTTTGATCAGTGTTTCTATGAATATGTTGCCAGAAGAAAAGTCTAAAATCTCTTCGTTTGTTCCAAATGTAAGTATTCCTCTAACCTAATGCTATCACATATTGTATATTTTTTATCTTCCTTTTTTCTGATTTTTTTCTTTAATTATCTTTTAATAGGCATCTACTGAGGATATTAATTCATTAGTAAATGCTGTTTTGAATTTGCATACATCGTCTGCAGGAGAATGGGATGGCCAGGAAATGGTAATATAATATTTTCTCATTAAAAATTTATGCATGATATTTATAATATTCAAGAAAAACATATTTCTTAAAAAAATGTAAAAATGTTTTTATAAACAAATTAAGATAATGTATAATAAACTGCCCTCCAAAATGTAAGGTGCAACCTGTTTTTGATGTTAATTTAAAAATGAATGAACGGCAGGGATGATTCAGTAAATGAAAAGAAGAAGAAAATATCAGCAGAACAACTAAGAAACAGAGGTTCCCAAACTGTACTCCGCAGGAACTTTCAAGGGGTTCCGTCGAGCTTTAAATTTTGAGTGAAAGAAAATTTGAATGAAATCTCATTTCAAGCAAGAGATATTTTCAAAAATGTGCATGGATTCTTTTTCTATAAAAATATCTATAAATATATGTCTATGTTTAACTACCTGAACTCTGAATAAATTAAGTTTTATTTTCTATAAAAAATTTCTGATGCAAACATTAATTTCTACTATTACTCTAATTTTACGTTTTCCGCTCACAAAATATGATAAATGGAGAAACAAAATGTACATTTAATGTAGAAAAGCGAGAAATTGCATTTTGAACAAAAATTTGGCAATTTGAATTTCTCAACTCCTCTCAGTGTGATTTGAGGTGAAGTTTTAGCCAATAACCACACATTTCATGCTCATCTGCGTCAAAATTTCGAAGAAAACCATTCTAACTTGAAAGGTAAACCACCTGATTTTTTCAATATGACGAGCAACATAATATGTGCTTCAAAATAAACTCACACCACTTGTTAAAAAAAATAATGAATGTGTCCTGGACATAGGAGCAGATTTCACAGAGGAAATAAGCAATAAGGTATACATCTACCACTATTTTTTTTTTAAATCCTATTTAATCACTGTAATTAGTTAAGACAAAAATAACATTATGAAATAGTCGTTGAAATTTAACTGCTTTGCACCGGTCGCCTTCGTTTAGTCAACTCCTATGGTCCTGGAATCTTTCTGCCTGATAATTTAATGAGTAGCTTGAGCTGGTGAAGCTAACACAATTGAAAAGACTCTTAATAAACCTTGTAAAATTGATATTGTCAAGAATTTGCTTTATGGAAAAGTTGTTAATGTAATGTCCAATATCCCCTTGTCAAATAACATTCTTTTTTTTTCTGCTCAAAAATGAACATATATGACTAGTGATGTAAAAGAAACACTTAGCCACTTGATATGTACATTTGCCCTGCAAATGAATGAATCTACAGTTTAGAAGCCAGAATTGTGAAATGTTACATACATGTGTATTAAAACACGACTGAGGCAACTAAAGTAATCCGGAATCAAAATAACTTATAGTTAGTTTTTAATGAATAAAAAACCACCAATTTTCTATCAAATTTAAACATTTTTCATTGTAGCAGTTGCCAACAATTAAAAATCCACAATAAAATTCTTACCACAACAATTACTTTTCTACTGCAAGATTTCCACGTGAAAAATGAAAGTAAAATAAATAGTTTGATAATTTTTTTTTTTTTAAAGTGATTATTACGTCAATTTTTGTATTGCAAGATTTCCACCTGAAAAATGAAAGTGAAATAAATAGTTTGACGTATTAAAAAAAATAAATAAAAAGCGAATGTTACGTCTTAACTTTTCTATTGCGAGATTTCCACGTGAAAATGAAATAAATAGTTTGATGAATTTTCAATGCATTTACCAAATGTGTCTTCTTTTAAAATGAAAGTTGTATTGTTTGGATTCTGATGGAGAGGATGATATCGATTACTTCCCTCTTACTAAAAACGAATGCAAACACACAGTTTCAAAAGAAAATACAGAGAAATATTCAGAGCCATCTTTAAAGCTTTGATAGGCTAGTTTAAACAATATTTACCAACAGCTAAATAGAATGCTTTGGATGACTTTAAATGTTTACTGATGTGTTCAATGTTAACAGAAAACTACCCAGTTTAACCCTTCCCAAGGCAAAGTACTTCTTTCTATTTGTAATACTAGGGGGCTCGGCCCCCTACGAGCTACGCTTGGCAACCCCCGTCCAGACACTGCAGACTCTAAATGCACGCTAATGTGATCGGCTTTAAAAAAATTTCGAAAGATTGAATTATAATTTAAAAAACAGTGGCGATCTCCCTATAAACGGATTTCTATTCATTTCTCTTTGATTGGGGAAATTTTAACGCCAAATCCGCTGCGGTACTACTTGATTATCCCGTCGACTAATTTCGCCAAATTATATAAATCGCCAAGCCACTCGCCAAATTATTCAAATTGACATAATTTTTATTTTAAATAACGAAAGAACAAATAAATTAGTATAACATTAATAAAAATACAAATAAAACGTCAAAATAAAAATAACTTGATGATGTAGACACGTGTAACAACATTTCAAAATAAGCTAATATAAAAGGAATTAAGTAAACAGAATCTTTGTCTCCCGGTATTTTTTAACAAAGCGAAAAGAAAGTTATTTTAAATGAGACATTTTAAATTAATCGTATTTAATCTGACGTAATTTTGACCAAACTATTCTTTCTCTTTGTAATATTCACGTGAAAATACTTGTGTTAGAAATAAAATATTATTTGCGCTTTCTTAAGAAAAATAGTTGAAAAGTATCCTCTCAAAATATCAAATAAATGTCTAGCGCAATTTGTAAATTTAAAACGTTTTGCAATATTATTTTGTGTTCATTTTATGTAATAAATGTAATGTGACGTAATTTCTCCTATTTAAGACTTCTAACGCATGTTAATAAATTTATTATTTTACAAATTCCTTTCTCTTTTAAAATTCACGTGTAATTATAGTTTTTATGACGTAATTTTTAATAAGTTCCTGCTTTTTGTACATAATTATTTAATTCTAATTCCAAATGTTTTTTTCTGTTTATAATAGTCACGTGTAAATAAATTTTTAATTTATTACACGTATAAATATTTTTTATTTTTTAAAGCAAACATTATTGTTTCCGCTGTTTATACAGTTGGCAACAGTTTAAATTAATATCACTTTCTAAAATCTGTAAAAAATATCTCTCGAAATGCTGAAAATTTGAATTTAAAATAGATATAAAACCTCGAAAAATGAGTCAAATTAAAAAAATAAATCAATTCTGCACACCGGGAAATTATAACGTATAAAATGAACTAAAAATTATTAAATTCCGATGTATAGTTTTTGCTACTATAAAATTTTTTTAGTGGAACGATTTTGTCCAACTTTAGCATTAAATATCTCTTAAAATAATTCTTCGATTTGAAAACTGTCTGCATCAGCGTGTTTATCAAACATTTCTGTATAACACTACCGATTTTCATATTTTTGTATGCATTATTTTTCTTAATATTAACGACGAAAGACCTCCGGTCACAAAAAATTTAAAACCGGCTAAGGCGGCGGCAGTGACAGCGGTAGTTACTTTTTTTTAGAATAGAGAGATACTAAATGATTGAACGATACCAGAATTCATAAACAAATTTATTTGGAAATAAGAAAAGTTACATTCACGTACATAATGAAAATTTTTCATTCAAAAATTCTGGTGCAAATGTCTCATTTAGGCATTAAAATTAAATGGTGCATAAATGCATCATTGCCCTTCAAAGGGTTAACTCAGTGAAACACGAGGTTCACTTTGATTAGGCGTCTCATTGCAAGTTAATACTGAATATATCAACAACCGGCAATTTTACTAGTACCAAATGAAAATATTTTGATTCGAACCAGAAATTTCTTCACAAAATAAATCTCTCTATTCTAAAAAGAAGTAACTACCGCTGTCACCGCCGCCGCCGGTTTTGATTTTTTTGTGACCACAGGCCTTTCTTCGTTAATATTAACAAAAATAATGCATACAAAAATATGAAAATCGGTGGTTTTATACAGAAATGTTTGATAAACACGCTGATGCAGACAGTTTTCAAATCGAAGAATTATTTTAAGAGATATTTAATGCTAAAGCTGGACAAAATCGTTCCACTAAAAAAGTTTTATAGCAGCAAAAACTATACGTGACAGTGTAATCATTTTTAGATCATTTTATGCGTTAGAATTTGCCGGAGTGCAGATCGCATTAATTTTTTTTATTTTGACTCATTTTTTCAGGTTTTATTTCAATTTTAAATTCAAATTTTCAGCATTTCGAGAGATATATTTTACAGATTTCAGAAAATTGTACAAATTTAAAATGTTGCCAACTGTATAAAAAGCGCAAGCAATAATGTTTGCTTCAAATTAAAAATTTATTTACACGTGACTATTATAAACAGGAAAAAAACTTTCAAATTAGAATTAAATAATTACGTATAAAAAGCAGGAACTTATTAAAAATTACGTCATAAAAAGTATACACGTGAATTTTAAAAGAGAAAGTATATTGTAAAATAATAAATTCATTAACATGCGTTAGAAGTCTTAGGAGAAATTACGTCATATTTACGTCACATTATAGTTATTACATAAAGTGAATACAAAATAATATTGCAAAAAGTTTAAATTTAGAAATTGCGCTAGACATTTATTTGATATTTTGCGAATTAATTTAAAATGTCTCATTTAAAAGAAATTTCTTTTCGCTTTGTTAAAAAATACCAGGAGACAAAGACTCTCTTTACTTAATTCCTTTTATATTAGCTTATTTTGAAATGTTGTTACACATGTATACGTCATCAAGTTATTTTTATTTCGACGTTTTATTTGTGTTTTTATTAATGTTGTACGAATTTATTTGTTCTTTCGTTATTTAAAATAAAAATTATATCAATTTGTATAATTTGGCGAGTGGTTTGGCGATTTATATAATTTGGCGAAATTGGTCGACAGGATAATCAAGTAGTACCGCAGCGGATTTGGCGTTAAAATTCCCCAATCAAAGAGAAATGAATAGAAATTCGTTTATAGGGAGATCGCCACTGTTTTTTAAATTATAATTCAATCTTTCGAAATCTTAAAGCCGATCAAATTAGCGTGCATTTAGAGTCTGCGGTGTCTGGACAGGGGTTGGCGAGCGTAGCTCGTAGGGGGCCGAGCCCCCTAGTATATAAAAATTTAATAGTTAAATAGTTTCTCTCTATTCTAAAAAAAGGTAACTACCGCTGTCACCGCCGCCGGTTTTGAATTTTTTGTGACCGGAGGTCTTTCTTCGTTAATATTAAGAAAAATAATGCATACAAAAATATGAAAATCGGTAGTATTATACAGAAATGTTTGATAAACACGCTGATGCAGAGAGTTTTCAAATCGAAGAATTATTTTAAGAGATATTTAATGCTAAAGTTGGACAATATCGTTCCACTAAAAAAGTTTTATAGGAGCAAAAACTATTCATTGGAATTTAATCATTTTTAGATCATTTTATACGTTTGAAGTTCCCGGTGTGCAGACTGTATTTCTTTTTTTTTAATTTCACTAATTTTTTGAGGTTTTATTTCTATTTTAAATTCAAATTTTCAGCATTTCTAGAGATATTTTTTACAGATTTTAGAAAGTAATATTAATTTAAACTGTTGCCAACTGTATAAACAGCGGAAACAATGTTTGCTTCAAAAAAAAAAAAAAAAATTATACGTGTAAATAAATTAAAAATTTATTTACACGTGACTATTACAAACAGAAAAAAACATTTCGAATTAGAATTAAATAATTATGTACAAAAAGCAGGAACTTATCAAAAATTATGTCATGAAAACTATAATTACACGTGAATTTTAAGAGAGAAAGGAATTTGTAAAATAATAAATTTATTAATATGCGTTAGAAGTCTTAAATAGGAGAAATTACGTCATATTTACGTCACATTGCAGTTATTACATAACATGAACACAAAATAACATTGTAAAATGGTTTAAATTTAGAAATTGCTCTAGACATTTCTTTGATATTTTGAGAGGATACTTTTCAACTATTTTTGTTAGGAAAGCGCAAATAATATTTCATTTCTAACACAAGTATTTTCACGTGAATATTAAAAAGAGAAAGAATAGTTTGGTAAAAATTACGTCAGATTAAAAACGATTAATTTAAAATGTCTCATTTAAAAGAACGTTCTTTTCACTTTGTTAAAAATTACCAGGAGACAAAGACTCTGTTTACTTAATTCCTTTTATATTAGCTTATTTTGAAATGTTGTTACACGTGTCTACGTCATCAAGTTATTTTTATTTCAACGTTTTATTTGTATTTTTATTAATGTTGTACTAATTTATTTGTTTTTTCGTTATTTAAAATAAAAATTATGTCAATTTGTATAATTTGGCGAGTGGTTTGGCGATTTATATAATTTGGCGAAATTGGTCGACGGGATAATCAAGTAGTACCACAACGGATTTGGCGTTAAAATTCCCCAATCAAAGAGAAATGAATAGAAATCCGTTTATAGAGAGATCGCCACTGTTTTTTAAATTATAATTCAATCTTTCGAAATCTTTTTAAAGCCGATCAAATTAGCGTGCATTTAGAGTCTGCAGTGTCTGGACAGGGGTTGGCGAGCGTAGCTCGTAGGGGGCCGAACCTCCTAGTTAAATAAAAATTTCTCTGTGAAATATTTATAAAAACCTGAGTAAAATTCCCAGTATGTTTAGTGTTAACTCCTGATTGCCAAGCAAAAATGCTAAATCATAATATTTTTTCTGTAATTTTTTCTAAATGCTAAAAAAAGATCCTTTCATATTAAAATTATGACAAGAACAACAACAACAACCAAAAAAAAAAAAAAAAAATAGCGTTTCAATTTATTTAATACCTAAAGCTACAATTGTAAAGAAGTTTTTAAAAGAAAAAGATGTTTAAATTAGTTATCTAATAAGATCGAATGAAATGCACGTAATCAAAACATCTACTAGCAAGATTTTGACAAAATTTTGGTACATAATAATAAAAAAAAAGGCAATAAACATTGAAAGACAAACAAAAGAATGGTGAAAATGTTTTTTTCAACATAATATAAAAAAATTTTGTTACGTATAGGGGTGTATGCCATGAGGGTATTAATCATAACCTTAATTTTTTTAAAACTGGATTATACCTGTAGAATTACATTAATTTAAATAATGCTTTATTTCAGTGAAACCTGCAGCTTAGTGAACGGATATATCAGTTTGCGGTGGTAAGAAGGTTAAAGATGTTATTTTACAATCAGTCTATCAGATTTTTTGTGTCATTTGTCAGAGGAAGTTATAACCTTGTCTGAGAAAGCAAAATTTGTTTTGCTGTCTTTCTCAAATAACATAAGTCTGTGAAGCACGACTTTCGATGTAACCAAAATGAAATTAAACAATTTAGAATCAAACATTCCCTTGCAATTATCAGCAACTGGACCGAAATTTAGATATTTGTGCAAAACAATACAATCACAAATCACACATTAAATGTTTATGCTTTGTTGTTCGTCACACTAACAGTGTAAAATTTATTGTAAGGTGAATTTTTATATTTCTTCTTAATTTTGAAGGATTTTTAAGTATGTAAACTTTTGACAATATTTTCCGTATTAATTTTAAAAGCTTCAAAGTATAATTTTATTCTTCGGACAATGCACAATTGTTAGATTACTATCTGTTCTCTCTTCCTGTGCCCGGTAGCAATGCACCTAAAATTACCTTCTAACATAGGATACGATAAGCTTAAGGGGTTCCGCCATAGAAATTCATTTTAAAAAGGGCTCTGTGAGTCAAAATGTTGAGGAACCACTGGTTTAGACAATAATATTAGACTTAGAACAAAGAAATTTTGTAACAGATAATGAATTAATACCATTGTGCAGAATTAGGGGAAAAGTATTGGCCAATAAGCCTAAACTAAAGCAACAAACACTGACGTATTGAAATAAAACTGAAATCATACAAATATTCTGTATATATTTTATTTTATAAGATTAAATTAAGTTTGATTTTGCTTTTGAATCATTTAATAAGTTATTTATGATTTTTTACATTTTTTATGCTTATTTTTAATTTTTGCTTGTAATTTTAAGTTATTTCAGGATCTCTAAAATCTGGAAAAGCCATGTCCTGAATGATTCTGGATTTTAGAGACTAGACTGTATTATATTTAAGACCATTTTAGATATATTTCGGATAATCCTGGGCAAAGTAGGGGTTTTTTCAAACTAAGGACCTTGCATACGATACAGGGTCCTGTTTCAGTATAGATTTTACTGGACAATATTGTGCGTGTTGTTAATAAACAAGATACCAAAACTGTAGATCTCTTGAAAGAAAACAAAAATTTAAGCTATTTCATAAGCATAGTATATCATGATGTTTCCCTTGCATGTATCTTATCGATATCATATTTACTTACTCATATGCATACAATATCATTGTATGGTTAGGTTAATATAAACATTTATTTAGTAGCATCCTCCTTTTTTTTTTAAACAAGATTAGTAAAATAAGATAAAATATTTGTAGAATTACTTCAGCTGTATTAGGCATTGAAGGTTATATTTTCATTTAATAGTTAGAACCCCCCCCCCCCCCTCCAATTATGTTATGTTCTGAAGTTTTACAGCATGACACAATAAAAGTGGAAATAATCCTATTCAATTTCAGTCTGAAATAGTTTATATTTAATTTTAGAAGTTCCTCAGCACATAGGATATCTTATAATTAGTAAATAATAAAATTTTGTGACTAGTAAATGAATATAACAAACACTTTTATTTAAAAGGTGTATGAAATGCAAAACACAATATGAAGAAAATTAATTTATTTGATTGCATTATTTCAGTAAAACCTATCAGTAACTGAATAATCCTTCTATATGTAAAAAAAAGTTTTGATTTAGAAACCAATGAAAATCTGCGTAGATATTCCCGATAGATCGGCATCCAATTTGAATGCTTAAGCATGGTCTTTCTTCGTTAATATTAAAAAAAAAACTGTTGCATACAAAAATATGAAAATTGGTGGTATTATAGAGAAATGTTTGATAAATACGCTGATGCAGATAGTTTTCACATCGAATAATTATTTTAAGATATATTTAATGTTAAAGTTGGTCAAAGTCGTTTCATTAAAAAAGTTTTATAGTAGCAAAAACTATACATAGGAATTTAATCATTCTTAGATCATTTTATACATGAGAAATTCTTGGTGTGCAAACTGCATTTATCTTTTTTATTTGATTCATTTTTAGGGTTTCGTTCACCTGACGAAACCCTATTTGTCTCACTCCTCTGTCTGTCTGTCTGTCTGTCCGTCACAGAGCTCGTTCTCAGAAACTATACATGTTGGAGACATAAAATTTTGGGTACTTATAGCTGAACACCTCACATCATACGACAAATCATAAAATTTTGAAAAAGTCGTACATTTAACCCTTTGGGCTCCCGCATGTGTATTTCAAACAATTCTTTCTAAGTGAGCTCCTCATTATGTTGGAGACATGAAATTTTGGGTACTTATAGCTGAACACCCTCACATCATACGACAAATGATAAAATTTTGAAAAAATTGTACATTTAACCCTTTGGGCTCCCGCATGTGTATTTTAAACAATGATTTCTAAGTGAGCTCGTAATTAGTTTGGAGGCGTGAAATTTTGCATACTTATAGCTGAACACCTCACATCAAACGACAAATCATAAAATTTTGAAAATGTCGTACGTTTAACCCTTTGAGCTACCACATATGTATTTGAAGCAATTCTTTCTAAGAGAGCTCCTAATTAAGTTGGTGACATGAAATTTTGCATACGTATAGCTGAATGCCTCAGACCACGTGACAAATCATAAAATTTTCAAAAAGTCTTTTATTATTTACCCCTCTGGGCTCTAACTTGTGTATTTTAAGCAATTTTTCTTACCTCCGCCCATTTAACCATGGGAGAAATTTTCCAACTTTTGCCGACACCCCTTTGACCATTCTTTCATATTATGCACCATAGCCTTACATATTTTAGTTCCATTTTTTCCGCCAGGTGTGCCAACTTATCTTTGGTGCTATGGGCCCAATCCCCTCGACTAATATATCTACAGATAGTATGTAAAACGGATTTTTGTTCAGATAAAGGTTTGTTTAGAATCAAGTGCGCCCCTGGTTGTGAAATGTGAAACTAACATATTTTTCAAAAGGATAAAGTGTTTTGAAAGGAATATTAAATGAAAACCTCTGAGCGATCTGTGATCACACTTACCCACTTGTTTGAGGATTTATTTCCATTTTAAATTCAAATATTCGGCATTTCCAGAGATATTTTTTACAAATTTTAGAAAAGGATATTTTAAATTGTTGCCAATTTTTAAAACAGAGCAAAGAATAATATTTCCTTCAAATTAAAAATTTATTTACAAGTGGCTGTTATAAACAGAAAAAAAAAAAAACTTAAAAATTAGAATTAAATGATTACGTGTTAAAAGCCCATATTTACACTTGAATTTTAAAACAGAAACAAAATGTTAAATTAAAAAAATCCTTATTATGCGTTAAAACTTGTAAATGGAGGAAATTACGTCATATTTAAATTGGCCAAAAAATATGGCAAAACAATTTAAATTAAAAAATATATTTGCTCGAGACATTTATTTGATATTTTGAGATGATCTTTTCAATTGTTATCGTGAATTCGAAGACAGCACAAATAATATTTCCTTCTAACAACAAAAGTATTTTCACGTGAATATTAATAAGAGAAATAAAACTTTGGTGTAAATTACATCATATTTTAAACGATACATTTAAAATGAATTATTTAAATGAACTATCTTTTAGCGCTGTTAAAAAATACCGGGAGACAATGACACTGTTTATTTAATTCATTTTACATAAGCTTATTTTCAAATGTTTAACTAAGTTTAACTAACTAACTAATGTTTAACTAATGTTTAACTTCAAATGTTTAACTGTTTTTTAGGGTTTCGTTCATCTGACGAAACCCTATTCGTCTCTCTCCTCTGTCTGTCCGTCCGTCTGTCTGTCACATGGCCCGTTCTCAGAAACTATACATGTTGGAGACTTGAAATTTTCCATACTTATAGATGAACACCACGCATCATACAACAAATCATAAAATTTTGAAAAAAATCGTACATTTAACCCTTTGGGCTCCCACATGTGTATTTTAAACAATTCTTTCTAAGTGACACCCTATTGAGGTTGGAGGTATGAAATTTTGCATACTTATAGCTGAACACCTCAGATCAAACGACAAATCATAAAATTTTGAACAAGTCGTACATTTAACCCTTTGAGCTCCCACATGTGTATTTTAAACAATTCTGTGAGCCTCTAATTAGTTTGGAGGCATGAAATTTTGCATGCTTATAGCTTCCACCTCACATCAAACGACAAATCATAAAATTTTCAAAAAGTCGTACATTTAACCCTTTGGGCTCCCACATGTGTATTTTAAACAATTCTTTCTAAGTGAGTTCCTAATTAGGTTGCAGGCGTAAAATTTTGCATACTTATAGCAGAACACCTGAGTTCAGGCGACAAATCATAAATTCTTGAAAAAGTCTTACGTTTAACCCCTTGAGCTACCACATATGTCTTTTAAGCAATTCTTTCTAAGAGAGCCCCTATTTAAGTTGAAGACATGAATTTTTGCATACGTATAGCTGAATACCTCAGACCACATGACAAATCATAAAGTTTTCAAAAAGTCTTATATAATTTACTCCTCCATGCTCAAACTTGTATATTTTAAACAATTTTTCTAACCTCCACCCTTTTCACCTGGGGAGCACTTTTCCAACTTTTGCCGACACCCCTTTGACCATTCTTTCATATTATGCACCATAGCCTTACATATTTTAGTTTCACTTTTTACCGCCAGAGGTGCCTACTTATCTCGGGTGCTATGGCTCCGATCCCCTCGACGCCCCACCAGTGGCTGAGAGGTTCTGCTCTCGAAACTGGTAGACGAGAAGTGTTGGGTTCGATCCCAATCGCGCCCGTCAGCCTAATCGTTCAGAGTTTTCGTGGTTTTCTTCGAGCCATGGATTTCCATGCGTTAATACGGGTTAGGTTCCCTTAGAAAGACCCCCACGAAGGGCACTCCTCCTCG
Source organism: Maratus speciosus (assembly GCA_963932465.1). Classification (NCBI taxonomy): domain Eukaryota; kingdom Metazoa; phylum Arthropoda; class Arachnida; order Araneae; family Salticidae; genus Maratus; species Maratus speciosus. The sequence continues at coordinate 373,366,340 of OZ010789.1, read as the reverse complement.
GGCCTATATCCCTAGTGTAGATAATCGGCCGTCACAAATCAACCAACCAACCGATCCCCTCGACTAATATATATATGGATAGTATGTAAAACGGAGTTTCGTTCGGATAAAGGTTTGTTTAGAATAGAGTGCGCCCCTTGTTGCGAAATGTGGAACTAGCAGATTTGGTTTTAAAAATCCCCAATCCAAGGAAAACGAATGAAAACTCGTTTACAGAGAGATCGCTACTTTTTTTTAAAAATTTTAATTCAATATTTTTAAAGTCGATCAAATTAGTGTGCTTTTTGGATTTTGGTGTGTCTGAATGGGGGTTGGCGAGCGTAGCTCGTAGGGGGCAGAGCCCCCTAGTACCTTTAAAAGGAAAATTACATTGTTCTGACTGAAGGATTATGATAGAATTGTAAAATGAAAACCTATCTAAAACGGAATTTTTTTTCCGGTGCCTTGCAATTTTTGCAGGTTTTAATGTATTACTTTTGGCTTGTAGCTTTTAAAAACTTCACATAAATATAGCATTTATTTTCTGTTTAACATGCATTTATTTAACATTTTTGTGATAATAATTTTACTCTTTTAGGATTATTCAGAAAATAGCATAGTAGAAATGAAATTCAAGCTCATTACATGCTGTCCTTTTCTATTAAAAATTGAAAATAGTGAAACTATAATTGATAGTATATTAGAAGTATGGAAGAATCTTACTAGACGAGCATATTCTTATTATAGAATGGCAGCTATGTCCTATTTACAATATCTTCAATTGAATGGGAAAGTAAGTAACTCTTCCAATTACTGTATGATAGACCTTTTTAGAGAAGTACAGTAAACGTTCTACATATACTTTATTGTATGTTTATGTAGGTTTCTAATAGAGATAGGTGTGAAGATGACAATGTAACTGCAACTCTGCGTTTACTGAGATTGGTTGTAAAACATGCATTAGAACTGAGGGATGTGTTAGAAGAAGGCTTGGCAGAAACACCTACTGCTCCTTGGCGAGGTATTCTTCATTATATCTCCTTACTGTTTTAAAAAATTAGTGATTTTTTTTTTTTTTAACTATGCTTCTCTCTCTCTCCCCCCCCCCCTTCCCACCCCCCCCCCAAAAAAAAAAGAAAAAAAAAAAGAGCTATTTATTAAATTACAACGACCATTTGGAAAATGATTTTTTCGAAGACTAAAATTTAAGACATAAAAAATCGCACGGAGTTGATCATACATTACGTACACCATGAATTAAACATTAATAGTGTTATTACACGTAAAAATTCCAAGCGACAAAAATCGCCTGCGACTTGTACGTATTATCCACCTGAAACTCAGACTTAGATAAAATGTAAAACTGTCTGCAAACTCAAATACCGTGTATACTCGCGTATAAGTCGAGGAATTTCTGACAATTTTAGGTAAGCAAATTTGGGGTTTTGACTTATACGCGAGTCAGTTAAAAAAGCTAAAATAAAAACTTCGAATACTAAAAAATTATGGCTTTTTATGTGTATGAATATACAAATAATAATAATTCATCATTTAAAAAAAAATTGATGATTTGTTTCTGTTTACTTACTAACTTTTCGCATTAGAAAGGGAAATCTTTGGTTTGATTTTGTGCAAAATTGAAGTAAAAAATTAGGGGGTCGACTTATACGCGAGTTTTTGATTTTTTCCAAAATTTGCATCCAAAAGTTAGGGGGTCGACTTATATGCGAGTATATATGGTAATTTCTTTAAAATTTTCTGCAAAAAAACGCTGCGCTCCTCCCGAGTCCTATATTGCCACCAACAGCAAAATTGAGAAGTTATATACAAGTACATAAACATTCGCTAAAATTTCCAACCAAATAAACTTTATTTAAAAAGAGATCAACATATAACATTTATTTTGTAACACAAAGTTTATTTTTAATCTGTTAAATTAATCTGAAAGCCTAACATAATCTGCAGCACCCGCGTCGGTGCTGCACTGTTTCTGCTACCGGCCCTGGCAGGAGGGGGAAAAAAAAAGAGAAAAGAAATTGTACCCGCCGTTCTGCCATAAGCACCACATTTACAATATTTTTAAGTTTTTAACTTGTATGAGCCGCAGCGCTTCTTCCAAAAAATTCCGTACTATGGTACATGGCAAATACTTTCTAGCAAACTTTTTTTTTTTCTCCAGTTGAAAAATAGTCTACAGACCTTGTCAATAGTCTGCAACGTGCGTTACACCGATTCTCCGCCTGAGGTCTTGTTAATTTCTTTTTTTAAAATAAAGAAACTTGTAAAAAAAAACCCCATCAAAACTGTCTGCAAACTTTGAAAATTTTCTGCGAACGGTGTTCGCGTGTTCGTCTATATTATCTGACTCTGCTGAAACTTATGTATTATCCAAGCATTTCATTGGCAGTTCGGGAAAAGGCTTTTCCAACGTCAGATTCCCAAGAAATCTGACGACTCATTTTAAAGAAATTTCATTCTTAAACTTCTAAACATCCCACAATATTACTTTTTACACCGTCGTATAGAGAAAAAAATTTACTTTTAAATGCAATTTGTTTGAAGGCTGTATCTCAATTTGTTTCTGAGTTATTAAATTTTTTTTTTAGTTTTTATTACTATTTTGTCATAGTGGCAACAGAAGGTATCCATCTCTGGTTGAAAGTAAAGGGAAATACAGATTACTGTATAGACCAATCAGAAAATGAATAAAATGTGGATTAAACCAATAAAAACCTTCAGCTATGCTTTTGATTTCCCATCCTGACGAGAACAATAACCATTTTTCAAAATGGTTAAGAAAAAAAAATTAAATAATATAACAGTTTTTAATTATGAAATTTTGTCAATAAAATGTTGAGGCCTTCTATAGAAAATGTTATCTTTATTTAAAAATTTTCATTTATTAAACACCTGTTGTCTTGCTATCAAATCAGAAATCAAATCAGTTTTTTTCATTGTGTCATGAAATATAAATACTTTGTAAATGAAATTTTAACATGATATTTCACATGGCATTTGACGTCATTTCTGTTTATCTAGCCCCGAAAATAGCTTGAAGTTTTATAAAAATCAGAAAAAAAATTATATTCAAAGAGTGATGTAAAATACTCATATATTTCTTTTTAAGCGAAAATATCCAGGGTAACCCAGGTAAATACTCAGTTTATTTTTCAGTTATATAGAACTGTGCAAAGCACTCGTATTGCTATTAATTATGATGGTTGAGTGTAAAAGAAAGAGAAAATTAGAACTACAGACTTCTTCCAATGTTAAATTTAAAAGGAACTCAACATTTTACAATTAAATATCGAATTTAAATATATCTTTACTGTAATGAAGAATATAAAAACTAACATATTTATTGAGAAGAATTTTTTAAAAAGATTATATATTTTTGTAAAGGAAAAAATATTCATACATATATAAATAATATATAAGTATATAATATGCAAAAGGAAAAAAAGTATAATCATATCAGCACAACAATTTTAGGTTGAAAAGAGCAGTTCAATATTAGTCAGACATAATTTCAGAATTTGAATTATAAATATATATATATGTATATATATATACACACATAAATAAATTAAATTAGACTCGAGCTGCGTCTGGAAAGAATGATGCCTAGTCCTAAAAGATAGAATCCCATCATAATAAATTTGCAATTTATCAGTTCTTTTTCTCTTGGAACATTGTTGGAAAAAAAAAATAATAATAAAGTTGTAATGGAATTTAAATGTTTATACCTAGTTAATTTGTTGTGTATTAATGAACATGCCATAAATATGTTTTTAATGAAAATATGTGTATCTTTAACAGGTATAATACCACAATTATTTTCAAGATTAAATCATCCTGAGCCTTATGTCCGACAAAGTATTTCTGATCTTTTATGTAGAGTAGCACAAGCTGCTCCTCATTTAATTGTTTTTCCAGCTGTTGTTGGATCTCTTACTTTAAAAGTTGGTCCTGAACTTCAAGAAGAAGCTGCAGGTATAAATTTTCATTTTTAATAAATTATTTTTATGTTATTTATTTGTTGCCTTTATTTAGGTAATATGCTTCTTATATTTATGCTAATATTGATGAAAATTAAAAAATTATTCAAATTCAAATGTCATATTTTGTTCACCTTAAAACTATGTTAATATTGTCTCACTTTCATGGAATGATGATTTAGTTTTCTCTTCACTTATAAGATGTAATGATTGGTGGGGGGAAAAAAATGAAATGTGATTAAGTGTATCTATTTTTTTAAGTATTTCATTTTCCACCTTTTTGTATTCAGCTAGCAAATACTGAAATCACAAGTTTTTACTAAATCTTTTTTTTTTTTTTTTTGTCATATATTAAAGAATACTATACTCCAATAATTAAATACTATGCTCCAAGTACAGTAAAAGAAACTTTCTTTTGCAGATTCCAAATATATTATATAAAGAATATCTCAAAGAGAACTTATTGTCCTCTCCCTTTATTTTTTAACATGAATGTTTTTTATGTGAATTTAGTATAAAAGATAGTGAGATTTGATAAATCATAACTGTTTAAGCAGAATTCGCTAATTGTTTTCTTAAATTGATGTTTTTTTAAAATCCACATTTTGCTATATTTGTTAGGATTATTTCGTGTATGTCTACCTGATAGTGCAGAAGATGCTATTGAATCACAAGTTGAAGAAAGTCAAATTTCTATACAAGAAGATTTACATCCGTCTGATCCAATATTGTCCGATGATGATTCAGAAGAAGATCGGCAAAAAACAGCTGTAATGCAAAATTGCTTTACGGCACTTGTTGAAACTTTAGGTAGCCAGGATGAAAGAACTATATCAGAAGCTAAAAATCTCATTCATGAACTTCATCGTATTACTCTACTTTGGGATGAATTATGGCTTGGTACTTTGAATTTGCATCAGAGTGAAGTTAATAGGTATTTAAAAAAATTATTCTTCTTTTTGTAATGCTTAGCTATTTTATCAAGATGTTTTAATTTCAGACCCCAAGAGGAATTTTTTTGGGAATCTCAGCGATCTGTTCTTTAAACCTTCACAATTTTTTTCGTCTTAATAAAAATATTTTCAAAAATTTCCTGTACTTTTCGGTTAGCCGGGCACCAGTGTTATATATACATATGTATTTACATACATATATGCATATGTATATTTATACTTTGTTGTATATATAAACACATATACGTATGTATATATACATATATGTATGTAAATATATATGTATACACTGGTGCCCGGCTAACCGAAAAGTACCAAATTTCCATCTTTAGAACAGTACCTTTCGTAAAATTCTTTGTAAATCTTTTTAAGAATAGAATTTTCAGAAAACTTTTCCATCTGCAAACTAAATGCTTCATAAATTTGATCATTTAAAAATAAAATACTGCCTGTCACAAAACAGCTGAAATTGCCAAAGAAATTGTTATCTAGCTTTTATAAACAAAATACTTTATATAAAAGATCTTGTTTAAAATCGATAAACAGGAATCTGAATCTATAACAATTTTAAATGCATAAAATTATTACAATTTTTTTTTACATGCATTTAAAAAAAAATAAAAAAATCACAATTTTACAAAAACAGGATCCTGTAAGAAAAGTGTGAACTCCTGTTTGTTAATTTGGATCATTAACATTGTAGAAATTTCTGAACCTTTTTAGGGTTGGGATATTTGGAAAATTCCATGAAGTATCTTTTTTTTTTTTTCTTTTAAGGACAAAAGACTTTAACCCAACTGTAGAACATAAGTTAATCTCAATTTTGGGTTGTTATCTAGAAATTTCATGTGACTAATTACTATTTAGAATATAGCTTTGAGTCATATTTTTTGTTTGTAGTCGGATTTTACATTTTGATAATGCACAGTATCCCTTATGTCCTGTTTGCCGATGCAGGGATAAAAATAAAACATGGGAAAAAAATTCTAAGATTGATCCCTCTTATTCTACAAAACCAATCTTTAATTTTTTTTTTTTTAATATTCATCATATAAAATTAATGTAACTTTTATTAGCACATTCAAAAATTTTACTCACTTCGAGAATTACATGGACCTTTTGAGTGATCAAAATCGATATTTTACAGTATGTGTGTTTAAATCATTTGTGCCATGTTGCACATCTTTTATTATAATCGTGCGAATCACATGACCGCCCTATACAGGTAAGTGACTGACAGCTTCACGCTTCATATTTCAAGTTCGCCTTTTTTTCTCAAAATTATTATTTTTTAATAAAACTGCGTAAAAGTTACATTTTTAGAAAGATTGCTAAAAAAAAAAAAAAAAAAAATAAATAATAATTTTTGAGGGATGTGTTATGTTCAAATATGTATATGTTTTAAGATAACTTCAATTGAAATTCAGCTGACAGCCCAATATATCATTCCATCGAAGTAAACATAAGATTCACCCTTCAGTGAGTGACAAAATATTAAACTATGTTTGTAATAATTTTCAAAGGAAGTTCTCCAGAAATGAATTTTGCATAACTCCCTGGCATCTAAAAATATTTTGCTCTCTAAACCAATTAGAGTTTAAGCATAATTCTGTTAAGTGCTCCACACAACTCGTGTCGCTTTCTTTTTTTGATTGTAAACAAACTCAACTCAACTCATTTTAAGCAATGTGCATAAGTATTGTTTAATATAGTATACCTTTCTTTTTTTTTTCCCGATTATTTATTATTGCATTTTTTCCGTCTTTGTTAAAAAGTTCTGTGATACCTAGGTAACAAAAATTAAAGTAATTAAATAAAATTTTTATTTTTTTCGTTTAAAGAAATTTTGGATTTTTTTCATTTAACAAATTGATTTAAAGCACAGCTTGTGTCTTATGTATATACTTTTAAAAATATTTTCAAATAATACTCTGCTTAAGAGCAACCAGTGCTAAAATACCGAGATTGTATTGAGACCTTCACTTAATGTAAGGAATTTATGCTTTAGAAAAGAAAACAGGAAATATAAAACAGGCAACATGCTTCAAGGTCAAAGAGCAATGTGCAGAATAATCTAATACACCATCATAGATTATGGTAAAGGGGGGGGGGGGATTTTCAAAGTGGCCATCTAGACAGGCAAAGCTCTGCTAGTTAGTTTAGCATGACCAATAGAAAAAATATGTAAAAATAATTAATAAAAACTGAAAAGTTACTGTGGAATTATTAATACTGTGGAAAATTGCTTAATGTGAATGTATATCTATATTATAAAGGACAAACATATCTGTGCGTAACGCATACGTCATTCTGTGAATGGCAACGCTTTGAAATTTGAAATGAAATTTTGCTTTTGCAATTTTCGCTACTGCAAATTTTTAAACTTCTAAACATTCCACATTTTAAATGTTTACACCGTAGTATGCAGAAAAAAATGCAATTTTAGATGCAATTTGTTTGAAAGCTGTATCTCAATTTATTTTTGAGATATTAATTTTTTTATAGTTTTTAATACCAATTTTCTAATCATGCCAACTGAAGTACTTCATTTCTATTAAAAGTGGATTAGTTATCTTTATTGATTATATTCTTGCTGATGCCATTTTCTCATTAATATTAAAAATATATTTTTAAAAATTTGAACAGAAAATGACGTTACGCTTTAAAAAAGACCCTGATGAGGCTGTTATATTTCACTATTTATTCATTTCGCTGATATTGAGTTTGAGTGAATAGGCAAAATATTTCAGAGACTGAAAATGATGTCATATTTAAAAGTAAACTATAATTTTATTTGACAAAACGAGATATTTCCCTTGAATACGTCTAAAAGTTATAAATTTCTGGAATTTTTACACGCAGGTACAGAGATTATACTAAGACCTCAAATCACGAGTGGGAATTTTAACATGAAAAGTTATAATAGTTGACAAACGTAACTTCAAGCTTGAAAATATATTTATTAATAACCTATTGCGCATTAAAATGTTTTTAATGGTTAATATGGATGTGAAACGTGGAAAATGACTTGATTTGGTTTAGATGTAAAGGTAGAAAAAGTCTATGATTATGTCAAGATGAAATCATTTTTGCGGATTTTTCATTCCGTAATACCAAGCATCAATTAATAACTTAATCAAAATTACTTATCTTGATTATATTTTACTTATGACTTATATGAATTAAGTTTAATTTTTCAACAATTTTAACAGTTGAAGTTTATGAAAAACGTATTTTGTTAATCTTAGGTTAAAATATGTCTTTGGAGAGTTAAATTAACAAGTGTAAGATGGATTTTTTATTCTAATTATTGTTGTTGATGTATTATAAATTTGATGCGACAGTTCCTTTGTAAACATTTTCTTTCATCGAAATTCGGCGGGTTCCACCTCGTATTAATAAATACAATAATTAAAAAGAATTAATAATTCTTATTTAGTTTAAATATGTAGTATTTGTGTGTTTGTGATAGTACTTGGTAGTGAATGGTCTACCTTTTTATATTTCAAATGAATTTTGCTGTCAAATTGATATGTGTTTAATCTTAGGTAATGTATAAATAGTATAAGTAAATGTACAATGACTCCAAATGAAAGAAATTTTATTATGTGTGAAAATGTTTAGAATTTTTAGATGAATATAAAATGGGAAATATTTTAAAATAATAAAATAGAAAAACATGTCAAGGAAATTCAAATTTTTAGTTACTTGGTTGGGAAAGAAGGTAGCAATACTATTTGTTTTGTCTATTCTAGGGATGCACTGAATATTTGATATTCGGTCAGGTGGATTATCAAAATATTTGGCGAAACCCATTACTTAAAGAAAACATTAAAAAAAATATTTCTAAAAACCTTGGGTAATTTCTATTTTAACAGTCAATAAACATATTCAGAAAAATTAAGAAATAGAATCATATTTAAATAATGCAGATTGCTTTTACATTATTTAATTTCTGGTTGAAGAATGACAATTAAAGAAATTAACTGTTAATGACAACATTCATAGGAATTAATTGTGAAATAAATATAAGCTCCTGAATATTGTCCAGTTTCTTTTTTTTACACAAACTGGGTATTTCTTAACAAAATGGGAGATAATAGGCAGGTGTGATAGCAATCAAGACAAACAGTTTTTGTATATGAAACCAGCATCACAACCCGCTTATGAGTTCAAGAAAACAGTGTATCTCGCTCCAAGTCGAACTTTGATTTTTATTCAACTTTAGCAATAATGAAGATGTTCTAACAGTATTTTCAACAGACATACTTTGATTTCTGTGAAATATGACAAGAACAATGCTAGAAATTACCACCATTCACATATAAACAATATTAAATTAGGCATACCATTATTTAGAATGCAGCTAACAGCACATACAGGGTGTCCAGCGAATAAGACCCTGATTTCAAAATTAAATATCTCAAAAACAAAGATCAATAGAATTATGCGGTAAACAGTTTGTTTATTAGATAAGCTGTAAAAATGTTATGCAGAAGTTTCAAAATTTAGTTGCAAAAACCGTTAACAGATGGTGCTGTAATCGCAATACTTGTAAACTGCTTCGAAGTCCAGAGCAATGGCGTCTCATTCCTAGATGGCTCCCTACGTAAAAACGAATATTGGGAAAGTCCATTTTTTCATTGGGGTGATGTGCAGAAGTGGAGACATCTGATCACAGAATTATTGCATCAGCTTTAATTTTAGAAAATTTCAATTAACAGAATTTTCAATAAAAGTTTGGAAATCATTATAAGAATTTTTTAAATATTTTATTAAATTCAATCTTTAATGCCATATAATTATTTAAATCAAAATGCATATATTTCTTTCACAACACATATATTTCTTTTCTTTGTAAACAAAATTTTAGAGACAGAAATTATGCATTAAACAGGGTTCATACAGTGCTTAAAAGTGCTTGAATTTGTTTAAATTTTAAAGAAGGTGCTTAATTTTCATTACTTTTTTTTATAGGTGCTTAATTTTTTTTATTCAGATGTTCAAAATAAAATAAGAGTTCCAAATGTTAAAAAAAATAAAGTTAATTAATCAGGTAAAAATATTTGGTCTGAGATCATTTTCCCTTCAGGAGGTCAGAGTATGAGCATTTGTACTTCACATTGTTCCCTTCTCCCTTCCCTCTCTAGGATTAAGTTTTTACAAAAGAAAATGAAAAGATGTGTTTTTGTTGCTACTGCCGATCGCAAGATTGGAAATTCCTCCAATGTAAATCACCTCTCAGTGGACAGACAGGGGAAAACGGCTATGTGGACCACGTAAACTGTAAAAGAAAGAGTCTGAAGTTTCATATATAAAAAAAAAAAAATTGAAAATGCAGTTAGAGCTTAAATTGTGGGGGGAAAAGTCTATTTCAAATGCAATAAATTTTTTATGCTGAAATATGCAACTTTTTCTATTTTGTGAGTGTTTATTATGCCTTTTGAAAAGGATTTAGTGGATGTTTTCAAATTAAAGCAAGTCGTGAAAAAATTCATTTAGTTTTTGTAAAATTTGAAATTGTGTATTAATTAGCAGCGATTCTGTTCCGAAAATTTACGGCATTCATTTCTGAAAATTTAAAAATCGGTCATTAATTCAAAAATTCAGACTTAAATATCACGAATTTCGACAAATGGTTGGCGAAAATAATTAATTTTGTCAATCGTTTGCAGAAAAATTATGAATTTTGTCAAAGAATCGCAGAAAAACGCAAAATTCGTCAAAGAGTCGCAGAAAAAACACAAATTTTGTCAAAGTATTGCATAAAAAATGTAAATTTTGTCCAAAAATCGCAGAAAAAAACCAAAAATTTCGTACAAGAATCTAAAAAAAAAAAGCTATAAATTTCATCGAAAGATTGCAAAAACACAGTAAATTTTGTCAAAAAATTGCAAAAAACCCCTAAATTTTGCCAAAAAGTTGCAAAAACCCAATAAATTTTGTCAAATGATTGCGAAAAACTCCGTAAATTTTCTCAAAAGATCCCGAAAAAAACCCACAAATTTCGTCAAAAGATTAGAAAAAAAAAAATAATTTCGTCAAAAGATGGCAAAAAACACCCCGCAAATTTCGTCAAAAAATCATGAAAAAATTGCAAATTTTGTCAAAAGTTCGCAAAAAAAAAAAAAAAAAAAAAACTCAAATTAAGTCAAGGGATCGCCAATTAAACAAAAAACCCCCACAAATTTTGTTAAACAAATTTTGAAAAACACGAATTTTATTAAAGAGCTGTTGGAAATATGCATAGTTAGCGCCAGGAGTGGCTCCCCCCCCCCCCCTCTGGCTGTAACTTTTCCAAAAATTTGCTGTGAATTTCAAAAATTTTTAACAACTCAGAATCACCTGTGATTAATATCATAACAATGCAAAATTATCAAGTGTCTACTTTGTGTAGTGTTAGCACAAATGACTTTCAATGTAGAATGCAAAAAGATTTTTTCTTTTTTATGAAGACTTTCTCATAACATTTCACATTTAAGCATTCGCTACTGTATGTATGTATGAATGGCACTCACCTAAAAACATGTGAAAATAAAAAATAATTTTTTTTCTCTAGATACTTTTGTAGTATGGTATTTTGTAACATTAAAATTTTCAGTTCCGGAAAGGTGCTTGAAATTTGGGTAAGGTGCTTGAATTTTATTATGGAAAGAGAGTATGAACCCTGATTAAATTATTCCTTTTTTAAAATGAGTTGACGATAAGTCATATCATCAATGTCAAAGCAAAAGTATTTTGGATGCTGCATTCCATTCGAACACTTCGGATCCTATCGCTAGAAGCTGCACCATATTTCTGTGCTCAATGATAAAAAGAAATGAAAACGAGTTTTTAAAATTAAAATTATTTTTGAACACTAGAAAGGCGACGGTTTTTGTATACCTAGAAAGACGGAGAGCGGTCATTTTGACCGCTCTATTTGAATGACCAAAAATAAAGTATTTTTTAATATTTTTTTGTTCAAACAAGTTTTTAAAGTACATTTATTAATAGAATATTATTTTATTTATTTTCTGTTTAATATATAACATTAATTTTAGTTAAAGAAAATATATATAATCAGTTATCAACAAAAATTACAAATATAAAAAAAAAAAAATACACAATTTAAAAGAATTTTTTGGATTTGCTCAAAGTATCTTAAATTTATATAATATAATTGCTTTTTAAGTGTATATATTTAAAAATATAAATATTACAAAAATAACTTACGTTATTCCTTTTTACATTCTCTGCAAACACCCAGCTTTATAACATTGTAAGTGCAGGAGCCACAAACTGACTTTTTGCAATCAGTACAAATGTTCATAGTTTTATTCCGGCATCGATTGATTTGGCACTGTTTGCGTTTCGTACCCGAGATTGTGGATGCACCTGTATTTGGAGTTAAGTCTGACAGCGGAGATGTCTTAGGGGCGACATATTTTGTACGCAGTTCGTCAGCTAAATTCAAAATAAAATTGCGACGCTTGATATTTACACTGGTAGTCTGTTTATAAATCACACAAGCATTTATAGCTGCTAATTCCAGAATATTAAAAAAAAACTTGCACAGGCCATCGTCGAGAAGTTGATTTTGTGGAATATTTTCTTGCCATTTGGTCAAGTACATCCACACCGTATTTCGTTAAGTTATAAAACTGAACAACCTCAGGCGTCTTTTATTCATTGCCATCGACTTCAAGTGTAGGATGTAAAGTGCTTAACAACAAAAAATTTTTTTTTCTTTCCTTGATACGATGTCAGTGATATATTATCGTGCTTGAAAATTTTGCTTGAATACAGTTCTTCCTTTGTGAGCTTGAAGGATTTGGGCACTTCTTTCTTTCCACGTTTCACAGTTCCAACGATGCTAAGTCCTTTATTTCTTAGTTTTGGCTAATTTCAATGTTGTGAAAAATTTTTTCCCGTTGTTATGCTCCTTCCTGTATTATGAAATGGCTCTGCCAAGCGACAAACAGCATGTTCTCCAACATTTTCATCTACAGGCCTATTTTCATTTTTACCTAAATATGGAAAGCCATTCAACAAATATTTTGATCGAACGTCAGCTGCTAGCCAAAATTTAATCCCAAATTTATCTAGTTTTTGCGGCATATACTGTGTAAATGGGCAACGTGCCTTACTTGGGAAGAGTTGTTCGTCTACTTTTATATTTTATCCCGGTTTATAGCAAAGTAAACAATTTTCAATAAACGAGTTCCAGATCTCTGACACTAGTGCAAATTGATCAGATCGAAGTCTTTCAGATCTTGTTGCCTTCAGATCAAATCGCAAATATCTCATTATTTCTTTGAACCTGTCCCGAGACATGGTTTGGTGAAAAAAGTTTATTCCCCATGTCGTGGACCATAAGTTGTTTATTGAAATACCTTTAGAAATAAAAGCCCCAGGAGCATACAGTAGGGAAATAAAAGCATCTAATTCGTCTAAACATATATTCCAATGCGGGTTCCGCAAACATCGATGAGCTTCCGCTTCTGTGCACAGCTTTATGATACGAAGAATCTTTTCATATATGAATAGTCTCCATGCACTTGTAAAATTCCCTAATATTACATTTTTAGTGGCAAATGAACTTGGTCCAAGAAATTCTCTCAACACATTGTGCTGCTATCGTTTTCCCGAAGAAATATTACCAGAAGGAACTGCACATATTGTTCCATCTTTTACTACTTCTACATTTTGCTCATTTCCTTCATTTTGGGAACATTCTCTTTGTTCTTCACTTTTACGAAGTAGTTTACTTTTCTTTCGACGATTTCTGTTTTGTTTTTGTTTTCTACCACGTGTGGCACTCGCATGACTTGAATCGGCATTTATAAAAAAAATTTCTTTATTTTCAGATTCAGACGAAAAATTTGTCTGTACAGTTTCAGTAAAAGAATGGCATTCGTCCACAGAAGAGGATTCACTTACATTTCCAGGGTTATATTCATCGTCAGATAAATTTGAATTTTCATCTGTACCAGAATCGGTTTCAATACAGTCCGCACTATTTTTAGAAACTCTTCTTCTGACAGATTGCTTTTACCAACAGTACTTCGCGACATAGCGTGAAAAAAAATGACTATCCGATCAGGTCAAGAACTTCAAAAGAAATAAATATCTTCTACTGAAAAATCAGATGCTTTTGAACATAAAAGGAATTTCACGTGACCAGCAGGTGCTTTTCAATCCTGCTTATTCTCCAAATGACAGTAGTCTAATACAGCCCCTATGAAAAGAGTCACGTGACAAGCAGATGTTTTTAACATCCCTCCCTACCTCATGTATGCTTCTTTCCATGAAATGTTATAAGAATTATCTCGAAAAGAAAGAATAATCGTTCGTAGACAGCAAAAAATTAAAGTAAATGTAATGTTAGATTTGATTTTTTCAGTGGTCAAAATGATCGCAATCCATCTTTCTAGGTATACATATTTATAGGGCTTATAATAATGTGTAAAAAAATTAAAATTTTTGTGCTACATAATCCTTATGAATAATTAGGAAAATTCAATAAACAATGTAGAAATCAAAGAATATTTAAGAAAAATACAAGCGTTTGAAATTCATTTTCGGTCAAAATGACCGCTCCCGTCTTTCTAGTGTTAACTTAATGAAATTTTTAAAAATAGAAACTTTGCATTTTTTCATTCAAACTATTCTCTACAATTAAAAAAAAAAATGATTTATTAATCATTATTATAAATGCTCAATGATTTTTAAAAAAGGGGTTTCTTTTAACTTAATTAAATTTGAAAACCGAAAACTTTAGATTTTTTTTATTCAAACTTTTTTCACAGTTTAAATAAATATTAAAAAGTAAAGATTTCCATTTTTTTCAAATCCTCCTCTACTTGGATTCGATTCCATGATCTACCAATTAGGAGATAAAAGAGAGATCACAGAGATATTAGTAATCGAACCGAAGTATCTGTCAACACCGAAATAAACACATCTGCACATTACCCAAATAAAATATTTTTAAGTTCTTATATAATGATTGCTAAACTTTTTATTGAAAATTCTATTAATTGAAATTCTCTAAAATTGAAGCTGAGGCAATAATTCTGTGACCAGATGCCTCCACTTCTGCACATCACCCCAACGAAAAAACGGTCTTTCCCAATTTTCGTTCTTCCATAGGAAGCCATCTAGTATTGAGACGCTGGGGCTCTCGACTTCAAAACACAATTTATAGGCATTGCAATTACAGCGCTATCTGTTAGCGGTTTTTGCTACTAATTTTTGAAACTTCTGTACAACATTTTTACAGCTTATCTAATAAAAAACCGTTTACCGCATAATTCTATTGATCTTTGTTTTTGAGATATTTAATTTTGAAATGAGGGTCTTATTCGCTGGACACCCTGTATACTGTGCCACTGACAAAATTCAGTTACTTCCAATGATGTTATCACATTTCATACAAAGCAAAGTTAATATGATGAAAATCTCACTAAAATAAGCAAAAAATAGAGCTCAACTTATTGTGAAACACACCATATGTTTGATTAAATAAGTGAATTGCTCTGTTGGTTTTTTGTTCTGAAAATGTTTGACTTGACCATATTATCCCTGTTGAAAGTTTGTGCTAAGATTTTATGAACAACTTGTATATTTACAACCTCGGAAATTAATCGCTGACTCTGGTGTATATAAAAACTTCTTTGCCGAGTTGCCACCATTTGAATGTTTTAAATTTTGCTTTTTACTAATTGACAAATAAACAAATGTAAGTATAAATAAGAGTAATAAGTCTTAATTACATGTACTGATAACCATATCACAATAATATGTATTCCAAACAGAAAAGTCAAAACATATATTAAAATGTATACAATGTAATGTATTAAAATGTATCTTTTCGCATCCCAAATATTTGGATTGAGTGGTTGGACAACTTGCGGAATCTCAACATAGAAGGGACACGTGCAATATCAAAAATGTAGGCGGCGTTATATTTTAATTTGCATCCAATGATTTTTTCCGATTTTCATATGCATTGTATTTGTAATTTCTGTTATACATTCTGATGATGATTCGTTGAAGGAGTTGAAACATTTCAATATAGCTTTTTAATATATTTTTAATGTGTTTTTAGTAACGTCTTTTAAGTAAATAAATATTTTAATATGTTTTGACTTTTCGTTTGGAATATATATTATTGTGATATGACAAATAAACACTATATTACTAACATTTTTCTTCAATTTCAAAATATAAGAACAGTTTATTCATTTATTTTAATTCACAGAAGATGTGAAGTTAAAATTTTTTAATTATTTAAAAAATTTTAAGAATATCCTCTTCTTAAATAACTTAAAACATAGATTTTTTTTAGTGCAAAGTTTACTTGTGAAAAGCTTTTGTCCATCAAATTGGAAGTATTTGAGTTAATTGTGGTGTAAAATTATTTAAAATTTAATTATTTTAAAATTAACAGTGATAAAAATGCTGTGTCCAGAAAAATATACATAATTATCAAATGTTTTCCCAAATTATATTACTCTAGTTCCTTCCTAACCCACCATACTGTGAAAGACTTGCTTCTAGTTATTTGTTACCAGAGAATAAATATGTATGAAAGGATTTCTCAGCTTCATGGCTGTTTCTGTCCCGCGACTCGTTAGCATCTAGAACATCAGGTCGGGAGTCATGGACTAAGTTTTGGGTTGACATTCTAAGTTTTGGGATCCAGCAGGGCGAGTAGCACGTACAGAGGTCAGCTCCATACGATCTCTTTAACATTTTCCTGTAGTCGTGGTCCGTGAGTGCTATACAGGATGCAATGACAGTCCGAGAGAAAATGAGTGTCTGATAAAGGAAGACACAGCCTTTGATGGGACCTGATCTATTTCTTTTGATTACATGAGTCCTTTTAAACCAGGCCCAAATGGTATGAGAACTCCTTGAGACTTTAATCCTTTATGGACATTGGACATTAGATTTATCACAAGGCGACCCCGAGAGAGCAAAGTGGCGTGTGAATTTTTGAGCATGATTTAGATGTTAAAAACTTCACTCTCGAGACTCACACACACACTTTTATAAGAATATTAATGATATTAATATTCTTGCTTATTGTTTATCCCCCCCCCCTCCTCCCATTTTTTGAATACCATGTTAAAT
Organism: Maratus speciosus; assembly: GCA_963932465.1. Taxonomy (NCBI): domain Eukaryota; kingdom Metazoa; phylum Arthropoda; class Arachnida; order Araneae; family Salticidae; genus Maratus; species Maratus speciosus. The sequence goes on along the minus strand of OZ010789.1, from coordinate 373,349,290 downwards.
ATTTGAAATTTTTCTTTTTTCTCTTTAGGCGATTTTCAAATTTAGAAAAAGAAATTTGCAAAGTTATGAACAATACTTATTTGAGTAAAGAAGATAAGAAAGAAATCATCAAGGAAAAGCATAATGTATATGTCAAACCTGTAAGTATTAATACTGAACTTAAAATTTATTATTCATTTTTTGCTACAATGGAGTTGCAGGTTTAATTCATAATGAAGATGCATTATTTCATCCAATTTTGTCAGCATTAGGCCTAAAATGACAAAATTTAGCTCCTTATAGTGCATCAAAATAAATTATAGAAAAACAAGAGATCTAAGGAAAGATACATCACACACAAGATATTAAAAAATGAAAAATGATTAGAACATAATACCTCAATTATAGACAAAAATCCAAAACTCCAGAAATTTAAACCACAAAGTATAACATGCAAGGATGCAATCAGATTGAAGAGTATTAAAACATGTGGCATGAAAATGTCCACAAAACCAGCAGATAGTCAATAAAGACAAAAATACTGCTGCTATCTGGTGTGAAAAAGGAAAACTATATTGTAACTAAATTTTTAACAAAAATATTTTTAGTGCTGCCATTTATACTCAGAAATCAAGAAATGACTAAATTGACTTTTATTTAAAGTAGAATGAAAAAATAGGGATAAACTTAATGAGTACTGAGTAAATAAAAAATAAAAACAAAAGAGCATTGATTAAATGGACCATTTTAAAACAAATGTTATAAAATAAAAAATGAGTATGTAAATAACATTAAAAAAAATGAGGACTATTTTAAGGTAGTAAGATATAGCCTTGTATTAAGTACCAATATGTGAAATATTAAGGAAAACTTTATAATGTGAAATGGTTGGTACCCCCTCCCTTTTTTAAAAAATATATACATTATATAAGCATATATACACACACATATACATATTGTTGCGTCTATAGGGTTCTTCCAATATTATGTAATAGCTCAAATGAACCACAGTCTTTAAAGGGTGAAGTAATTTATTCACAACTAGTTACAGCAACAGAGTCCTTGGAACTCATCAAATAACACTAAAACTTGGGAAAACAGTCCAATAACTAAATAAAATACAGCCGAAATAACTTGCAGAGAATCTCCACACAACATCTCAACGCAGTACAGATGCAAAATACTTTACTATAATACTTAAATTAGCGCAATACTTAAATATATATTTGATTTACCATCTAATATAGATATAGCTTATTTTAAATCTTTAACTAACTTCCTTATCTATAATAATTATATCTTGCAAGATAATACATTATATTTACAACATATAGGTATACCACAAGGCCCCGTAGCAGAAATTTCTCCAAGTGTCTGCGACAGATAATTCAGGGGCAAAAAATAATCTGCAGGTAAAATATTTTTATAAATGGAGCGTTAATTAATCAAACAATCACTTACCTGTAGCGTTTTTAGGCATTTTATAAATTTTTATTAATAATAGTCTTAACTTTTTGTATTAAGTAATAAAGAGTTAAACATAATACGAAGCAAAATAAAAGTTCGATGAAAAAGAATCTGCAAAAGAGAAAAGAAATCTGCGACTCCCGTCTCCCGTCTCGAACTTTCTGCTACCGGGCCACAAGGTGGATGTACATCCAGTTTATTATCAGACATATTTATATCACTATGAACGTACTTTTACTAATAATAATAATCTACATTTATATCGTTATATTGATGACATAATTTTAATTGCCACTGATCAAACTAAAATTTCTCAATTTCCAGTAGATTATCCCACTAATTTGGAATTAACGGAAAACATCTTATCTAATAATACTATCAACTTCTTAGATCTCAAAATTACAATAAAAGACAACAAAACAATAATTGATCTATATGATAAACGTAAAGTATTTAAATTCAAAGTTAATACATTTACAAATTTTAAATCTTGTCTTCATAATTCTGTATATCGAAATTATAATACTTAACCATTTATATAGAATAAAATGTTTATGTTCTTCTCATCTAATAAATAATAATATTAAAAAACTAATTTATGATGCATTAAATCAAGGTTTTCCAAAGAAATTCATATATTCTTTAATATACAATTAGTACTTACATGATCTTTTTAAAAAATAACAAATTAACGCATGCGTAAGCAAAATTACAAAAAAAACTTATAAAATAAGAAAATATTTATTAAAATAAATAATAATATTAAAAAACTAATTTATGATGCATTAAATCAAGGTTTTCCAAAGAAATTCATATATTCTTTAATATACAATTAGTACTTACATGATCTTTTTAAAAAATAACAAATTAACGCATGCGTAAGCAAAATTACAAAAAAACTTATAAAATAAGAAAATATTTATTAAAAAAAATAAAAAATTGTAAAATAATAAAAAAATTATCATAGGACGGATGGGCGGGTAGACGTTAGAGTACGGAGGAGAGTGGTGTTGTCTGGATAATATGCAATGGTTAATTTATTTAAAAAAAAAAAATGATGGGGCATTTTAATAACTGCATTGCTAATACTCTTTTTATATGGAGGTGATTCGATTCTTTATATATGGTGACGTTATAATTTTATTTCAAATCATATTTAATTTATTAAGCTTAATTAATATTTAATCAAGTTAAAAATTAACTTGTTTTTAATTTTTAGTCTTCTCGGGACAATATTTAAGTATTGCGCGGCAGCGCAATACTTAAATATATATTAAATATTTCTAGCATTAAAAATTAAAAAAATCAATAAACATTTTTGAGATATAAATCTTTAAAATTGTGATTCTATGCAAAAATGCTTGTCCCATTCCAAGTTTTATGTAATTAACTTTTATTATTTTAATCTAATTTAGATTTTTTTAAATAAAAAGCTTTAATTATTTTAAATATGAACTATTAGTGTGCTATATTAGTGAAAAAAATTAATTATCAAAGTTTTTTTCTTTAGCAAATCAACAGAAATATTTTGTCCCCCACTTTACGTCAAGTCTGTTACCTTATAATTATTTTAGTCAAAATAGGTTTCTAATGCTGCCAAAAGTTGGCAGTACATATTCCATGGCATTGTTAAACTATTCAAGCAACTACTACTTGCCATTTTTTATTCTTCAATTGAAAAACATTACAATAGTGGTGAGAACTGGCTTTCTTCAAAGTTGGTATTTTTTTTCATGGGCAAGTCCGTTACCATAATTTTTAATACTAGAATAAAACTTTTTACACTTTTGTATTTAAATATTGTTCACTAAATAATTTTAGAAGGCATGTGTATTGTTATCTAAGTTAGAAATTATACAGCCTAGCTCATTTCTAAGCATTGGCATGAAAAACAAGCTTAATGTTGCTTGTGCAAACTTCAGTCCTTGTTCATATCAGTAAATCTATGTTAATTGAAAAGTTTGAAGCAGCCTTAATATATTTTAAAAAACAGTTTTAAAATATCAGCCCCTTCCAGCTTTAATGTACAAAAACTGAATAAAACATTTTTGTATGTTGATTTTCCAGAAAATTATGCATACAGATTCAGTGAAGACATGCAAACTAGTCACAGTGGTGCATCTAGAACTCAGGCTATACTTCATATGGATGTCTTATACAGATACAGGGTGATTCAAAACTAGAGGAACAAACTTCTAGGAGGGGTGGAGGTGTACCTAGACAAATCAGAATCGTATAGTAATGCAGGGTTAATAATGCAATCTTAACGAGACAAGGGGGGGGGGGGGGTGTTAGTCTATGAATCATTGTGCTAGCAATTGACATTTAAAGACCCAAAGCTTAAAATGAATCAAGACTTTCCTGATAATGAAGTTCCCTGAAGTTTTCTGCCTACTTGCCTGGCTCTTTATCTATATTTTTGCTTGTTTGAGGTAGTAAGGGCGTTTTGAAATGGCGCATCTTCGTTACTACTGTGAAGTCTGGCGGATACCCTGCATATTTCAAAACATCTGAGATTCCATGAGGTGCCTATGTTATGAAACGTTGGGCAACTTCATTATCATGAAATTCTTGATTATTTTAAGCTTATGTTCCTTAAATGTCAATTTTTGATCACAATGATTCAGCTCCTAACAACCTCCCTATCTCGTTAGGATTGCATTTCCAACACTGCATTGCTATGTGATTCCGAGTTGTCTAGATGTACCTCACCCCTCCTAGAAGTTTGTTCCTCTAGTTTTGAATCACCCTGTATATTGATGAGGAAATTACTCTTTTTGTACTATGTCCTCAGTAAGATCTATTCGAATTCCTCAGAGAGGGAAATATTTATTGATACTGACTGATAGTGAATTTTATATAGAAGAGAAGTAAATAAAAAGCCTGAGGATGTTCTTGGAAGAGATATCTGCTGATAAATTCTATGAAAATGTTCATGTTTTGGTAAAATTTATTGGAGGAAGTAGAAAAAAAAATACATATGCTAAACAAAGCAGATGAAGAAGATAAAATTAAAATTATGTGGGTCTGAATGAGAATGACTGCAGTAGGAGAGTATTTCACATCCATAAAGACATATATTACGTTGAGTAAAAAGTTTTCCACCAAAAATGTTTTTATTGTTAAATAATAAATACATACAAAATCATCAAAACTAACGAGGATAGTAATCTCCGTTTAAATCTACAATCATCTGCCAATGTTTTGGCAACTTTTCAATCCCTTCTGCGAAAAATTGGGCCTTGCGCGAGTTCAGAAAGAGATCGACCCCATTTATGGCCTAATCATTTGAATCGAAGATTGCGCCATCAAGATTCAGCTGCAGATGAGAAAACAGATAGAAATCTGAAGGGGCCATGTCGGGGCTGTATGGTGGATGTTGCATTAAATCCCACTCTAGTTTGTAGAGCTTACAGCCGGTCATCGTACTGATGTGTGACCGGGCGTTATCTTGTTGAAAGAGTTCCTTCTGAATTCGTTTCTTTGTTTTTTGAGAATGGCCTCGCGAACTTGGATTAGCATGTTGCTGTATATCGCACTGTTTATAGTTTGTCTGCTTTTCAGGTACTATTTGTACAGAATTCCGTGACAATCCCACCAGATGCAGAGAAGCACCTTCTTGTTAGTTAGGGCATGTCTTCCAACCGAGCCTGCTGATTCCCCAGTTGCTTACCACCCTCCTTTACAGCTTGTATTATTGTAGTACACCTATTTTTCATCACAGGTCACAATTCTGCCCAGAATGTTCTTTTTCCTCTGATTTCTGAGTAGAGCCAAACAGCAGTTTTTCTCTTGCGCTTTTCTTCAGCAGTCAATTCATGAGGCACCCGGCGGTTGAACTAAAACGTTAGATTAATGCGTTTCAGAGCATTAACTATTGTTTTTTGGCAAACATTAAGCTCTAACGCAATATAGTACAGTAGAAATAGCGTTAGAGGTGGAACTAATTGGAACAAAAATTATACTTGTTGTAAATGGTAGGTAACACGCTCCTAATGAACATCCTAAAAATATACATTCGTACTGTTGTGCAAAATGTGCTTTTTGCCGACCATCTTGAAAAAATGCGAAAATTTTAATTTTTTTTTTTTTTAAATCATGTGGGGTATCAAATTACATGAAATTTAATGCTTAAAAAGAGTATGATATTGGTTTCTAAAAGCAAAATGTTTATAAAGATCAACTAGGGATGGAATTTTAGAACAAGTGGGTAAGTGTGATCACAGATCGCATAGAGGGTTTTGTTTAATATTTCTTTCAAAACACTACCCTTTTGCAAAATCTGTTAGCTCCACAATTCGGAACTAGGGAGTGCACTCTATTCTAAACAAACATCTGCCCGACAAAATTCCGTTTTAGAACCTATTCGCACTTATATTAGTCAAGGAAATTGAACCTATAAAACTTAAAATAGGAAAGCCCTCCTGGCCAAGTGGAAATAAAATATGAAAGGCTATTGTGCATAAAATGAAAGAGTGGCTGAAGGGTCGTCAAATGATATATCAGATGAGGGGTTTGGGGAAAAATTGACCCCCCCTCCCGGAGCCTTCAAGTGAAACTAGTTCGCTGTAGCTTAATTAGCGGCTAAGTTAGAAAAAATGCTTAAAAAACACAAGTTAGATCCCATAGGAGTCAATAATATAAGACTTTTTGAAAAAATTATCCTTTGTCGTGTGATCACAAGTGTTCAGCTATAAGTACGCAAAATTTCATATCCCCAGCTTAATTAGGGCTCAGTTAGAAATAATTGCTTATAATACAGAAGTTGAAGCCCAAAGGGTTAATTATAAGACTTTTTCAAAAATTCATATTTTGTCTTATGATCTGATGCGTTCAGCTATAAGTATGCAAAATTTCATGTCTCCAATTTAATTAGGGGCTCAGTTAGAAAGAATTGATTAAAAAACACAAGCTGGGGTCCAAAGGGTTAAATATAAAACTTTTTCGAAAAAAAAAAAAATTATTTGTCGTGTGGTCTCAGGTGTTCTGCTATAAGTATGCAAAATTTCATGTCTCCAACTTAATTATGGGTCTCATTTAGAAAGAATTGCTTAAAATATATATGTGGGAGATCAAAGGATTAAATGTAAGACTTTTTCAAGATTTTATAATTTGTCGCCGGGCCTCAGGTGTTCTCCTATAAATATGCAAAATTTCAAATCTCCAATTTAAATATGGTCTCAGTTAGAAAGAATTGCTTAAAATACACAAGCTGGAGTTCAAAGAGTTAAATATAAAACGTTTTTCGAAGTTTATTATTTGTCGTGTGATCTGACGTGTTCAGCTATAAGTATTCAAAATTTCATGTCTCCAACTTAATTATGGGGCTCATTTAGAAAGAATTGCTTAAAATATATATGTGGGAGCTCAAAGGGTTAAATGTAAGACTTTTTCAAGATTTTATGATATGTCGCCTGGCCTCAGGTGTTCTGCTATAAGTATGCGAAATTTCAAATCTCCAATTTAATTATGGGCTCAGTTAGAAAGAATTGCTTAAAATACACAAGCTGGAGTCCAAAGGGTTAAATATGAAACTTTTTTCGAAATTTATTATCTGTCGTATGATCTGATGTTTTCAGCTATAAGTATGCAAAATTTCAAGTCTCCAATACAATTAGGGGCTTTGTTAAAAAGAATTGATTAAAACACACAAGCTGGAGTCCAAAGGGTTAAATATAAAACTTTTTCAAAATTTATTATTTGGCGTGTGATCTGAGGCGTTCAGCTATAAGTATGCAAAATTTCAAGTCCCCAATTCACATAGGGACTCTGTTAAAATGAATTGTTTAAAATACACAAGCTGGACTCCAAAGGGTTAAACATAAAACTTTTTTGAAATTTATTATTTGTCGTGTGATCTGAGGTGTTTAGCTATCGGAATACAAAATTGCATGCCTCCAATTTGATTAGGAATTCTGTTATAAAGGATTGCTGAAAATACACAAATTGGAGCCCAAAGAGTTAAATATAACACTTTTTCAAAGTTTTATGGTTTGTTTTGTGGGCTCATGTGTTTAACTATAATAATTCAAAATTCCTTGTCTCTAACTTAATTAGGGGCTATGTTAGAAAAAATTGCTTAAAATACACACGTTGGAGCACAAAGGGTTAAATATAAAACTTTTTTCAAAATTTTATTATTTGTCTTGTTGTCTCAGGTATCCAGCTATAAGTATGCGGAATTTCATGGCTCCAACCTTATTAGAGACTGGCTTAGAAAGAATTGTTTGAAATACGCATGTGGGAGCCCAAAGGGTTAAATTTAAGACTTTTTCCAAATTTTAGGATTTGTCGTTTCATGTGAGGTGTTCAGCTATAAATACTGAAAATTTCAAGTCTCCAACATGTATAGTTTCTGAGAACGGGCTCTGTGACGGACATACAGACAGACAAAGGAGCGAGACGAATAGGGTTTCGTCAGATGAACGAAACCCTAAAAATGATACCAACATGACTCCGTATAGGTAAATCTTAAATGTACCTATGCTACATTACATTACACCTATATCTGATACTGTTACGTGACAACACCAACTGCGACATTAATTGTTATAGCAATATTGTCCCATAAATATTAACTTTTATAACTTCTAAATAATTTATTCATTACGAAAGGTAAAATATCAAAATAAGATTAGGTAAGATATCAAATTATCCTATGAATCAATTCAAACTAATCTCTTCGATGTTCTTTGTTGGGATATATACAAACTGCTTTAGAAGGTGATCACAGTGTTGCAACAGTAACTTCGTTTCTGCCAATGATTGATCTAAATCCAATTTCTTACAGCTGTGTATATGCACTACACTTATGTTCATCAGCAATGAAGCAAAAAGACTAAATGTAGAAAGTCCTATTGTAGCCTTTGATCAATGCTTGTGGATAAAGGCACTTGAAATTAAATGCGCTGATCACAAGAGAGAGTTTGACAATGTGGTAATCTGGTTGGTGAGTTTCATACACTGATGTCCTTTCTTGGAGCTATTGGAGGTCTAATGGCTGAATCGGGCATAGAAGAAGCCCTACAGACAGTTTATGCTGAAAATTCAGTACCGCATATGTTAAAAGGTAAAGCATATTCACGTGCTCTTCGAGGACATTTTCTAATCTCTTCATCTCTCACTGCTTTAATTGTAGCTAATTGAAATGCAACCTACCAGTTAAAATTACTACAAATTCAGATTTTAGCGAGATTGAATCAAAAAGTCAATGTACTACCGGTGACGCAATGGAGTGGAGTCAAATGATGATTTTAATCTTCAAACATTTATTCACCTTTTCCAAAAAGTGCTCAAAGATGATATCAAGGCAGAAAAAGTTATTTCAAATCCTGATCTTCACAAACTTTCAACACTAATACATAAAAGGAAGAACCTTCTTAAATCTACAAATCCAAACGGCTAAACTTTGGCTGTTGTATCTGAACATGGTGGATACTGTAAAAACTTTTATTTCGGCTGAGTGATCAGGAAATTTTGAAATGCACTAACAGGCAGTTGAGCATATGCTACCTTTTTTGCGAGTTCAGGTCATAACAATTATGCTAAATGCGCAAGAATATACCTTCAACAAATGCAGGAACTAAAAACAATGAAACCAGAAGCATACAAAATACTGAAGGAAGGTCACTTTACTGTACGGAGAAAGGGCAGGAAGTGGTCTGGTGTTTGGACCGACATGCACATTGAGCAAACGTTCATGAAATGCATTAAAAGTTGTTCTGGTATAACTTCATGGAGGAGGCATGACTAAAATTCAACGTGCAACTTAGATTTTGAGCAATTCTCGATGTAGTGAAGTAGTATGAGCAATGAGTTTGCTGACTAATGTTTCACGTATTGGCGGTGAACAACATACTGATGCAATGATGGCAAGAGATTTCGAAGATATGAAAAAGGTAATGCAATTTTTTATAGACCACTGTATATCCATTTACTGCTATTTCAGCTGATTTATGGAATATTTTTAATGGAATTACAGATAGTAAAAGCAAAGTAACTGCAGAAAAGGCTGACATCATTGGAAGAAGCATTCAAGATAAACTTAGCGGCAAACTTTTTAAAGGTGAAACTTTATTGAAATCAGACCAAGCAGTAACCATGAAAGTATTGAAAAAAGAAATTATTATTGCTGGTGAGACTCACCATGTAGATTCCAGTCTTTTAAGTCAGAAGATGGTTGTTCGTATCTGTTTGAATAATAGAGCTCACGATACAAGAGTTTTTCAAGTACGAGTTAACCATTCTACCAACTTCATTATTTAACCATGGTAACCGGCGAATGAGAAAAACGGATAAATCATCATTTTTACGCACATTATATAGCATGAATGTCAATGAAATACACCGATCACATTCCCAGCAAACTTCTCACTACCTTCTTAATGGTGGTACATTAATTCACCAGTTACCATGGTCTGCTTCTGCAGCATTTAGCGATGTCATAAAGCAATACGAATCGTATGGCAACAGAAGGTATGGAAAAGTGACAATAGTTTTTGATGGGTATGAAAAACCAAATATAAAAGATATGGAGCATAGATTACGTATGAAGCATTCGTCTGTTGTAGTATTCTTTGATGAAAATTCACCCGTAATCATCAAGAAAAACAAATTTCTTTCTAACTGTACAATCAAACAACGTTTTACCAATATGCTGGGGAATTACTTTCAAGAAAAGTGTCATTCCGTCATTCATGCAGAAGGTGATGCTGACACTGTTATCGTCAGAGATGTTTTTAAAATAGCCCAGGAAAAACATGTCACTGTAGTAGCTGATGACACTATTTTAATCCTACTATTAATATCATTCTTCGAAGAGCATTTTCATGCAGTCTGCGACACAATCTGATAATGTTCATGACATTCAAGCCATTCAAACATCTATTGGAGAGAAGGCTTGCAAAACTATATTTTTTATTCATGCATTAACAGGATGTGACACCACCAGTGCATTATTTGAGAAAAGTAAATCTTCTGCTTTCAAAAAAATCATTCAATCAAAAATTTTATGAGAATGGTCTTCACATTATGGATCATCCAAAGATGTTTCTATGGAACAATTGGTTGAAAATGGCTGTAAAGTTCTTGCGTCACTTTATGGAGGCAACATTGCAACAAGTGACCTAAACGTGCTTCGTTATGAACAATACATGAGAAAAATAGCGTCAGCTAAAAAAGAATTTGATATAGCTCGTTTGCCTCCAACACAAAATGCATCGAAATACCATCTAATTCGAGTGCATTTGCAGTGTTTTATATGGAAACATCTAAATATGCCAACTCTAGATCGTACGCTGTGGGGTTGGAAGTTGGTTGATGGAGAATTTCAACCGATTCTAACAGACTTAAACCCAGCACCAGACAAACTGTTAAATATGATTTAATGTGCCTGCCGAACTACAGTTGAAGATCCATGTAACACTACAAAATGTACATGTCGCCGATATGGACTTCCATATTGTATAGTTTGTAAAAACTGTTGTAGAAAGGACTGTGCAAACACACGAGACAGTTTTAAGTTAGATGACGATGAAGAGGATATTTGAATTTGGTTACATAAATATGATTTTATCGATATAATTAAATCCGTTCTCTTGTGTATTTATTTCAATTTTTTAAATTTTTTTAGTAAGATGTTTTTCAAGAATCCAAAATTCTTCATTTTTTTTCGCAATTATTATTTTATTTACTTCTACTTTTAAAAACAGATATCATATTATTTTTCAGCTCAAAATTTCCTGTAATTTGATACCTCACATGGCTGTTTGCGATTTTTTTAAATTTTTCCTGTTTTTTTCAAGGAATTTGCACAAAATGCGCCAAAAAACGCATTTTGCGTAACAGTGCGACTGTATATTTTTATAATGTCCATTAGGAGAGCGTTAATTACCATTTACAACAAGAATTATTTTTGTTCCAATTAGTTCCACCTAAAGGTGTTTTTTCCCTTATTTCTACTGCACTAATAGTTCGTGTTGAAACATTTCTGTCTTGATCAATGATTTCCTTTAACTGCTCACAATCAACTTCAATAGGGCGGCTAGAATGTGGTTAATCTTCAATGTCGAAATTTCCATCTTTAAACTTCCTAAACCAAACTTTGACTGTATCTTAAGAAACAGTATGAATGCCTAAACTTTCACACATTTTTCTGTGGCATTCAATCGCACTGAGTTTCTTACGGAACTCATAGTAAATAATCGTTCTGAGCTACTGATGTGATAGCTCCATTTTAAACACTTTTTTGAAGCACAAGATAATAAATGTTTAAGAAACAAATTACACAGTCATATAGTTCCTATGCTCCGCTTTCAAATGCAAAAATTGGTTGGTTGAAAAACTAACAACCGCATAAGTGACACCTGTTGGCACGAAGGTATCTCTTGTTGGCAGAAAACTTTTTACTCAACGTAATATGTTAATTTTGAGCAAATCATAGCAATTTTTCCATAATCAATTTGTCAATGCAAGAAAACTGAATATTTTATGAGTTTTCAGTTCCACTTAAGGCTTGTTATCAGTCAGGAAATATTCCGCACTTCTCCCAAAAAGAAGCTAGCTGCTACCCCCACGGATCTGTCATATGGGCGGTTACTGACCATTTCAACCGGCTCCGTTCAACAAAATTTATAGCCTCGGTGGTAGGGAGGATTATTTTGGACAGTGATTCTGTTTCAGCTTAGAAACACGACATCGAATGACTTCTGTTTTTAGACGATATAAGAAAATAGTTTTAAATATGACTTTTCTTTCATCTTCATTTAATGCATTTCGTATGCAATAATTTACTTTTTTTAAATCTTCTTTCTCTTTTAATATTCACGTGTAAATATATAATTCAAATGAAAGTATTTGGTAATATTATTATTTGGGTTTTTTTAAATACGAAAAAATACTGCTAATTAGTAATAGGACAATAATTAAAAACATTTGATAGAATTCTATTTAATAATAAAAAAAATCGAATTACATGAAATTGCGTATTGATCATTTTAATTCATTTTAATTTTTTTTTTATAAATAATTTATAATCTAATAACCTCTTTATATTTATTTTCAAAAATAATTTTTACTACGAAACTTATTTTTTGTATTTTTGATATTTAAAAAGACATTTAATTTGTTTCAACAATAACAGTATTGCAAATCTTTAAAGCTTCATCATATTTTTTGAATACTTAAATAAAGATTGTAATCCTGTATAGCAAAGATTAAATGAATATATGAATCCGTTTTAAATGAAAGCCCTTGAAAATATAAAAAAGTATACTGTACATTTGTTAGTCTGTTAAAATAATTTAATTTTCACCGTACCAGATTATCTCCTTTATTAAAATTTGCAAAGAGGACTAGCAATTGAAAACTTTAAAGATCTGCAGTATATATATTTTTATTTAATAAGTTAAATATCTTTTAAAATAAATATTACTTCTCAAAATACATTAAGCAAATCTCGTGATCGTTTCTAATTTTACAACTTTGTAATATTAGATATAAAATTTTAATAGAAATTTTGTGTATTTTACATGCTTTGTATTGAAGTTCTTTTGTAGAGCTTGAAGAGAATTGAGGTCACATTTAAGTTAGTTATCTTTGTTATACATGACGGCCAATTTTGTTGCCATTGATGCTCAAACTCTTTGGACAAATTTTCAATATATTATATATTTAAAATATTTGCATATTCTTCTTCCAAATTGTTTAACATTTGTTGATTTCCAGTTATTCTTGTACATTTTTCTTCGCTCTTTTGAAACATTTATAAAGTTGAACTGATTTTTTAATTTTTTCCCCCCGACATTGCTAGATGATAATGAGGGAATGCGTAATTTGAAAGATGAAAATAGATTTAAAAAACTTTCTGCACTAGCAAAATTTACTTACTTTGCCACACAATACATTTAAACTATTTTTGTTTAGAATGTTTATTTGTTTAATTAATTATATTATAATTTTATATATATTATAATTTTATGCATATTATAATTTTTTATTTATTATATTATTAATTTTATTTCTTATGTAGATAAAATTAATGATATGTAGTTTATTCAAATTTTACACGATGCACAAGTAGTCAAATTATGAAGTAACTTTATTTATTATTATATAAAAACAGACACCGTATAGGCTAATGTCAAAATATTATACACCAAACATTTTAAACAATTCTACAAAGATAAGTGCGTAACACGCATAATGATCAAATCACATATTTTGCATAAAAAATACATTTCATCAAAAATACCATTAAAAAAAATCCTTTTACCAAAAATACCGTATCATACATATTTTACATACATTATACATATATCCTCTCGTATAGCTGAGGTTTTATCTGGTCTTATTGGAATTTTGTGCGAATCCCTTCTTTCTTCCACCCCCTTTCCTTACTGTATCATGCATGTATTACATACATTCTACATATATCCTATAGCTCAGATTTAGCTGGTTTTACCCCCATCCTTCCTCCTTTTTTTCCCATAAAAAATACTTTAGTTGCAATTAAAGTCTTATTAAATGTATTCCCATGCATTCAGTTTAATTCCTTTTTTTTTTTTTTTTTTTTTTTTTAAAGAAGGTTTGGACATTTAAAACTTTGTAGTGATCTATACAAAATGATTCTATACCAATGAGACTAAACTATTTAAAATACCTGAGCAATATTTCAAAAAAGAACAAACAAAATCTCCTTTAAGCAATCAGAATTACTTTTAAAATGTGAATGAACATAACGACATTTTTATTTTGCTCTGTCTCGCTTTCCAACCCCCGTTCAGATCCCGCAGGCTCTAAAAATATGTTAATTTGCTTCGTTTAAAAAAATATTAAATTGTTATGTGTGATTTAATGATATTATCACGACCATTGGTAATCTTCTGTATTCGGGTTGCCATTTATATTTCTTTAACTGAGAAAATTTTTCGGTTCCCAAGACCGCATCCACTGCTATCGCAACAGATAGTGACATATATCGAGATAGGTTAAATAGGTTTTATCACACATTTCAAAATCTGCATTTGATCACTTCGCATGAAACACTTTACTTATTTTAATATTTTCTTTCTCTTTTAATATTCACGAGCAAATATATTATTCAGTTGAAACTGTTTAGAAATATTAGGATTTATAATATGAAAAATTCGTTTTCGTTTTCGTTTTCGGCCCAAAATCTGAGTTTCGCAGAAATAGAATTTTCGGCGAAAATGATGCTGAAAATTCAACTGGCCCGAAATTATCTGTATTCCAAAAATCTCGTTTCTTCCTTCAAAAATTTTCATCATTACTCATTTATTTCAGATGCATTGGCTCAAATGAGACACTCTTTATTTATTGTTATGAACTTCACTTTTTATAATTATCTCTCATGACTGACTCAAGACTTGAATGCAAATTATAAAGGAAGAAATGCCTATATGACTTTGAAGACGCTTTTCACGTGCTCATTAAAAGTTGAAGACTTAATCATAATAGAATTTTTTTTGTTTGAAACCGCAGAAGTGTTTTAAATGCTTTTTGAGAAACTTCTAGTATAACAGATGATGATTTACAAAAATCATTATAAAAGATAAGATAAATCGATGTATGTATGTATATCTAAAACATTCTTTTAAGTAGACGAAATTCGTATAATTAGGTAATCATTTTCTATCACTGATGAATTAATTACATTTTATTTTATATTAAAATAAGTAGTTTTAGTCAGAAACACAGAGAGCCAACTTGGATCACACGTATAATTAATAAATAATTATGTATATTTATGTATGTATTAATCACTGAAAAAAAATTTTTTGGACATTTTTTTTTCGATGAAAATAGAAAGATTACCGATATTAGGTTTCGGTTTTGGTCTTAAAAACCTGTTTCGGACTATCCTTAATTTTAAGGGCACACGGGTTAATCTTCCGTAATCAGACTACACATGATAGAGATATATATATTTTTTAATCATGCTATATTTTTTTTAACCATAACAAATCCGTAAATTAAAATAATTTACAGACAAACTGTATTTGAAAGTACATTTTTTCTCTATTCAACTATGTAAAACTTGAAATTGTACACGATGTTTAGAAGTTAATAGACTTGATAAAAAGGGAAATTTATTACTCAGATCATTGCCATTGTCAATATAAAATCAACGTTACTCTCAGGAATGTTTTATAAAAGAGATCAGCTATCTAACTCAGATTAAAGATGCCTGATATACAACGTGGTGTACAGAACATAGATAAAAATCGTTTTTAATTGAAAACTGATAAATTTGTTACATTTAGTATATTTTCTCTGATTGTCAACCAACTACACCAAAAGTATTTTTGATACTTTCTTATTAGCCACATGCCAGCGGGTAATTGCGAAAGATTTTATCATTCATAGCAATTTTTTTTGAATTATTATTTCAGTATCATAGTTGCCAAGCTCCCGATTTTTTTAATACCAATAAATTCTAGCAAAAATGTTCGCTTTATTTAATTTCAGAAATTGTGCAATTGTACAAAACAAGTATTTCTGCAGAAAAATATTGGTATTAAAAAAAATCTGGAGGTTGGCAACTACGCAGTATTTAAGTGCATAGTTCAATTACATGTCTGTTAAATTCGTCTTTTATTTAGTTATTTATGGCATTTTAATTTAATTTGGCAATGTAGCTACGGGAACAAACAAATGCTGAACTACTTCATTGTTTTAAGTGCAAACAGGTTAATGTTCCTTAATTGGGTCGCACAATTATTTTTGAGATAGGTTTTAAAAAAATCAAGCTCAATTATTTTTTATCCATATGAACGCGGTAATTTGAGATACAGTGTTTAACCCCCTCACTGACAAGCCCGTGTTATTACGTTCACTAAGCTCGAGGTTTCACTGCAATACAAGCAATATTTAAAGTAATATAATTGTATTGATTTAATGTATTTTTAATACAACTGAACAATGATTAATACTTCCAAGGATTGCATTCATATTCGTTATTAAGTTTTTTTTATAAAATGTTCAAAGAATCATTTTTTTTAGCATTTAAAACAAAATGCAAAGAAAACAACATTACAATTTTGCCCTTTTCCAAGACAGTCGATGGGTTAAAGAAATCGCATTTGAAAGCGCTATTTTTTTCCGTTCCACATTGTAAAAATTGAAATTGTGGAATATTTAGAAGTTACAAAATTTTCAATATTTTGTTTTTGTTTTGTTTGGGTTGCTGACTCGTTGTCACTATTGATATGACGTTAGAGTTATTCACGGATATATTTTTTGCTTTATAATATAGATTGTTTGTTAAATAATTGATACAGTGAAGATATAAATTAGCTGAGTAAGTTTTCAGGCCTAAATATCATTTCCATTCTCTTTAGAGTTCCAATCGAAAACGAAAATGGGAAACTTTTCAGAAGCAAATATATATATATATATATATATATATATACAGTGAAACTCGTTTAAGATACGCCCGCTTAAGATACGATCCCGCTTAAGATACGAATTTCTTCCGGTCCCTTGAAAAATGCCTATTAAACCTGTGTAAAATTACCCGCTTAATATACGTACGGATAAGATACGATCCCGCTTAAGATACGAAGAAAATTTGTACCTTCATGTCAAAAACCTGCTTTATATACGAAACGGTGTTTGTGCAGTCCGTTTACTACGTGTCTTTAGGACAAAAGGGAAGAACAGCAAAGGATTTCCTCACCAAATAATTATTCTTACATACATCTAATTTGTCGTTTTAAAAATAATTATGGAAATTTATTATTTTTCCTCTTTGAGTGTGTAATATTTAAATTTCTGTTTTCCAAAGATTAACATGACTTTTGTTTTATTATATTTTATTTAATTTGGTAGAGAGTATTGGATAAAGACACTTTTGTTTTGTTACTGTACAAACAGTAACACAATAAAATTTAGAAAGTGAAAAAAAATGCCATTCTTTATTTCAAAAGTGAAAAAAAAAAAAAAAAAAAAAAAAAAGGTTGTTCTTTATTTCAAAATCTTAAACTCATATTTTCTAGACTATCTAAAAATTGTTAGAAAGAATTAAAATAAGAGTTACAAACAGTTAAAACATGTTGATAATAATGTGTACTGGCTGCGCATGCATTACTATTCGAGAATCTGTGAAATCCGGATAAGATACGATCCCGCTTAAGATACGAAATGCCCTCGGTCCCTTGATTCGTATCTTAAACGAGTTTCACTGTATATATATAATGTATGTTTAATTCAGTTAATTGCAGTGCAAGCTATCTTACAAAGGCACATCATTATGTGCATGTGGGTACGTGCATGTGTTTGTTTAAAATAAAATTAAAAGTATTATTAAACCTTTATTTTGTATAGTTTTATAACTAATAATAAAAGACATTGATTCATTATCAATTCATGTATTTATTTACGTATTAAAAGTTTGAAAACCGAGATTAATGTTCATTGTACCGCAAAGTATCATTTCAAATTGTTTAATATTTGGCATTTAAGTTAATTAAAAAAAAAAAAAAAAATCGATCAAGAAACTATTTTTTAAGATATTAATGTTTCCATTCTTTAAAAAAAAAAAAAAAAAAAAAAAAAACTCTCCATTTCTATTTTTAAATTATTATTATTTTTGCAAGCATTTAAAAACATAGTATTTATATATTTAAATACAGTTTTATAATATAAAAAATGAAGATGTTCAATATGTTGTGAACGTTTGAGTAATTTTAATGTAGTTCCTTATTCACAACCAGTGGTGAAATCAGGGGGACATCCATTGGGAACATCTCGTCCCGCAGAATAACCCCCCCCCCCCCCTCCCTTTTAAACTGCAAAATTACCTCCCAAAGAATGTACTTTGCATCAATAAATTGTTTGAAATTTCAAAATTTATTTTGTATGTTAAATGTATTTTGGATTTGGATTTTTTTAATTTTTAAAAGTGTTTTGTAATTTGTATTTTAGGCTCTAAAACGTATTTTATATTTTGTTTGTATTTTGTATCGAAAATGATTTTTCGATGTATTTTGTCCAACTCTGGGTCGGACTGACTTTAAATGTTTCGGTTTCGGATTGAGTTTTGATTCTTTAGGACCGGGGGCAGGTAAGAGGTGATCCAATTTTTCAAATGAAAATGTTCGGATTTAATTGGTCTTTTTAAATTTCAAATCTCTTACTTACCCTTTTTCCTTTTTTCGTTAAAAATTATAATAGTGATTATAAATGATTAATAACTGCTTTAACTATTTTCTAAAGTAGAAATAAATAAATGTTTTAAAATACTTAAAAATGGATTAATATGGCTAGAGAGCTAATCTTAATTCACGTATAAAATATTTTTTCTAGTAACTTTCTTTCTTTTTCTATTTCAACATTCTTTTAAGAGGGGGAGGGCAGAGAAAAGAAAATTTTCATGGATTCTCTTGATTTACAAAACGTTTAAAATGTATTGTTTGCTTTCCCAATCTTCACATTTCACGTAAATATTTTATCTCGCTACCTAAAAATATTAATTTAAGTTAAAATTTAGTATATTTTAATGCGATAATATGCGTGTGATATTTTTTTTAATGCGCTATTTTGAATATTTGAATTCATTAACAATTTAGAGGGGGGAAAAAAACTTTTTAGAATTAAAAAAAATCTTTTCCCTTTGATAAAATGGAATGTTTCCAATATAACATGTCCTTTAAAATGAAGAGACAATCCTGGTAATAATTATATGAATGAATACTGGGAAGAAAACATATACAGTTCGAAATTTTTATTTGTAACTTACAAAATCAGCCTTCGATAGCGGTATCCGCTAGCATTCAATCAGTGATCCACCCCCTGTCCTGCGTACGAGTCTCCCATTCTGAGATTCGACACAATGTCAAAGGTCATGCGTTCCCTCCTTCGAAACCTGATTAATGGGTTGGAGGTGGGGAAGCAAATTTTTTAATATTTGTCTTAATATCTGGAGTTTAAATAAACTTACACTAATTTTATTTTTTTCTATGAATAGATCAGAACTTACGCTTTCATATCTTGTTTTCAAAATTTTAAAACTCGAAATAGTTTTGAAGTAAATTAATATTAATCACATTTCTCTTATGTCTTAAGACTTTAGCACTAAATTAAAAAAAAATCCCTGCCGTCCCGGCCTACAGGCAGAGGTAGATTTCGAAGTCAAATATACTAATTTCACAAACAAAAACTAAATCATGATTATAGATAAATCCACTTTAACAATTTCATCTGGCCGCTCTTGACGAGTTTTTATTTCATTTTCATATAATAGCTGGTTTTATCAGAATCATGTTAGGGCGGTATTCAAAAAAATACTTTTCCATGCTCAACAACTCGAAATTTTCTGGCATAATTCCAGATTCATTTTTAATTTTAAAAAAAATATGAAACTTGCTGACGTGATTTTTGAAGAGATTTATAAGCGACCTGTGTTTTTATTTTTTGTTCAATTAATTAAAACTTGATATATAAACAATTATTTTCTCAGAAGGACAATATTTTTCGTTTCTAACACAATCGCTTCGGGAAATTCCGTTCAAAATGCCCACTTTGACATCATTTTTTGAAATATATTCTGCCTCTATCTAAAAATCGATTACTACGGTACATTATATAGTTTCTGAATAAGCGAATCTACCAATTAAATGCGTTTGAGAGCAAAAATGAATTTAAAAACCAGTCAGAAAATAAGCAGTTTGGATTTAAGCGCATCCTTAATACAATGATTTTTCCAACACAATCCGCTTCGGTAAATTCGGTTCAAAATGCCCTTTTTAACAGCATTTAAAAAAATATATTCTGCCCCTATCAGAAAATCGACCATTACGGTACATTATATAGTTTCTGAGTAAGAAAACGTACCAATTGGAAGCCTTTGAGAGCAAAAATTAATTGTAAAATGAGTCAGAAAGTAAGCAGTTTGGATTTGAAAACACCCTTACTAAGATCATTTTTTACTTCAACTGGTATGTATTTTTAATTTGTTTTTGCTCTAAGAATTGGTCCTATCCAAAACTTGTCTATATAGATGTTGTAGACAATATTAAGAAGATATATGATAAATTCATGGGGATTTTATATCTTTTGAATTGACGGAGTTATGGATTTTTTTCTTCTTCAAACCACCTTTTTGTTTTCGTTTTTAATTTTTTTTTGCGGTACGAATTGGTCCTATCAAAAACTTGTGAATATAAAAGTTGTAGATAATGTTAAGGAGATTCATAATAAAATTAATTGGATTTGATATCTTGAGAATTGACGAAGTTATGGATTTTTTTCTTCTTCAAACGCCCTTTTTGTTTTTGTTTTTAATTTGTTTTTGCGGTACGAATTGCTCCTATCAAAAACTTCTGAATATAAAAGTTTTAGATAATGTTAAGGAGATTTATAATAAAATTAATTGAATTTGATATCTTGAGAATTGACGAAGTAATGAATTTTTTTCTCCCAAAAACCCTATTTTTTGCGCCCCTTGAGCCCATTTTTAACTTTATCAAAAATCTGTGATACATAAATTTTTGGCCCTATTTTTAGAAGTAATAAAAACTTTAAACTGATTTGATATGTACAAAAATTAAGAAGTTATGGGGGGTTTTCTCTTTTCACAAAACCCCTCCCTATTTCCTTCCCCTTGGTCCGATTTTGCCCATTAACGAACTTGACCGAGATTTTATGCCCATTGATTTTATGTATCAGTTTGGAAGAGATTGGTGCAGAATTACGAAAGTTATCGTGTCCAGAAGAAAGTGATATAGATAGATAGATAGATAGATAGATAGATATATATATATATAAAGTTTTTTACTGAGGGTGGTTTTGGGTTCTAGGGGTCATGATCGGTGTAGATCTGCAAAAATTTTTCAGAAATTCCAACATAGGAACGATCCCAATAGGTAGTATTTCATACGAAATCTACCTAATAAGTATATATTTTAAAATTATTTTGTCAACTAAAACAGAAAGCGATACCCTTTAAGAAGAGCACACAGAAAAAATGAGTTAAAAATATTAATTTGCTGACGAGTTATTAGACAAATACGAATGCATTCCACGGCCGTTGGTTTAACATTGGAGAGGCAAATGTCAAATCTTAGTGATAAGGGTCCTTAATATTATATAAAAACTAAAATTTGAGTCATGTTGCACTTGAATATATATCGTGCACATATTTCGAGTATAAGTAAATACAATATATATATATATAATCTTTTTGTTGAATTAAACCATTTAAACAGATGCTAATTCTCAGTTACTTCTAGTTCTATTTTAATATTTAGGTAAAATTGCGTGATAAATTATCTGTTTGATATTCAAGTCAAATTTAAATATAGTAATTGATGTGAATATAAAATAATAAAATGATTTCTCTATATCATAGCTGAAAGAAAGCTTATTTAAATGAAAGAACTATTTAAATGAAAAAGTATATATATAAAGTTGAAAATATGATCATTAAAAGTTGTGCTGTAATAGACTTGACGTATGGTAACGGATTAGTGTCAAATCTGTACCAAATGTCAAGTCTGTTACTGCACTTTTTTTTTTAAGGATATTTTAATATTAAAATAACTTTTTCGCCATTCTATTGTTATTTTTCATTCAACTACGAAATAGAGCTGTAATTTTGTTAAAATTCAATAATTTACCTGAATATATATTGTTATTAGAAAAAGTTCTTGTATAATTTTCTATGTAGTCGAAAATTAGGGCTATAAATGCCTCTCATTTCAATTTCATTTAAGTATTATTGATAAATATCATGTTTTGAAATTTAGGGACATAAGTCACTTCAAAATAAGTTGATTTTAGAAAATTTAATAAAATTTAAAGCTGAGTATTTTCAGTAATTTTGTACGGTAACAGACTTGACAATTTGCCTTACAAGTAGACATTAAAATAGCATTTACATATTAAATTATAGGCCAAAATGCATGACCAATTACTTTTTCATATACCTTAAACATTTACCAGAACACCTGTTTTCATTTTTAAAAGAAATTATTAAGTTTGAAAAAAACCAAAAAAATCTGAAATGTAACCAAATGTTGAAAATGGCCCATATGAAAAATGTATAGTGCACTTTATGTGGGCAAATTATGGGAGAAGATAATTGCCTTGTAGTGAAAATGATTATATAAATGTGATTTCGCAAAATCTTATTTAGAAACATGCTGTATACAATCTGTTGTATCAGAAACTATTTAATTATCTCATTTTATTTTCAGACTGGAATAAGTTTTATGAAGCTGGAAATGTAAGCTAGAGATTAGGATGGTTATTTAATTATGGTTTTGCCAATATTTCTTTTTGAAATGTTGAAATAAATTTTTTACTTTTAAAAAATGTACTCAGTAATGAAGAATTTCTCTTGTAGTAATTATTTTTATAGTCATGAGTAAAATGAAAACAGTTAGTAGCAGTGTGTTGTGTATAATGTGAGTATATAATAAGATTTTCTCTTTTCTTTCATTTAGACTTTATTTCTACTGGAACAGTTGCAAACAATAACTAGTCAGCCTGCTGAAACACCCCATGAACAGTGGTTTCAGAAAACATTTGAAAAACATATAGAAGATGCAATGAATAAATTGAAAAACCCCAGCGATCCATCTAGACCTCAAGAAAGTTGGTCTGTTTTTAAACAGGTAATTCGCTACTATGAATTATGACACTTATTTGATTTGTTTTATTGTCTATATTTGACATATTGAATATCAAAATTTTTAATGATTGTTTTCATTTTTTAGACATTCATTCAAACTCAATAATAACTTTTTATCAAATACAGTTACACCTCGATATCTCGAATCTGTGGGGAAGGGAAAAAAATTTGAGATATAGAGGTTTCGAGTTATCAAGGTTTTGTCAAAATTAAAAAAATTTAATCTCACAAAGTGCTTTTTGCTGTAAAAAATAAGATTCATTAAAAAATACCTATAATCTACTAATAATTAACAAACTGTACTTCTCAGAGTTTTAATAATTTAAAAATTGTTTTGCACACATGCTTGTTTTTATTTAATAATATTCAATTCATCATTCAGAAATGTATTAATTTTTATCAGAAGAAAAAGGACTTAATCGAAGTTTGCCGCTTTGTCTGTAATTGCATAGTTTTTTCTAACATAGCAATAGTACCAAGGGCTTCAGTTCTAATATTTTCGTTTGATTCAAGAAATCTTCCCAGCAGATCAACTGCCTTCTCGGTTTCTTTCACTGTAATTTTTCCATGCTTTCTCGTTGATCTTGAAGGTCTTTAAATTTCTTCATCAGAAATTTCTACATTAATGCTCAAAACAATCTCTTCATCTGTCATAATGCCGCAAGTTTCAAGCTCATTGTCTACATTGTAGAATTTTTCAAATGAAATCTCAGTGTGACACGCCTTCTGTACCGATCCCTACTGTTCTGGATTCAGTTCTTTTTCTCCAGTTGCTTGCTTAATGGAATCAACTTTCTCTGTTTCACTGGAAGTTATATATTCTAAAAATTGTGCTTTTATGATACGATTTCTTATTGTTTTTTCTGTAACATTTTTCCATGCATAGTCAGCCATTCGCATTGACTATAAGTTGTTGAGAGGTGAGCTAGATGGTTTACATTCACCGATATTATTCAGAAGTTTTCTTTCACAACTTGGGCTCGATATCCAACTTTGAAAAAATGGAATATCTCCTGGTCGAATATTCCGCCCCTTCGAAGTCATGTTTTACAGCAAAAATTTAACAGCATTTTTTTTTAGTGTTGGAAGATTAGAGTGGGCTTTGCCATTGTCTATGAAGAGGAGAATGCATATTTTACTTTTAGCCATTGTTTTCTGATTCCTATCAGCCAATCAGCAAAAATTGTGTTTGTCATCCAATCCTTTATATCTGATCTGTACAGCATTACAAATGGCAATTTTAGCCTAGCACCTCGGCTTTTTAGGTCGTCCTATCATAAGAGGAGGAAGTTTTCTTTACCACATTAATTTGCTACGAAAAGCACAGTTACACAAAGTTTACACTGTTTGCCAAATCGGCTTTCTTCACCTTTAAATGCAGCCGTTTTGTTAGGAAAACACTGGTAGAATAATCCAGTTTCATCTGCATTAAATACATCATCTGCTTTATAGTCCTTTAAAAGAGAAGGAAGTTCTGAAAACTACTCTTTCCTTCTGAATCATCCGATGCACTTTCACAGCAAAGTTTCCATAAAACGATGTTGTGCCTTTTTTCTTTTTCAAAAGCCTTCCATTCTTACCCTTTAAGTTCTTTGTATCAACAAAGGGATAAAAGAATGTGAAACCAGCATCCAGATCAAACTGGCTCTATAGCTGACAATAGCCAAAAATAAAAAGCCAAACAAATTTCTGAGGAAAAAATTTCGAAATATCAAGGGTTTTGGAAAATATATTTCGAGATAACTATGGAAAATACATAAGAATTTTGATGAAAATGTAAGGGAAATTTCATTTTTCAAGCTATCAAAGGTTTCGAGATAAGGAGGTTCGAGATATCGAGGTCCGACTCTATAGAGAATTAGAAAAGTTTTTAATAAATTCATCCTCATCCCCCCCCCCCCCCCCCTCACACACACACACATGTATCTATTCCTACAACTACTTTAGTTTCTGTTCTAATTGTTAGCATTATGTTCTGCATTTAACAGATGTTTATAAGTGCTACTTTATTTTTTCTCTTTTGTACATATGTAACATAGCATGATCATTGAAAAAAGTGCTGGACATTGACTTTGTATTTCATTGACAACCTCATTGGTAGTACTGGGCAATGCATCGATACATTGTGAGATATCGATTTAAATCATAAATCGACAAACCAATTTCCTGACCTTTGAATTAGCGATGCATCGCAGACATACGATGCTCCACGGCGGAATCGCAAATGAATGGGAGAGTTGAGGGAAGACTGGTTTCGCCTCCGATGTGAATAAACAACGTGTGCATGGCTAGACATTAATGATGTACAAGACTGATGGCAAAGTAAGGGGAGACTGGTTTCTCCTTCAATCATCGAAGCAGATAAACAACACAATCCAAAATCGCTGCATGCTTCATATTTTCAAGTCTGTTTTTCTAGCTGTATGAAGACATCACGATGTTCATTTCAGAAAATGCAGTGATGCAAAATATACATTTTCCCTAGGCCATATCACTCTCACTCTAAAGTGTGCAATAACATGTAGAGCCAGTTGATTTTTCATCTTGTATTGACAAGAAAAGAGGATTGGTCCAGTTGTATATTTTGATAAGCCACCCCCCCCCCTTTTTTTAAAGAAAAAAATAAGTAAAATATAACATTAAATAAATGTATAAGTTAAGAGTTGGTAAATGTAATAATTTTGCTGGCAACTGAGAAGTGAATAAACCCCAAGATACTTGTAACAAAAGTCTAACACTGTGATGCATTGTAATATCATGATTTTACTCTGGTCTGGCAATACATCACAATGTAGAAATTGAGACATCGCTCAGTCCTACTCACTTGGGTTAAGGTCAGAAAACTCTCTCACATTATTTTTTGTGCATTTATTTTCTGATCATTTCTATTTGGATCGCATTTGACATATCTTCTCCCGCATCTGCACATTGCTTGCCATACATCGGCTCAGCATTTTCCTTGTGACTTACCCTTGTGAAGTCTTATCGGTGTTGCCGTGTTCTCCTTTTGCATTTGATCTTCTATTTTCAACACTTGCTTTTAAGAGACATGGTTATGTATTAGCGTTTGCATCAAAATTTACCTTTTAATTCCAATTAATTTGTTTCCCAATAATTCATTGTTTAATTAACTGTTTGTTTCAAAAATATTGTTCAGGTACTTTATGTATACCAGTTTTAGTAACCTGTAGTAACCATATAACATGTGGTCGCTCAAAATTATGTTAGAACAATAATTGAATTTGATAAAATAAATTGATCTCATGATGTAATAGTTTCGCGTTCTGGTTCAAGGTCTCAGGTCTAGCACCTGCTTTGATATGCTGTGGCCAATCTTCTTTAAAGTAATTGTTTCTTTTAAGATTCTATTCTTTTAGATGTTGTCTTGACTTAAAGTGAAGCAGTGATTTTTTTTTTTTTTTTTTTAAATTCCCTTGGGATGGAAAATCTGTGCCAATTTTAAGAATTGCTATGAAAACATCAAATTTTGACGATTGTGTGCTAAGTGCACCAAAAATGAAATTTCGAAAATTTTGTATTTAAAAATCGCCAAAAGTTCACTAAAATAACCTCCTATCCAATGAATGAGTAAAATCGCCACCAACAGCTTATTTTACGATGTAGTAACCCTCTTTTTTCCATGCTTCTGCACAGAGTTATTTTTTAAAAAATTAGATCTTAACAACTTTGAAGCTCCTTTGCGAGGAACCAATAAAAGGTCAGGAAAAATAAGCAAATTCATGTTTGCGTAGATAATTAATTACTATCAAATCAGCTGAAATAATTTCTATCACTTGCCTACTTGGCAATGCAAACCAAACTGAACAATACACACGGTGAAAACAAACAGCAGTTAGCATTATAAATTAACATCTTTTCAAATACTACCATCCAGAGCAGTATTCCTTCTAAAACCAACTAAAGGAAGGCTAAACTTCTAAGAAAGAAAACACTGTAGCCATCCAGTGCAACAACCCTGCCATCTGGTGGGAAAAGATCAAATGCAAAAGGAGAACACAGCAACTGGCATGTGTATATAACTAACAAACGATACAAATAATACAAAACCATATCTCTTAAAAGCAAGCACTGAAAATAGAAGATCAAATGTAAAAGGAGAACAGGGCAACTGGCATGTGTATATAACAAATGGCAATGAGACTTAACAGGGGTAAGTCACAAGGAAAAAGCAGAGCCGATGTATGGCAAGCAATGTATGGATGCTGGGGAAGATATGTCGAATGCAATTCAAATAGCATTAATCAGAAAATAAATGCGCAATAAATAATGTGAGAGAGTTTTCTGACCTCAAACTAAGTGAGGGTTGTCAATGAAATACAAAGTCAACGTCCAGCACTTTTTTGCATGATCATGCTGTGTTACATATGTACAAAAGAAAAAAAAAAGTAGCTTCATCAAATATTTAACCAAAAAATACTTTTCCTAACAATACTCCCTTATTTTGGTTAAATTGCTCAAAACAGGAATTTACCTTACATGGGAAAATTAAGTTAGAATTGAATCTCTAAATTTCAAGAACTTATTCTTGTATAATGTCTTTGTAAAGATGTCTACAATGTTAGAACACGAATGTACTCTTAATACATTTACATGACCTTTCAAAATGTGATCTTTTGCAAAATGATATTTAACGTCTGTATATTTATTGGCACACTTTTCAATATTGTTTTTTGAAAGTCAATAGCACTTTTTAAATCACAATATATATTAGGAGTTTGCCAAAGTCACATTCTCTCAGGAATCGGTCTAACCATATGAGTTGACTACACAATTCAGCCATAGAAATACACTCTGCTTCCATGGCAGATGTAGCAACACAATTTTGCTTCTTTGATTTCCTTGATATAGATACACCATTCAAGTGAATAATGAAACTAGTAACACTTTACCTTGTATCTTTACAATTTGCAAAGTCACTATCTGAATATCCTATCAATCAATTTAAAGTCTTGTCATTTTCATATTCGACAAATAAGGTCTTTGTAACAACCACATATTTAAAAACTTGTAGCAAAGCTTTCCAGTGTTTAATACCGGGATTTTGTTTAGAGAGAATTTATACAATGAATAGCTTATGTCTGGTGTAGACTGAGTTGCGAATAACCATGTAAGTTTCTTATTAAAGGAATTCTTTCCATAACCTTTTTGACTTTTTCAGTTGTTGACAATCTTTGTCTCATACTTCATAACCAGGAGATAAGGGTACATAAAGTTTGACCATCAAATTTTGTTTAAATAAATTCACCGCTCTATTAATATAATTTTGTTGTTGCATTCTAATGCCATCATCAGTCATATCAAACTAGACTCCTAATACCATATTTAATTGACCAAGTTCCATAACTTCAAACAGTGCTTTTACTTTATCTAATAGTAATCTAGTCTTAGCAAATATAAAAAAATCAACATACACTAAAATTATAGCATCATTTTCATAATTATAAACACAGTTTGTACTTTTAAACTTAGAAAATTCTACACTTAAAACATTTTCATCCACTTCTTGGAACCACATGCATCCGGACAGGTGAAGTCCCCATACTGCATGCAATAATTTGTAGACATGATTCCTCTTCTCGTTGTTAATGAAACCAACAGGTTGTCGTACATAAATCTTTTTTTTTTAATTTTCCATAGATATAAGCACTATCAACATCAAGTTGAGAAACTAACCATTTATGAATAACAACTAAACATATGACAAAAGCTCTAATAACAGTGAAACTTACAACAGTACTGAAGACATCTTCAAAATCATAATCTGGTCATTGGTGGTTACCTAAAATCACTAGTCTATCCTTCTTAATATTACCAGAAATTTCTCTTTTGATATTGTAAACCCACTTTGTACCTATTATGATCTTCTCATCTTCAAGGACATAAATTAACTTCCATACTTTTCTCTGCACAAATGATTTGATCACTTCATTCATTGTTTGATTCCACTCACTTTTCTAAAATGAAATTTGTGTATAGTAACAGAGTTGAAGAATTTCAATGTAATCAGTAAAGAAAACTTGAAAATCGCCCATCTCTTTTAGAATATTTATTGAATATTCCTTTTCTCTTGAATTATCTTCATTTGAGGACTCGCTATCTTCTTCATCCGAAGCTGTTTGAAATTCAGTATCTCTAATATTTGTTCCTTGACTTGGTTTCCAATCAAATTTTTATGGATCATAAGTTAACTATTTTTCTATGCAATATTTCTCAATTTCATTTTTACTTCTAATTCTTGACTTTCCTGTAGAAGGATAATAATAAACACTGGCTCTCCCTTTGGACTTTACAGATTTACGAATAACTTCTGATCTAGTAAAAAAATTGTTGGCTTGGATGTATCCAGGCTTTTTCAAACATTCTTGCCATTTCTTTCGCAGGAGATTGATGTTTCTCAAGATTCTCTCATTCTTCAAGCTTCTCTGTTCTATGTGATTTGTTTATGGTACAACTATCTGCTTCTGAGAATTTTTCTTCACATAAAACTAATTTCAACCAATCTAACATTCGATTATCTGTCTTATTCACTAATCTCTATCCATCTCCAGTAGTTTTTCATTGAACTTCACATTTTTAGTATCTCAAATTCTTCCTTCCTCTGGGAACCAAATACTGTAACCTCTTAGATGGACAGCATATCCTACTAAGACAATGATCTTCGCTTTGTTTTGTAACTTAAGCTGTTTCTGTTTTGGTATTTTAGCGGATATAGTACATCCAATTCTTTTAAAATAGACAAACATTAGGTTTTCTACCAACATTAGGTTTTCTACCAAACCATCGAAACTAAGGGATTTCATTGGTAGTTGAATGAAGTACTCTATTCTTCAAATGATTTACTGTCATGACTAATTCAGCCCACATATTTGAAGGTAGTTTCGAATTATGCAAATAAGCTAAAACACTTTCCATAAAAGTTCTGTTGCAACATTCCGAGAGACTGTTACTGTTCTTCTGAGGTAAAAAAGCAGTTGTTCTTTCATGCTGTATCACTTCTTTTTCCAGTGCATTTTGAAAATTATTTAATAGATATTCTAAGCCATTATCTGTTGTAAGTGCCCTTAATTTCTTTCTTGTTTGGCATTCTGCTACTGCTTTAAAATGCAGGACTGTTTCATAATGGATTGATAAAAGCTCTTCAGTTAAAGCGATTGATAAATGCGAGAAAATATAAGCTCTTACCTACTATTTTGGTATTTTGGCCAATCCCCATAAATCAGAGTGCACTAACTGTAAGACTCCTGTAGATGTAATATTATCCATAGATAGGTGACTTGTCCTCTTTGACTTTGCTAAAACCACAACACTCACAATCAATAATTTCTTTAAATTTAGTATTTCCAACATCAGTGACCTTGTTTTCAGCAATCATCTTTCGTAACGTCCTATTACTAATACGACCCAAAACATTCATGGCTGATATTTAGCTGACAGTGAGTTTCATAAATGCAATGTGATCCAATGAATTCACACAACCATGAAAAATAGAGAAAATTTTCTCTTTCTTTGCTGTTATAAATCGTGCTCCACAGGATAATAAAATTTGATCATTCCATTTCCTCCTCTAAATGTGAACCCAACATCATCCATCTTCTTTCCTAGTACTAAATTTTTTTGGGCTAATGGAACATGAAAAGCATTTTTAAGAGTGATAACATGCAATACTTCATTAGAATAAACATTCACTACAGCATCTCCAATTCCTATAACTTCAGTAAGATGATGTCCATACTTAATTAATATTCTATCTAAAGGCTTATACAATTGGAAAAATTTCTTTGAATTTAGAACATGGCAAATTGCAGTTGAATCCAAAGTGAAAATATCTCTATTCTCCTCAACATTAGCTTCCTAAACAGTTTCCATTTCTGAGGCATAAAATATTGTCTTTTATTGAGACTGGGATTTCTCATTCTTATAATTTCTAAACTTTCTCTGCTTTTGTTCACTACTCAAATTAACCTTACAATTTCTTGTTATATGATCAGTATTCTTGCATTGTTTTATCCTACTGGCATAACTCTTCCAATTTCTTTTTGCTTTTTAAAACTCTTTATTCAGTTAAAAGTTCTGTTTCCACTTCTGTTGAAGTAAATTTATTATCTTCTGAAGCATGCAGCTTAATTACTACATTCTCACAACTTTCAGGAAGAAAATAAACTAACTGAAATGCTATTTCAGCATCATCAACAATTTTACCAGCTTCACCTGAGTCCCTTGACCACCCTTTTCACTCTGGCAATAAAAACACCAATATGGCCACCAATACCTCTTCTGGTTTTAATAGCATAAACTCTCGCATGAGACTTGGGGCAATATGTATCTCATACTTTTTGCCAAGCTTTTAATCGAGACTATTTCATCTAAAATGGCAACAAAATCGTTTTATCCTGCTGGCATAACTCTTCCAATTTCTTTTTGCTTTTTAAAAATCCAAATTCAGTTAATAGTTCTGTTTCTACTTCTGCTGAAATAAATTTCTTATCTTCTAAAGCATACAGCTTAGTTACTACCAGTGTTGGGCAGAATCTGATTACAAAGTAATGAAATTGCAGATTAAAATACATTATAATCTCCTCAGAAAGTAATTGATTAACATGTAATGCATTACAAAGTAATTTCAATTATGCTTTTGAAATGTATAATCCGATTATCGTGTAATAGATTACAAATCAATTCTCGTTTTATATTTTAAAATTTAATTAGATTAATTTTAAGTGGATTACAAGGTGATTCCGATTACATTTTTAATTGTATAATTCAATCAAAAATCAGTGAAAACAGGCCCGGCCCAACCTGACACAATTTCTACAAAAAAAAAAAAAAGAAAAAGAAATAAAAAAAATCCCGTTTTTTCTCAACATACAATTAAGATTCTTTTAATGAATACTACATACATATTTATGGGAACATTTTACAGTATTCTTTACATTACTATGATGTTCGCAAAACAGAAACACACAATAGTAAACATTAATGATTACTTACAATGTTTTAGTCATCATATCTACAGACATTTCAAAATGGAAATAAGGATTCATTAAAAGATTAATATAGTTCAGAATAAAAGATTAAAAACATGATAACTTTTGAAGCTGTATAATAAAAAGTAGATTTGTGAAAATATTTCTCTCATTTTTAAGGCTTTTCTCAAATCCAAAGGAGTAACAATTCGACACATTTATGAATTCTTTTCTTTTCGGAAATGCGTAAGATTGGCAGGTATTCTTATTCAGAAGCTATGTAAATGTCGTTTTTTTCAATAGATAAAAGCAATATGTCTTTCTGAAAATATTGTCAAAGTTAGCGTTTTGAATCGAATTTCCAGAAGCGATAGCACAGGAAAGGAGAAAAACGTACAGTCACGTTACAGGAATCTCTATTATCTCTGTAAGTAATTTATCAAATTTGGAAAAAGCTATTCATTTCCAAATGACTTCCATAGGCAGGCCTGTGAATTTTATGCCTTTATAGTTAAAAATTTTCTCAGAAAATGTGTCTGAAAGCTTTGCATTGTTGAGCATTGAATATGAGAACCACCTTAAGGTATATTTCCAAAGATACTGTTAAGAGAAGTTCATTATATCTATTAATACTACAAAACACAATGACTGTTGTACACATCCTGAGATCAAGACCAGTTCCGTCCGGGCATGAGTCTGGTGAAAAAAAATTAAACTGCGAATCAGACATCTTGTAACTGTACGATGCCGATCTCTACGATGGACATATTACATTTCTGTATTGATGTTGTTAAACTCGTATCGGCTTGTGACGCACATTTATACTTCTCGAGAAAATCATATTCATTAAAAATGGCTCGTATTTTATCTGCTTCGCATAAATTCTTATATCGAGCCAATAGGCCCGATTAATTTTTTTGCGGCCCGGCCTGTTGAAAAAATTTTCCTAATTCTGCCGGCCCGGCCCGTTTGAAAATTCGCCTTCATTCCGCCGGCCCGGCCCGTGCAGGCTTCTAGAATCTTGTCAAAGATTTGCGAAAAAATACAAACACAAATTTCGTCAAAAGATCGCGAAAAAAATGCAAATGATTGCACTGAAACACACTGTCCTTAAAAAGCTCAGATAAAAAATGCAAATTTCATCAAAAGATCATAAAAAAAACTCAGTTTTCATCACAGGATTGTGGATAAAACGCAAAATTCGTCAAAGGATCTCAGATAAAACTTGAAATTTGTTAAAGGATTGCAGGTAAAATGCGAAATTCGTTGAAAGATGGCAGAAAACATGCAAAGTTCGTCAAGCAGAAAAACGGAAATTTCATCACAAGATTGGGGGAAAAAATGAATTTTGCCAAAGGATTGCAAAAAAAACGCAAAATTTATCAAAGGATCGCAGAAAAACCACAGAATTTCATGAAAAGATTGCGGGAAAACACAGAATTTCGTCAAAGGATCACAGAGAAAACGTAAATTTTGTCAAGGGATTGTGAAAAAGAAAAAACATGAAATTTGTCAAAAGATCGCAAGTATAAAGCAAAATTCATAGAAGGATGGCAGAAAACACGAACTTCATTTAAGAATCATGGAAAAAATAGAAATTTCGTCACCAGATCTCGAAAAAACGTGGATTTTGTCAAACAGCCCCCCCCCCCCCCCCAAAAAAAAAAAAAGGCAGATGTGATAATTATAATAGGTAAACTATTATCTAAAATGTAAGTTTAAACTAGCAGTGCCAGTACAAAAACTGTTTTTTTACCTGCTGATAATCCCCCCCCCCCCCCCCAGCCCAAACCCCAAGAAATAAAAGTACAATAGTTTTTAGTGTTGTTTCACATATAATAGAATATTAACAAATAAATATTTAAAATCAAGGCTTTAACTAACCAGATTTTTGAAAATAAGTAAAATTTTGATTAAAAGAATGAAAATAAAGCTTGTTGCAATTTTATAAAGGATATCTAATAATCTTTTTGCTAATTGCTAGAATGAATGTCTTAACACTTGGTCAAACAGTGATATCCAAATAGTGTTTTTAATTTTTTTGTGAATATAATTTTGTAGCAAATTTATCACATTAAAAATGTTTTTACATATAATAATTATTTTATATTGTTTTCTTAACATGTTAAGCACCACGTTAGTCACTGGTGACTGACATTGAATTTTCCGTTTAGAATGCGTCATTCACTGATGACTGACTGTCTAAAATATGATATAAAACTAAAAAATATATGTATTGTTTAAGAGAGAGACCTATTAATATAATGCTATAAAAATAATAAGAAAAACTGTATAATTACCTCTTCAGTTATGAATATTTTTCTTTTTCTAGTTGTATCAGTTGCTTCAGCAAAAAGTTCAACAACAGTCTCGATCACATCTTAGCATGGAACATATTAGCCCGGTTTTAGCATCCTTGAAAAGCACAGTGATTCCAATGCCAGGCATCAATAAACCATCTGGAGTTGTTACTATTCAGTCTGTCCACCATGTAGTCTACATTCTGCCTACAAAAACCAAACCAAAAAAGTTAGCCTTCATAGGGTCAGATGGTCACAGGTAAAGATTTTTTTTTTTTTTTTTTTTTTTTTTTTTTCTTCTTTGGATGCATTGTAAAATAGCCTTTAGTAATTATTAAATTATTTTAAATTTAGTTACATCTGCAGGGACCACACTAAGAAATTAAGATTATTAGCCAACACATTGCCCAAATTTGAAAATTATTAGTCAATTTATAGTGTTAGCCAAAAACTGCATTGAATTTTTTTTCAAATCATATTAATTTCTTTTATATATAATATATAAAACTTAAATTTTACAATAATGAGTATAAAAATTGTTATTTGTTAAGTGTACCTTATCATAGCAATTTACTTTCTCTTCAATTTTATTTGAAACATAAAAAAAAAAAAAAAAAAAAAAATGCATTTGTACCTTTTTTAAAAACAATTGGCATTAAATTAATTGTTCGCCACATATTTAGCCAAAATTAAATTTATCGCCATTTTTCAGATTTATTTGCATTTGGCAAGGTGGCGAATGCTTAGTGCGGTCCTTGCATCTGATTTATGCAAGTACTGTATTTATCTTCTTTCAAAATTGTTACTGAAAATAATTATCCCCCAGATCAATATATTATATGGCTATCCATTTTTTTTTTCTTTTTTTTTTTTATTTATTCTATAAAGTTCTGTTTATGCATACATTTCTCAAAGGACCATGAAATGAATTGTATAACTATAAATGATTAAACAGCACTGAAAAAACTGGCGATAAATCACAAATAATTAATAAAACTTTGTCCTGTGTAACACATCTTGTGTGTTCTTTTGTTTTATGGTGTTTCATACAAAGTTTTGTTATTTATTTATTTATAAATGATTGTATTTCTTTTTCAGGTATACTTATCTTTTCAAAGGTCTTGAAGATCTTCATTTGGATGAAAGAATAATGCAATTTTTATCTATTGTGAATAATATGTTCCTAAAGAGCAAAAGGTGATTATTGTTTACTTATTCAGTATGAAGAAATTTTTGAAAAATTTGTTTCTAATTGTTAATATAGACGCTTTGTTTAAATATTTTTTTCACAGGGTTCATAAATTTCACATATTCGAAAATTTCTGATATTTTGATATATCTTCAATATTTTATATACAGTGTAAAATAATCCCAGTAAAATTAAATTGTGGTATCCAAATAATCACTGGAATAAAAGATTATTAATTGTTCAAGCGTCGCATTTTGTAATATTTGAATCGAATCTTTGTCTTTTTCTTTGTTTTATTTGTACTAACAATCACAGACACAGCACATCTAACATTTAAATTAATTATAAGAATTCTAGAATATACCATGAGAGCGTCACTTACACTCCCAGGCCGTAAGTAATATTCGTGCTTCTTCTACAAAATTTCAAGCGTTAATGATCTTCAGCGCAGGCTTTTCGCAGCACCACATCTATGCACTCACGTGATTTGCAACACAGTGCACTCCCAATTACCAAGGTTAATCACCAGAACGGGTCGCTCAGACAATAGAAAAACACGAGTAATCCGAAAGCTCCTTTTTATTAAAGAAAAAATCAACATCAGCACAAAAATATTAAAATTACTTGCATTTACATTCTGTATAACATCAAACCAGGAATTTATTTTTAACATTTACTTCTTAAAAAAATCTGTAACGTACCTTTGCTTCTGCAGTTTGTACATCTCTTATCGTATAACAATACGTATTTTATGAACTGCAGTAACGTCACCATAATTGTTATGTTGATAATTTGGGTTTTCTTAAATAAGTAAAGAATATTTTTTTTAGCTGCCTTATACAAATAATAGTTGTTTTTTTTTTAACTTTAGAATAACTCTTTTTTTTTTTTAGTCAGTCAATAGTTAAATTACTCCATATAATATTTAAAAATGGTTTATTGTACTGTTCAATAGCATTTTGAGGAGGTTTTTTTTTATATTGGCTTGGCACTCGCCAGTGTAAAGAAACAGAAATTTATGAATATTCTATGTGTAAAATATAGGTGTATAATGTTTCAAAATGTCTAAAAAAAAAAAAAAAAAAAAAAAAAATATTTAAAGTTACAGCTATTTTGTAATTTAATCTTAAAAATATGTATTCAAATGTCAATATATTATTATTTTAAAAGTTTTTAGGGTTATTCTATTTGAAAATATTTAAGCTTAATTTATTATTTCATTTTTACGAAACACGTGGTTCCGAATCGGCGATGTTTTAGTATTCATATGCGCCGATCGGACTATGTTTTACAAGTAATAATAGTCCTTTTAATTTGAAAATATACTGAAAAAAAAAATACACTAAGTGTAATTTAATCATCGATTAATTCATTCCAAAAAGTCTGTAAATAAATAGAACAACATAATACAGTTTATCATCGGCGCGCAATTGGACTGTTTACTTTTGCGCCGATTGGAAAGAGGTGACGAGGCGAGACGATAAAAGGAGCAGGTTCTCGGCGAAACGGGACTTCGGCTTGGAGGCTTCTGCTAGTACTCCTGGCTTGTGTGGAGACGCTAGAGGGGACGGAAGGTTCGCTGAACGGAAAAGAACGAATGCCCGAAGGTGAGACGATGGAAAGGCCTCAAGGATAGGCGGATATTGGAAGCCCAAGAGGACGGGATGACTGCGGTGAACGGAAGAAAAGCTCCTTCGACTGTCCTGGAGATGCAGTACCATGTTATCATAAAAATTTGGTAATAAGTTTTAGAGGTACCTCTTTTATTTTTATACTCGAGTATATTAATTTTTTCATGCATGAAATTACTCTTCAAATTATCATTGTTTTATTTAAAAGGAAATAGAAAATGACTAGTGTAATAATATTGTAAATTTAATTAGATTAATGTAGTGAAGATAAATGCTATTTCAATTTTATTTAAATAAATCTTAATTTATTTCAGCCTTTAAACACTGTACTTAATTTTATTTCTTTCCCACAGCAGCATCATTTATTTTTCTTTTAGGTTTCTTTTGAAATAATATGACAAAATGTACTATACGATCATGATTTATTTTCTCTAGGTAGAAATTTATCTACCACGTGTTTGTGTGTATTTAGAAATATTTTAGGTAGGACACAACACATTTTTGGTGCCTAGTGACCTTTGCCATTTGGGCGTCGCGGCACGTGTTCGGTCCCGCATTTTTTCGGCCAATTTCGGCCCCGTTACCTGTTGTATTTTTTTCACTTTACCTTTTGCTGCTGTGGTTAGAGAAATTATTGTAAATGGAGTAATTTACTTAGAAATTATTTTTTTAACATGATGAAGTGGCTATAGGGAATGTTAACTTTAACTTTGATTTTTTTCACTTTGTCACATGTTGCATGAATTTTTTTTATTCTTAGTATTTTATGTTTGTTATAATAATCTAGATTTGCAATTATCTTGGGGCAACGTACACTAGTTATAATAATGAGCACTGATTCGGAAAAGGCAGAGCAGGTGGCCGGACAGGTTGTGCCAGGGAATGAACAGGATCCTATTTTAAGTGAGGAAAGTAATAGTGTAGAAAATGGGAAGTCGGAAAAAGAGAATAAATAAAATAATCCAGTAAATACCTCTTTTGATAGTAGCTGTTCACCACCAATATTATCACCAGTCAGGGGTTCGGACAGCCAGGGTAAGATTACACATGGACCAGTGACTCTGGTACCTAACCTAACCTTTAATTTCAATCAGTTTATCACAAATATCCCAACGTATTCAGGAGAAAACCCTGACATAACTATAGCCGATTTCCTTGATAAGATAATTGAGGTCAGGGATTTTGCAGGCTGGCAAGAAGAACAATGTGTCTTCGCTATAAAAATGAAATGCATAGGAGAAGCTCAAAAATTTATAAAGTCTCAACCTCACTTAAAAACTACACACAGCCTACAAACATTAAAAGAAGCCCTAATTAGCCGATTCAGCAAAACTGTAGATGAGGCGTACCACTTACAAGAATTTACAACTGCAAGGCAAAATATTAGGGAATCTAACAGGGCTTTCCTGTCCAGAGTATTGGGGCTGTCCTACAAATGTTTCGCAGATCAGGAGGCCATTAGAGAAAAATTACTTGTGCAAAAATGTCTACAGGGTATGTTGCCAGAAGTAAGGAAGTTTGTCATGCCGCATTCTCCTAGTACTTACAAACAAATTTGGGACTTGGCGATTTGTCAAGAAAAATGCGCAGATTATGACCAAGTCCAGGCTCCAATTAACATTGCTCAAACGATTAATAATTCTCCAAATGAAATTCAAGAACTTAAGAATCTCATACAGAATGTAGTCAGTGAAAGTGATCGGAAAATTTCAGAACTTAGCAATCAGGTACAAACTTTATTACAGGTCACTCAATCTCAATCACAGGGATATGGTGTTCATAATATGGCAGGTCCATCACAATATGGGGGAAGACAATATCGTCCTAGAAAAAATATTGTTTGCTTTCAATGTAACCAACCGGGTCACATAAAAAGAAATTGTCCCTCGTTAACCACTCAAGAATCACAAAATTCTAATTCAGGTTCGTTAAACCGGTAGTGGGGCAAAACGGAAATGTACCACTGTCTTTGGATTCTCCCCCTAAAATGGTACGTATAGATGCTATTGATGCTGAGGTAGGACAATTACTCATAATCTCTCTAAACCTAAATAAAAAGAAAATAGATTGTCTCGTAGATTCGGGAGCTGCGATAAATTTAATATCAGCTGAAATTTTGAACAAACATTTACCGAATTGGATCGACATGGCCAAACCTTGTGCAATGCAGGTCATCGGGGTAAATAACGATGTCATGGGCTTAGATAAGAAAATTAAACTGTGCTTAACTGACCAAGAAGTCAAATTTGTTGTAACCTTTTTTATTAGTAACAGTCTTAAAGCTAATTATAATGCAATTCTTGGATCAGAATTCTTAAAATCTTATAATATTATCATCGACTATAGAACTGAAACTTTAAAATATCTAAATCATATGATTTTATGGAACAATTTAAAAAATATAGAAGTTAACTCAATTAACTTACATAAATTTGAAGGTGTAGGAAGTACGGTAAATAAAAATGTTATTGAACCTCGATCTGAACAATTTATCAAAATTAAAATTAATGGACTACCACAAACTCAAAACTTAATTTTTGTTCAGCCATCAAATAAATCTCTAAATAGTTCTTGGTTAGTAGCGAACGGAATTTATAACTATGAAAGCAACAAAGATTTATGGATTAAAGTAGCTAATGTAACAGAGAGGAAAATTCATATAAACAAAAATTGTCAGATAGCAAAAATTGAATTTGTTGAAGCAATTAATGTCCAAAATACAACTGTAAACAATTTAGAAGTGGAAAATGAGATAACTGATTTTAATCCTTGTGGTGGGAAATTTGATCTAGATCATCTAACCGAATTACAAAAACAGGCAGTCATGGAAGTTATAAATAAAAATAAAGCTATTTTTGCACAGTCGGTTAAAGACTTAACAGGTTGTAACACAACCAGTCACCGAATTTATTTAACGGATGATATTCCAGTTCGTTCTAAACCGTATAGGACTCCATATGCATTAAGAACGGAGTTAAAACAACAAATTGATGATCTACTTGAAGCTGACATAATTACCCCCTCTGATTCTCCTTATGCATCCCCGGTAATTTTGGTTAAAAAGAAAAATGGTTCCTACAGATTGGTCTACGATTACCGAAAGCTTAATTTAAAGACTAAGCCTTTACCATTTCCTCTACCACATATTTCAGATTTATTAGATAAATTAAATGGTGCTCATTTCTATACATCTTTAGATTTATGCTCAGGATATTGGCAAATGGAATTGCATCCTGATGACAGATACAAAACCGCCTTTTGTACAGAATTTGGTTTATTCGAGTGGACAAGATTGCCACAGGGCCTAGTCAATGCTGCGGCTTCTTTTCAAAGGCTGGTTGCTACAATTTTATTAGGTTTAGATACTAATACTTATATTGATGACATAAATCTGCATACATCTGCATCTGAACACATAAAAGTGTTCTGCAACATTTGAAGAACACATTCAAAAATTAGATCAGGTTTTTAAAAGACTCAATTCTCATAACCTGAAAATTAATCCTGAAAAATATCAAATAGCAAAAAATTCAATAACTTACCTTGGTACGAATTGAATATTTCCAACTGAGCGAAAAAATGCCCAGGCTGGGAATCGAACCCAGGTCCTTGGCTTACAAGGCCAATGCTTTTCCATTTAAGCTAACTGGGCTGACAACCAGCCAGCATATTTCGCTCAGACAACCTTATTGGTACTAACATCTGGTCTGTCATGTAGACAGCTCAACAGAATAAACCGCAGGTAAAGGAACTCCATATAAACGATGGATACGTAGATGAACTATTATTTTAACACAATCAAACTGATTGGTAAAGTATGATAACTTTACCAATCAGTTTGATTGTGTTAAAATAATAACTTACCTTGGATTTCAAAAATGGTGCAGTCTCTCCAGATGAAAGAAATGTAAAAGCTGTAGAAAACTTCCCCATCCCAAAAAACAAAAAAGCTGTACGTAGCTTCATCGGTATATGTAACTTTTATAGAAAATTTATTGATCATTTTGCCGACATAGCAAAGCCCTTAACAGAATTAACTAAATTGAAAACTCCTTTCAAATGGAGTCAGGAAGCAGACTCAGCGTTTAACAAATTGAAACAGTGTCTGACTTCTTATCCTTGTTTAATGTTGCCCAATGTTGAGCAACCTTTCTTTTTACATACTGATGCGTCCGGGTTCGCGTTAGGTGCGGTACTTAGCCAAAAAAGACGAATCAGGTGATTTGCATCCAGTCGCTTATGCTAGCAGGACTTTAAAGGACGGCGAGACGAGATATAGTACTTTTGAGAGAGAACTTCTCGGTGTAGTTTGGGGAATTAGTAATTTTAGACATTATCTTTACGGGAGGGAATTCACTCTATATTGTGATCAACAGGCAATTTCGCAGGTGTTGAGAATCCAAGACAGTAGTCGAGTTTCTCATTGGGCTCTTGCACTGCAAAATTATAATATAAAATATTGTCATACTCCAGGTAAATGTAACGTACCAGCTGATGTACTATCGAGGAATGTTAATGTGATTCAAGAAATAAATATCAACACAAATTTTTCAAAAGAATTTATTAAAACATCACAAAATCAAGATGCAAAATGCAAAAACATAATTGAACAATTAAATAATATAAATGAAATACAATTAAATGATTTAACTTTCCTTTTAAAAGATGATTTATTATATTGCATAAATAAAAAACACTCACATAATGACAATCAAACTAAATTAGTTATTCCTAAAACCTTAATTTCACACATTTTAAATTTAGCTCATGACTCAGTAACCTCAGCACATCCAGGATTTAAAAGAACATTGATTAAAACTAAGAAAAATTACTTCTGGTGGGATCAATATAAACACACACTCAACCACGTTAAATCTTGTGTAAAGTGTGCCATTCGTAAAGACTATAAATATAAACAGAAAGCACCATAACAGAGAGTCGAAATTACTTCGCGTCCTTTTGAAAAGATAGCTGTTGATGCTGTGGGTCCGTTAAGTACTACAGCAAAGGGAAACAGACACATTATTGTAATCACAGATTATTTTACAAGATGGGCTGAGGCTTACCCTGTACCAAACTTACAATCTGAAGTTATAATGTCTGTGTTAGAAAAATTCATTTCTACTCATGGAATTCCTGAACACCTCACTACAGACAAGGGCAAATCATTTATATCTGAGGCAACCCTAAAAGTATATGAGAAACTTCACATTAAAAAGCATACTACCACTAGTTTTCACCCGAGTGCAAATGGGGTTGTGGAACGGACCAATGGCACGATAGTTAATATGTTAAAACACTTAGTGGACTCTTCAAATGAAGATTGGGACAAAGTTTTACATTTTGCCTTATTGGCTTACAGAACAGCTTATCACGCTGCTATAGGAGATACCCCAGCACATTTAGTTTACGGTAGGGATTTACTTTTACCTGTTGACCTTATAACCAAACCTATTCAAAGTTCTTATGCTGATATTCGTGAGTTAAGTGAAGATTTATATTTAAGGTTAAGCAAAATTTTCCACATGGTTAAACAAAATTTAACTACAGCTGCAGGAAAACAGGAAGAGTATAGGTTAAAGTTTGCCACAGACAAAAATTTACAGGTGGGGATTTGGTGTTATTGTACACACCGGTAGTTAAGCCGGGGGCTAGTAAAAAACTCACACAGTTCAATAAAGGACCTTACCGTATCACTCAACAAACTAATACAGTAAATTTTAAAATTGTTCACATACAAAACCCCAAAGACGAGCAATTAGTACATGTTGATAGATTGACTAAAATCACTGAAAGGATTATTTTTCCTGCACTTTTTGAGGAAGAGAGTAGAAACAGGGAACAAGATACAGATCAAAACACTCAAGTTGATATGGATGTTAGGGATTCTCATGTAGAAGAGATTGTTGATCAGTATCCAGTTTTTGATTTGACAAATTATAGTGATAGTAGTAACAATCAAGCTCATGCACACAATAATAAAATTAACACTGATAATATTGACATAAATATAGGCTTACCTGGTCAGTCACATTCAGGGTCTAGGCAAAATTGTAGACAGCATACGAGACCTGCAGTT
Source organism: Maratus speciosus (assembly GCA_963932465.1). Classification (NCBI taxonomy): domain Eukaryota; kingdom Metazoa; phylum Arthropoda; class Arachnida; order Araneae; family Salticidae; genus Maratus; species Maratus speciosus. The sequence continues at coordinate 373,306,009 of OZ010789.1, read as the reverse complement.
GTTAGCGATTATAATTTGCGTGCCAGAGACACACATGGTTTTGTTGTGAAAAAATAACATTTTTTTAATTGTGGTGAATACATTCTCACCATTGCATGATGTTGTATATATCTTTTTTCTATTATTGTATTGTATTGTATAATTTGTGTAATATTTTGTATAATCAGGAACAAATTTTGTCTTAAATCTTTGAACAAACTTACTATTTATTGTATGAATATGTGATAAAATATGTATAAAGTTCTAACACACAAGTCAGCTAGTAGAAATCACCCTGTATTGTTTTTCATGTATATTTCTGATTATGAATACATGTCACAGAATTGGTGATGTTCAGATTACATTAATAATGTTTTGTAAGGTTGTCTGAATCCTGATTTGGTCAGTTTTAGTGACTAGGTGTTGGGTAATTAATTACTTGAATTTCAATGGGTATAGTTAGAGGGGTATTTACAGGCAACATGAAATCTTTTTTTTTTTTGACGAGGACCTGATTCTTTTTCTTTTACTTACAAAAAAAAAATTTTTCAATAAAATTTTTTTTTGAGGAGACGGAGATGTAATGTGTTATGTTCATAATTTGGGTTTTCTTAAATAAGTAAAGAATATTTTAGCTGTCTTATACAAATAATAGTTGTTTTTTTTAACTTTAGAATAACTCTTTTTTTTAGTCAGTCAATAGTTAAATTACTCCATATAATATTTAAAAATGGTTTATTGTACTGTTCAATAGCATTTTGAGGAGGTTTTTTTTATATTGGCTTGGCGCCTGCCAGTGTAAAGACTTGTTCCTCAGAAATTTGTGAATATTCTATGTGTAAAATATAGGTGTATAATGTTTCAAAATGTCAAAAAAAAAAAAAAAAAATATTTAAAGTTACAGCTATTTCGTAATTTAATCTTAAAAATATGTATTCAAATGTCAATATATTATTATTTTAAAAGTTTTTAGGGTTATTCTATTTGAAAATATTTAAGCTTAATTTATTATTTCATTTTTACGAAACACGTGGTTCCGAATCGGCGATGTTTTAGTATTCATATGCGCCGATTGGACCATGTTTTACAAGTAATACTAGTCCTTTTAATTTGAAAATATACTGAAAAATAAATAGACACTAAGCGTAATTTAATCATCGATTAATTCATTCCAAAAAGTCTGTAAATAAATAGAACAACATAATACAGTTTATCATCGGCGCGCAACTGGACTGTTTACTTTTGCGCCGATTGGAAAGAGGTGACGACGACGAGGCGAGACAATAAAAGGAGCAGGTTCTCGGTGAAACGGGACTTCGGCTTGGAGGCTCCTGCTAGTACTGCTGGCTTGTGTGGAGACGCTAGAGGGGACGGAAAGTTCGCTAAACGGAAAAGAATGAACGCCCGAAGGTGGGACAATGGAAAGGCCGCAAGGATAGGCGGATATTGGAAGCCCAAGAGGGACGGGATGACCGCGGTGAACGGAAGAAAAACTTCTTCGACTGTCCTGGAGATGCAGTACCATGTTATCATAAAAATTTGGTAATGAGTTTTAGAGGTACCTCTTTTATTTTTATACTCGAGTATATTTATTTTTTCATGCATGAAATTACTCTTCAAATTATCATTGTTATATTTAAAAGGAAATAGAAAATGGCTAGTGTGTAATTGTAATTAATATTGTAATAATATTGTAAATTTAATTAGATTAATGTAGTGAAGATAAATGCTATTTCGATTTTATTTAAATAAATCTTAATTTAATTCAGCACTTAAACACTGTACTTAATTTTATTTCTTTCCCACAGCAGCATCATTTATTTTTCTTTTAGGTTTCTTTTGAAATAATATGACAAAATGTACTATACGATCGTGATTTATTTTCTCTAGGTAGAAATTTATCTACCACGTGTTTGTGTGTATTTAGAAATATTTTAGGTACGACACAACATAATCAAATCCTCTTTGCCCCATATAATCTAACAAAGTTTCCACAGATTGTAGAGCAGCAGAATAAAAAATTGTATTTCCCTCATTTAGTACATCTTCTGCATCAGTACTATCATCACTATTAGATTTAACAACACAGTTAGAAATGATGTCTTCATCTGTCAAATACTGGAAGCCAGGCCCACATGCATCCTTTTGAAACCAATCTTCTAAATTTTCTTCATCAAGATTTTCGAAACCTTCATATTATTTTGCTTGTTCATGAATACTGTTTTCATATTCTTCTTGAATATCTGAAGAAGATTGTTTATCAAGCAGTATGATCTCTCTTCACGATCATGATAAAGTAGGTGATTTTATCTTTGACCATGCTGGTGATATTCCAATACTGCATCCAATAACAAATACTGCTTCTAAAAATTTGGTAGTGTTATAGTTTCAAGAATCAGAATTTTCAAAAGTTCAGATCTGTGGTGCCATTTCATTGCTGAAATTACACCTTGATCCAAAAGCTGTATCCCTGCTGTAACATTTAGAGGAAGAAATTTACCTGTAATCAATCCGTCATCAGACAATAAGGAACTTTCATTTGGATGTGAAGGGGCATTATCTAAAAGCAATACTGCTTTTTCGAGTAAGCCTTTTGCTTGTGTTTCTTGACTTCAGGAACAAAATGTTCATGAAACCATTGGGGAAAAAAATCTCCCTTGTCATCCATGTCCCTTTTTTATTGAACTAAACAACTGGTAAATTTTTTGGTTCTGTACCTATAAACGAGCGGGATTTCATAGCTTTTCCAATCATTCTTAGTTTCATTTTATGGTTACTTGAGGGTCATTTCATGTCAGTTCAGGCAGGCATGCAACCCACCATCACAGATTTTGATGAAACTGTGTGTTTTTGTTCCTTTTATTAAGATATGATTCCCAGTATTTTTTTTTTTTACTCCTTGGTGAAATAGTTTCTGAGAAAAAAATTGTCAAAATTTTGAAAAACTGCCGTCAGTTGGCATTCTTGACTGCTCGATTTTCAAATGTAGCATGACATAAATATGATCATATTTCAATATCTATTCTACAAATCATCTTCAAATAATTTATGCATAATATATAGGGTACGCAGTTTATGAAAAAAAAATACTGTTACGCTTATAACATTTTAAGTGTGTCTAAAAAAATGTTTAATCTTTGAAGTCGTGATTTTTTTATGAAAAATAATGCATTAACTAAAATAGCATTATCAACAAAAGGCGGTATTTTTATTAAATTTATTTTTTGTGGGGGATATACTTAAAGGTGTCCTTTACCTGATTCTGAAATAAAAATAGTGGGATTTTGGGTGTTCTTAGTAGTATTTCCTATTTAAAAATATTTTGAGGCGTATTTCAAATCAAATCAAGTAGAGTCATTCCATGTCAGTTCGCCTAAGACATTTAATTCACTGTCACAAATTTCAATGAAACTGGGTATGTTTATAGCTCATTTTAAGACAGGATCAAGGAAATTAAAGGTGATTACAAGTAAAATATTTTTTAAGATAAAAAAAATATCTAAATTTTGAAATTTTTTTAAAAATGTTTTTAATGACAGATCTATATTCAAAGACTGCATAAAAAAAAAAAGTCATTTCAATATAAAATCACTAAATAAGTTTCAAATAATGTATATGTGACAAATAATGTAGGCAGATTATTATTTATTGTTGTTTGTCATGTTTAAATGCTAAGAGTGTGTTTAATCTTGTGAATTCTTAAAATCAAGAATTTTGTGAAAAATAATGTGTTAATCAAAAATTTATTATTAACCGAAGGCAGGCTGTTATTACTTTTTTTAATTGTACGTAAAAATATCTTTTCAATAGTTATAAAATAAAAATAGTGAAAATATGAGCAATTTTAACAGAATTTTCATAAAATGTGAATGTTTAATGATAAATATTGAAGCTTTTCATGCTAAGATGTACTATAATGACTACGATATCGTGTATTGCTACTCTTGCTTAAATATAATACATTAATAAAATAACAAACATTATTTACAGCAATAAAAATTAAATTAAATAGTACCAGTTCCTTTACCAACACTACATTGCTCAACAGCCGACTTAAAATCAACAGCCCACTCTTATTGAAAAATACTTTCAACTGTTCAAATAATAAATAAACTGCATTTAAAAATCTTAATATCAACTTATTATCTTAAGACGATAATAATAACTAAACAACATAATGAATTTATAAATCAGCTTTTAATTGAAAATTCATGAAATGGTCCCTTTAAACGTTGTTGTTCATCGAGTCAATCAAAACAAAAAAAAAATAGTGAACCTAATATGCTGACTGCAATGACACTTCTAACAAAACTAATTAATTCATTACCATCTGAAATCAAACCAGAAAGATCAAAAAGAAAAAAAAAAAATTATCTGTAGTGTGAATGTGACATACTCAGTGGTTGTTGAGATAGGAATGTCTTCGTGACATTTTCACCTGTACTTCAATAAAATATAAACATGTAAGCTTTTTTCATTCATCCAAATTAAGTAAAACAATTATAACATTTTGTTGTCATTACACCAGATGTTAAATTTTTCGTTACATACTATTAGGTAAGTTGTTTACTTTTAAACATTATTGACATAATATCATAAAATTTACTATATGTATTTTCTATAAGTGTATAAACAATATGTATATGCTTTATTAAACATAAATGAATAATTTTTAAATAATTTGTTTGAGAACAGGGATACATATACACACATATATATGTTGAAAATCCATCTTTCAGCAATATTGTGATGAAATAAATGAAATTACCGTAATTTCCGGTGTATATCCCGCGGATCAAACAATCATGTTTCGACCCAGAAATTTTTAAAAATAAAATGTAACTTTTTAGATCACAGTAAATATTGGTCTTCAAATACTGAATAAAATTTTTGGGTCCACACTGAATTGTTTGATCTGCGGGCTATACAGCCAAAATTACAGTACATATCATTAGAAACTGAATAAAGTTACAAAAGTGCAACTCATTAAGTTTTAAATAATTTTTTAGATATAGTTATTTGAAAGATATAAATATAATGGATTATGCATTTTTTGCATATATTTAAAGCACAATACGTCAAAATTTTCTTCAAAAGAGTGAAATTTGGTATTTTTTTCAATATTAGCACCTCAATGCTAAATTTTCAATATTAACAGCCAAATATGAGTTTAAAGGTTAGGACTGTCATTTTGAAAATTTCTATTGGCCGGTGAGGAGCTAGTGATTTTTCTCGTTTTTGGAAAGGGATAATTGCTCTTCACCCTAGAAGTTTTACTAAAAAACAATATTGTTTATTTTTTCACTTAAGAAACGAACATAAAAGATAATTTGAAAAATAAAATAAATGTATAAATAAAAATATTTCCAGGGATGATACATTGGATAGATTTTACATCTGAAAGTATTGATAATTTTAAATATGATTTAAATACTACTAAAACCAACCAAAATCCCACTATTTTTATTTCAGATCCAGTTATAATGTAGTATTATGTACAATTTAAAATTAAAAAATTAGTCATAGAAACTCCGCCTCCGATTGATAGATTTTTTAATAATTTCATTATTTTTTGTAAAATATTTTTTATTTCAAAGATTATACAATTTTTTAGACACATTTAAATATTTTTTAACATTACAGCAATATTTTTTTCATAATCTACATACTTTATTTACTATGCTTAAATTATTCAAAGAAGATTTCTTTATTAGTTATTGAAATATGATTTTATATATAAAATGAGGCCTTTGAAAATTGAACAATCATTAATGGCAACTCGTGGCATTTTTCCAAAACTTTGATAATTTTTTCTCCTGTTTTCACTATTTTTATTTTATAACCATTTAAAAGATATTTTTACGTACAATTAAAAAAAGCAATAACACCCTGCCTTCGTTTAATAATAAATTTTTGATTAACATATTATTTTTGACAAAATTCTTGATTTTAAAAATTCAAGAGATAAAAGACACTCTTAGTGTTTAAGCATGATAAAAAACAAGAAATAATAATCTGCCTACATTATTTGTCTCATATACATTATTTGAAACCTATTTAGTGATTTTATATTGAAATGACTTTTTTTTTTTTTTTTTTTTTTAATGCAGTCTTTGAATATCGAACTGTCATTAAAAAAATTTAAAACAATTTTTCAAAATTTTGTTATTTTTTATCTTAAAAAATATTTTACTTAGGATCAAGAAAATTAAAGGTGATTATGTCTTAAAATAAGCTATAAACATACCCAATTCCATTGAAATTTATGACAGTGATTAAATGGCTTAGGGGAACTGACATGGAATGACTCTGCTTGATTTGATTTGAAATGCACCTCAAAATATTTTTAAATAGGAAATACTACCAAAAACACCCAAAATCCCACTATTTTTATTTCAGAATCAGATAAAGGACACCTTTAAGTATATCTCCCACAAAAAATAAATTTAATAAAAATACCGCCTTTTGTTGATAATGCTTTTTTTGTTAATGCATTATTTTTCATAAAAAATTCACGACTTCAAAGTTTAAATAATTTTCTAGACACACTTAAAATGTTATAAGCGTAACAATATATTTTTTTCATAAGCTGCGTACCCTAAATATTATGCATAAATTATTTGAAGATGATTTGTAGAGTAGATATTGAAATATGATTATATATATGACATGCTACATTTGAAAACCGAGCTGTCAAGAATGCCAACTGACGGCAGTTTTTCAAAATTTTGACAATTTTTTTCTCAAACTATTCCACTAAGGAGCAAAAAAAAAAAAAATACTGGTGATCATATCTTAATAGTAAAAACAAACACACGCAGTTTCATTAAAATCTGTGATGGTGGGTTACATATTGATATTTTACTGCCTGATTTGATGTGGAATGCCCCTTGAAGCATTTGCACAGCACATTATAGTGATCCTCTCCTTCAACGATTTGCGGCCTGGAGCTGACTTTTCTTCCTGTGAAGCGAGTGTTTTTGTTTGGAGACATTTCCAATACAATCCTGTCTCATTGGCATTATAAATTTGATCGGAAATAAAATTTTCTTTGTCAATAAATTCTTAAAATTTCACACAAAACGATTCTGCAGCAATCACATCTGCAGTTAGATGTTCTCCTTCAACATTTAACTCTTGAATTCCATAGTGTTACTTAACTCGAGTAAGCCAACCAGATGTTTAAAAATCTCCTTTTAATTCTAGTGCTTCATGAAAAAAATCTCGCTTTTTCGGAACACATGGTACTTATGGTACAACACATGGCTTCAAGGGGAACTTAATAATTAAGTTCTCCTTGATGCAGACTAACAAATAGGATGATATGAAAAGAAATTTTAAAGAATTCGTACATCCTGAAAAATTGGGATTTTTGGCATCCCACGCTATGATTACATGGGACGGTGTTACATTTTCCTTATTTAAGTTTATTAATTTATCGTCTGCATTATTTTCCTATTTAAATTTCAATATATAAGTACAGAAACAACTTTTAAAAACGTATTAATTAAATAAACAAAAAGCATTTTAAATAATTTATATTCCGTTAATAAATTTATAATTCATAATTATTTACAGTAATAGATATTATAATATGTAATCAAATATCATTCTAATAATGTAAAGATCGTTTATAATATAAACATTACGGAATATCATATGTTAAAGTAACTTTCAAGGCATTTCTAATAATGGCTAATTTCCGAAAATATAAATTAAAAAAAGTTTTTTAATATTAATTATTTTATTCCCAAACTATTTTTTATTGGATGCTACTATTTTATTCTAAGCGATTGCCAAAATTTCATTAATTTCAAACCGTAATTTAGCGAGATATCTGCATTGCAATATTTAATCACTTCTGTCAGTTTTGAAAGCCCCACAATTCATTTTTCTTCTCCACCGTAGATAGCCATCTTTTAGCTTCTTCTCGGTAAGAAAACTACATTGTGACGTCATTCTGTCCTCCATCTTGCGTTCGTATCAGGCAGACTCTCGGTGACTCTGCTATGCGGGGGGATTGCAATTTCGATTACGATGAAAATCATTATCGATAATCTCGTTTTTGATGAAAATCGTTATTGATTCGTCTCAGAAGCGTACGTGCCAGTCGCTGATTTGCTAATTTGATTTTAGCCTCCGTACAACAATTCTTTGGGTCCATCTGCTTTTTGTCAAACACACTTGCAGTAATGTAGCGCGAGGATGAGGTTCGGCGGCTGAGGCCTCAGTCGATTTAGAGTCCTGAGCATGAAGAGCAAAATTGTTTTCCCATCCACAATCTTATATAGAAAATTTTCGGCAAATGTTTTCTTCTGCATCCCATCTAATTTCATTCATCTAGATAAGAATTAATTCAATATCCTCTTCTGAAAAGTATCCCGCAATATGCGTTGCGTGTTATCTTCGGATCAGCCTTTTTTTTCTTTAGTGAAAGATGTATGGCGTTATAACTACCTGCTGTTTTTTCATCATATAATTCGACTGTCAAACTTCAAAGATCCCTTTGGCACAATCCATAGAGTTCCTCCAAGATAATTAATACAGCTGCAGCAGTGCATCCAACCATTTGCTATGACCGTTTCAACTCCATGATTCTTCAGTGAATAAATGTATCCTCCAGTTTATCCTCAACCTGTTTTCTACAAAATTTTCCTGAATACAGGACTTTAGAACTGAACTGTGGACACAAAATAAATTTTTGGACAGTATAACATGAGTTTGCATCAGTGGACTTTCGTAACATCTATCCACACAATCTTCATCAATTTTAATAGGATTGTATGCTTAGAATAACACGATCGTAAAATATGTTTGCTTCGCTGTGTGTTTGATTCCTGGCCAGGAAAGTGTTTTCTTCTACCATTATCAGTAATTAATTTTATTCATTCAGTGCATTTAAAATTGTGTTTAAATAAAGAATTTGTCTACAGTACCTTCCATCTCCAGGTGAGTTATTTCTCTTATTTTTCAGCATCCGTTTCGGTTTTTAATTGATGGCAACATTTTCTTAATTATTTTGAATATATTTAACTTTAAATCTTAAAATTTTCTTTGGTTGCCAAATAGCGTTTTTTCAGACATGCTATCATGATCACGGCCATAGGTGATGATGGAATGGCATTTTGACTACCAGATATTTCAGTAGTGTTTTTAATAGTAATTTTAATTTATTTTTCTGGTATTTAATCTGCGATCCCGACATTAACGATATTACAAACGGGTCTTGGAACTCCTGAAAATCGGCTTGGGCAACACTAGTCATAAGTGACTCAATACGTGAGTGCAAATTATAAAGCAAGCAGTGCATATATGACGCTTTTCACTCATTATATCATCTCATTATATGACTCTCTTTCAACTCATTATATGACGCTTTTCATTAAAAGTCGCCGACTTAAGAATAATAAAAAATTTTTAGTTTGAAACTACAGAAGTGTTTCAAATACTTTTTGAAGAAGTTCTAGTGTAACAGATGATCATTTACAAAAATCACTGTAAAAGATAAATCGAGGTATGTATGCCTAAATCATTTTTTAATTAGATGAAATTCGTATAATTAGAAAATCATTGTGTCATAGATAAATTAATTAATTTTATTTTATATGAAAAAAAAAAAAAAGTTTTGGTCAGAGACAGAAATCCAGTTTAAAACACACATATAATTTTATTAATAATTCTGTATATTTATTTTTTTATTAATTACTTAAAAAAAAAATTGGACATTTTCTTCTAAGTAAATTAAATTATGAATAAAAGTAACACGATACAATGCTTAGCATGTAACACATGTTTTATTTTCGTATTTTATGTTATGCATATCGATGATGGGTAACTGTTACGGTGACGCCCGACGACTAGTTTCTTATTAATTTTATATTATTGTAGTCCAAAGTGTATTACAAACTTGATTAACATATGTTCAAGATAAAATTAGTCCTTATTTCAAGTTTATTAGTCCTTGTTTTGAAAGAAAAAAGGGCTTTGCTAATTATTATGTCTCAATTGAATAAATTTTTGTTCTTTTTTTTAAAAAAATAGGCATGCAAAAGAAGTTTTTTATGCACGACATTATTCTGTGACACCCCTGGGGCCTCGTTCTGGACTCATTCAGTGGGTTGATGGAGCTACTCCTTTGTTTGGTTTATACAAAAGATGGCAACAGAGAGAGGCTAATTCACAAGCTCTAAAAGGACAGGTTAGTAATACATTTCTTATATAAATATAGCAAAGATTTAAGAATATAAGAGGTTTCTTTGTAATTTTTTTCAAATTTAGATGTATTTAGCAAATTCTGCAGGACACAGGACTTTTTTTCTTACCCCTCCCCCACCACCATCACTTTTGTTTTCTTTCTCATGTCATTCCAACATTAAACAAAAAAATTAGTACCAATATAAAAATAGCCCCCCCCCCCCCAAAAAAAAAAAACAAAAAAAAAAAAACTTTTTGTACCCCTTGCACAGATCACTTTCTTTTCATTTTTAATACCTTTTTTCAGCGTCATTAATGTCTTTATATTCCCTACATGATTGATGTGTAAGAAAAAAAGAAAATACTTTAAATTTGTGTGTATATCATTGAATTAGACAGTTTATTCATCTGTAGAGATGTTTAATTTTTGCATTTATATCAAGAAAGAAAACATTATTTTGATAGCTACTCAAGCTATTGTTTAGCATCAGTGTTGTAACCAGATACATATAGCGTTAACTAAGCCTCCTGTAGCATGCATGATTGTTTATCAATTGGAAAAATCACATTGTATAAAAAATCGTTGACACTAAAATAAAAATTCTTGTTGAAACTTATAAAAATCAATAGGTAATTAATGTTAATGAAAATAAATAATTATTAATAATGAATTTAAGCAGGAAAATATTTATTTTCTATAGAAGTTAATAATTTATTTTAAATAATAAATAATGATATAAGATTAATTTTTTCTGAACTTATAAAAAGTCATTATTGAATTAAAATTAAGAGATGCTTTTTTAAAACATTATAATTAGTTATTATAATTGATTCAGGGTCAAAATTATTTATTTAAAGCTAAAATTGATAATTTATTTTCGATTTTGAATTTTGTGAAAAGTTCGTTCAAAACATTGGATTTAAATGAGTACTTAGTAAAAATTCACTGAATTAATGATTCTGTTAACCTTTATAAATTTTTTAATTTAAATAACAGTAGAAATCTTGAACGAAAATATTAAAATTAAAGGTAAAAGTAGGATCTCATTGATGTACCTGAATTATGAGATTAAAATGTAATTTTAATTATTAGAATTAATTAATGAGATAATTAAACTTAATATTATAAGATAAATATTCAGGATTCTTGAGCTGAAATTTTACACTTGGTAACAGCCCTCATAATCTTTTAATATACATATATATCTATTACTTTAAAGAATTTAAAACTTTTAATTGTAAACACTGTAAAATTATCAAAATATACAAATACATAAAAAATGTCAAACTGATAAAAAAAACATTTTTGGTATCGTTCTATTATTATATTATTGAACAATATTAATTATATATTAATATTGTTGTATTATTATGTTCTATTATTATTATGATATAAATATATTAGGTAGCTTTCATTACAAAAAGTAAAAAGCTACCTATTGCAGCCGTCTAGAGGAAAGCAATTCAGGAAAATTTTGGTATATTTTCACCTCCAAACCCGAAAACCATTCTCCGTGAAATGTTGATTTATATATATATATATATATATATATATATATATATCCAAAAACTATACTAGAATATACAAAACCACCAAACTGATCCAAAATGAAAATAAACTGAACAAATTGACAACAACATAATTAACTTAAAACAAACCCGACAAACAAATATATACCGTAAAATCCCATTAATCTGCCCTTCCCGATTAAATGCCCCCCTCCCACTTTGTAAACAAATTGGAAAATTCAAGAAATACCGAGAAAGGCCCCTCGCGCAAAAAAATTTCGGTGCGCACGTCAAGATCAATACAAAAAATTTTATCTTGCGAGTGATTCTTTTTTTTTCGACGGATCAGAAAGGCGTAATATTTTAATATATCCAGTGATGGAACAGCTGCGCCAATTGCGCCAAATCGATAATGCTGCGCATTTCTGCGCCAAAACGATCATTTTTCACCAAAATTGCGCCCAACTGCACCAATTTGATAATAATTCCTGAGCCAAATCGATCATTTTCCACCCGAATTTCGCCAAACGATTGCGAAAAACATGCGAATTTGGTCAAAAGATCGCGAAAAACACGCGGTGTTTGTCAAATGGTCACGAAAAAAAACCGTGAATTTTAATAAAGGATCGCTAGTTTCGTCAAAAAACGAACAAAACGCGGTCAAAATATCGTGAAAAAACTTAATTTCGTTAAAAGACCGCGAATAAAACGCAAATTTCGTCAGAAGATCGCGAAAACACGCAAATATTTTGTCGAAAGATCGCGAAAAACACGCGAATTTTGTCAAAAGATCGCAAAAAGCACGCGAATTTCGTCAAAAGATCGCGAAAAAACGCAATTTCGTTAAAAGACCTCGAATAAAACTCAAATTTCTTCAAAATATTGCGAAAAACACGAAATTTCGTCAAAGGATCGTGAGAAAATGTGAATTTTGTTAAATATCGCTAATTTCGTCAAAAAACGAACAAAAGATCGTAAAAAAGCGCTAATTTATTTAAAAGATAGAGAAAAAAAACGCAAATTTCATCAAAAGATTTCAAATTTCGTCAAGACCGCAAAAACACGAGATTTTCGTCAAAAGATCGCGAAAACACGCGAATTTCGTCAAAAAATCGCGAAAAAACACGCGAATTTCGTCAAAAGATCGCGAATTTCGTCTAAGGATTGCAAGAAAAACGTGGATTTTGTCAAAGGAGCGCTAACTTCGTGAAAAAGGCGCTAATTTATTTAAAACAATGAGAAAAAACCGAAAATTTCATCAAAAGATCTCAAATTTCGTCAAAAGATCGCGAAAAACACGAGATTTTCGTCAAAAGATCGCGAAAAACACGCGAATTTCGTCCAAAGATCGCGAAAAACACGCGAATTTCGTCCAAAGATCGCAAAAAACACGCGAATTTCGTCAAAAGATCGCGAAAGCACGCGAATTTCGTCTAAAGATCGCGAAAAACAAGCGAATTTCGTCAAAGGATCGCAAGAAAAACGTGGATTTTTCAAACGAGCGCTAACTTAGTCAAAAAACGAACAAAACGTGGTCAAAAGATCGTGAAAAAATGCTATTTCTTTAAAAGATCGCAAATTTCATCAAAAGGTCACAAAAAACACGCAATTTCGTCAAAAGATCGCGAAAAACAAGCGAATTTCGTCAAAAGATCGCAAAATAAAACGTGAATTTTGTCAAAGGATCGCTAACTTCGTCAAAAAACGAAAAAAGCGGGGTCAAAAGATTGTGAAAAACGCAGATTTTGTTAAAAGATCGCGGAAAAAACTGCAAACTTCAGTGAAAGGTCGCAAAAAAAAAGCGCAAATTTTGTCGAAAGATTGCGAAAAACATGCTGATTTCAACAAAGGGTCCGAATAGCATGCGAAAAATATGCGAATTTTGTTAAAAGATTGCTAACAATATGCAAATTTTGTCAAAAGATCAAGAAAAACATGCAAATTTCGTCAAAGGATTGTAAAAAAAAAAAAAACGTGAATTTTGTGGAAGAGATGCGGAAAAAGCACGAATTTCGTCAAAGAATCACAGAAGAAACGCGAATATCATCAAAAAACGCGAATTTCGTGAAATAATACCAAAACGACATTTTGATGCTCCAAAATAGTTATTTTCTGCTCCAAAATGAGCATTTTTGCTGCTCCAAAATAATTATTTTCTTCTCCAAAGTGACTTTATGCTGCTCCAAAATAGTTATTTTCTGCTCCAAAATGAGTGTTTTTGCTGCTCCAAAATGGCCTTTCGCTGCTCCAAAATGAGGTCCATGCTGTTCCATCACTGTATATCGCAAACGTAAATAGTAACATACATACTATCGGTGTTTGCACTTACCTTTGACATTTGACGTTTGAAGTCCACCGAAGTGGAGATTGCTTTGGGGCCTATAGCTACAATGGCTGTCGCCTCGAATGATCCTTATTATACATAGAAACAACAACGAGTCACAACAATTTTTATTTCTATTGCATACATTTATATGACTACAAAGAGACATTCACAATTACATCCATGTCTTACCCTGGGCCTCAAACCCGGGCCCTCAGCGTGACAGCAGCCTCCACTTACTGAATACGTCACTGGGCGACTTGCACTTACCTTTTGTCTTCATGTCGTAAACCTCAGAGGAAGCCGTAAACGCACTTCAGTTATTCGTTTTACGATTCAATTAAGAATCGATTCACGTCGTCGAACTTTTCACTACCGATCGGTTTAGCTTTGTGTATTTGAGGAAAATAAGCTCGATGTTTAAAAACGAGGAATATGAAAGCTACCTTTTCCTCCTGTTACAGTCCGGAAGGGCTTTTTAAAATTTCGAGCAGTTAGAACTAGTGATTAGCGATATCTTCTACTCCCAGGGCCAAAACTGGGTGGGGGGGGGGGGCATGTGCCCTGGGTGCGAGAACGAAGGGGTGTCAAATGAAGGGTTATACCTTTTGGAATGAATCATTTCCTTCTGATGGACTGATGGCTTCCATTATTATGAAACATCCATTATAAATGAAGTGTTAGGTCAAGATGAAAGAGCAGCCATAAAATTTCATTTCACCTAACACTTAATTTATAATGGCTGTTTTATAATAATGGAAGCCATCAGTCCATAAAAAAAATTATGGCCATTTTTTTTTTCCATTCTGACCAGAAAATCGGAGTTCTAACTTTTTACGACTGCTCTTTCATCTTCGCCTAACACTTCATTTATAATGGCTGTTTCATAATAATGGAAGCCATCAGTCCATCAGAAGAAAATAACTCTGTTAAAGCAGAAACTCGGTTAAGTGGGACTTTGATAATCGGGACTCTACTGTATATTTTATTTTAAAAAATATCTTTAGAATATTTTTTTTTTTTTTGTGTTCAGGAGGAGGTCATGACCCCTGTGACCTCCCCCTTTGATCCGCCATTGTAGATTATGTAGTTCAGCATTACATATTTTAAATTTTAAAATAAGCCGGCTATTATAAAATTAGTAAAATTCTCTTTGTAAATATACTTTGCGGAAATGATTATACCTTTGTAATGAATCTTGAATTGGTATAGGCATATATTTTTAACATGTAAATAACACTCTCTGTAATAACATTTTAAATTTTAGAAAAATTTAATTTTTGTATTAAATTGCTTGATAGGCAGGAGTACATGTCAATTACTTCTATCTAAATTTATTCTTTATTAAAGTGGAAGAAAATGGTACTTGAATTAGTCCCATAAAAATTTTTTGAAGCTCCTCTCACTTTGCTATCATAATTGTGGCTGTGTAATAGCATGCTGCTATTAAGATATTTAATTTATTATAGTAAAGGAGATGAAAAAGCAAAACATAGGGTGTGTGGTATCAAAGACCACATGTATTTATAGATCCATCCAATAAAGCTTCCTTAATAAAAAATACTATGAAATTGTACAGATGTGTACTCTGAACATTCAACACAAACACACATAAAATCAGTTTTTTTAATACACCACAGAAGACATTTTAAACAAGGTTTCTACTTCATCAAAAAAATCTGTCGATTTAGTCAACACAGTTGTGGCTCAGAGACTGCACCTCCCTTATGCATTAAACAGTTGTGTGATTAAATCTAACTACGTAAAAATCAGTGCAGCTTCATTTGTCAAATGGATCTGCAAATGAAATTACTTATACTGGTTACAAAAATTTCCTGGATCTCTGTCTTTGTACAGTTTGAATGATTCTACAATTGAAATTGGGCAAACACTGAAGACTCTTTTTCAGCATTATCGTAATCAAGGATAATGAAATCCTTAAGGCTGTTTTTCCATAGTTTTCCAAATTTTTCTTCTTAAGGGTGACTGTCAATTATATTTTGCCCTATACTGCTCATGCTATATTCTTTACATCAGAACTGAACATTTGTTATTGAAACCATTTGTTAAAAAAAAAATTTTTGGTGATTGATATAACTTATTTTTTTTTTTTGACATGGCTTAATTTTATAAATGAAAAATTTGGCTTATTTTTTAAAATTTAGTTTTAAAATTTCATACATTGGTTCTAGTAGAAATTACCAGATGCAACTACAAAGCAACTGTTTTTTATCATTTTTATATACAGGTTGTGTCATAAGTTCGTGCAAACTTAAAAATTTCATAATAAAAGAAGTAATGCTCAGAATAAATTTCGATTTGCCCGAATATGATCAAAGGGACATTAAATTTTTTTCCCGTCTTAAAAATAAATAAATAAATAAAAAGTAAAAGTATTGAAAGAGGGCGATCATACATCATATTGAGGCATTTTATGCAAATCAGGCACAGGGGCGTAGCTACCGTGGAGCAGTTGGAGCAGACTGCTCCAGGCGCACGAATCCTAAGGACGCAAAATTAGAAAAAGAGTAATGAAGATTTCTTAAAATATTTGCATATTTTTTTCATTATTAATCAGACATTATAGATGAATCTTTTTACAATCAGCGTATTCAACTATGATGTTTTACTTCGTGTTTAAGCTCAACTATTTCGATTTAAAACATTTTTTCATACACAGTTGAAAGAAATGACTTCTATTCAGGAAGTCTTAATTTTAATTCATACCATATTGCAGCCTCAAATAACTTCTCCAACACCATTTCAGTATGCCTGATTTTTTTCTGTAACTTTCTGGGGTCATCGGTCATCACCGGTCACTTTACTGGCTACCAGTATTTCCAAAAAATAATCTTTCTGGTACATTTATATTAAAATTTTTTTAGAAATTTATCATGATGATTACTGTATGGAAATACTGGTAGCCAAAGAATTCACCGCTGAGAAACCTATATGTACGATGTAACAGTAGTAATTTATGGTAATTATTTTACGAAATTATTATTTATTATTTGGGGGAAAAAATAGCCTGACAAGGTGAAGAAAATTATTGACCATTTTACAGACGAAATCCAAGAAACGAAAAAAAATAGCCAGACAAGTTGAAGAAAATTATTGACTATTTTACAGACGAAATACAAGAAAAGAAAATTTTTAAGGGTTTTTTTTTTTTTTTTTGGAAACTAAACATGCATCAATACCGATTACAAAACAATAATAAGAGCTGGATTTAAACATATTCCACATCAGCCCACGGCAACAAAATTTAGACGGGAGGGGAGGGGGGGGGTTGAGGGGAAGCAGCAACTTAAATTTTATGAGTATTGTTTTTGAGATTTTGAAAATATTGTCAAATGCAGAATCGATAAGCTTCAAAAAGAAAGAAAAAGTTAAGTACCAAATTCAGTGTTTATAGCCTATGCTAGCAGTGTTTATAGCCTATATTGCACCACTTTTTTGTAACAGGATTTTCCCGCATTAAACGTTTTTTAATCGCAGAATTTTAGTATTAAATAAAGCAGACTGGCTCGCCGGGCAACGGACCTGCCGATCGGTGCGCCCTAAACCAGGTAAAGCTGCTCCCTCCTCAGGTCAAGCGAAAAGTTTTAAAATTTGCTATAAGCATTAGATAGGAAAAGTCTTAAATCATTTAATAATATTTTTAAAAAAAACCACTTTTTTGAAGCATTTTTTATTAATGATTTTTATTTCTCTTTGCAAGGCAGAAGAATTGATTTTTTTTCTTGAAAGTTTCTTTGCTTCAGATTACCATTTAAATCTTTTAAAACCTAACGTATATATTCTGTAATTTTGTCTGTGACCAATAGCGACATGGTGTGCCCCAAGAATTTTCAGCCTGTCTGGTATCAAAGAGTGCAGCCTCTCTTTATATATATTGGAGCATAGTGATTGTGAAATAGATATAGTTGAAAGTGTGGAGAAGTGGGAGAGCGTGAGCGGTTGCAAAAAAATATTTGAAAATAAAAAAATAAATAATTGTGGAAAAGCTAATAAAAATTGTAGTTCTGATCGTGTTTCTATGAATTTGGATAGCGGTGGTGGAGATGGTGAAAATTACGTAAAGTACAGTACTAGGTGCTTCTATAACAGTAGTCATATATTTAAGGGTACTGAAAGTGGTAATATAGGTATCAAATATAAATGTTATAAAACTAGATATTTTTACAACAGAAATTTTTATAAGAACAATAATGTATTAAATTTTGATAAGTGTACAGATAAAAGATGTAAGGTGTGTATCTGTGCGGAAAACACGAAAAACGATTTTGGACAAAATATTAAGAAATGTTTAAAATTTTGTAAAACATACAATTGCGTGTATAAGCTAAGATGTCAAGTATGTAATGTTGCATACATTGGTCAAACTTCAACTCCACTGAACAAACGCTTCAATAACCATAAGTTAGATATAAGAAATTAAAAAGTTAAGAAAGAGCATGAAGATATAGAAATAAAACACTTCGTTGAACATGGTATAGATAACATTAAAATATCAATTTTAAAAATTGTCCAAAATAAAATTAAAAGAAAAATATATGAAAAGGATATGATGATTGCACATGGTACACTATATCCCTATGGGTTGAACGTTATGTTTGGTGGGTGCAACATTATACAAACCTTTAAAAATCGAGACATGACTGACTCCATCTATGCAAAAATAAAGTGTGATATTAATGGTTATAACGTTTATAAAGATGGAAAAAGTAATCGTGATTTAGGGATTACTAGAGAAAAATTGGTTGGATTGAAGGACGGTGAAAGCATTGTAACAGCTTTAATAAATTGTAACGGTAATGACAAGTTCAAGAGTATCAAATATATCATATTCAATGTCAAAAAGATGTTGATACCTAAGGTTTTGATTTTGTTATCGCAAAAAATAGGAATACATAACATAGATCTGGGTATTGATCTATTAAAATATAGAATAAAATTAAATAATTGGCAAAGTTACTGTAAGTCAAAGTGTGAAAATCAGGAAGATGCAGATAAAGTATATTTCGTTATAGACTACATTGGAGGGTGCTACAGTAATGTAAATTACAAAAGGATTTTTAATAAATATAAGGACATGTTACCAATAAAAAATTTAAATATTGTTAAAGCATTTAAGTATGACAAGCCTTTGGGTAGAATGATCTTTAATTATAATTATTATGCTAAAAATATTAATAGGAACGAAAATGCAGACATTTGTAAATGTAATGAGGATGTGTACAACAAATATGTAGACAAACATTATGGACATGTAATAACTGGGAATCTAGATATCATACAAAATGTCGAACTGAAAAATCAAATGAGTTATGGAGCAAAATACAGAATAAAATGGAATTTCACGAAAAGTAATGCAGTTAAACAGTTTAAATATAATATAGAAATCTTTATACAAAAGTTAACTTATAAATACAGACTACCTGGAGAATTATTTGAAGAATGGAAATATCATATTTTAAAGGAACTGGAGGAGACATACGTTAAAAACTTTGAGGGTTTGTCCGAAGAGAAATATATTGATTTAAGAAAAGCTATAAAAAACATCTAAGATGATTTTATAATAACATATGTAGATAAGGCAAGTACTAACTATGCAATTATCTGTAAAAAATTATATGGAAAAATATTAAGAGAAAGTTATGAAAACACAAATAATTATGAGTTAATTAGGGCAAAAATTAATGAGGTGGAGAACAGAGTTAGGGCAATGTATAAAAAAATTAAAACAAAACAAGATAATTTGAATTTTCCTTATTTGGTTTTAATACCCAAGTTCCATAAATGCCCTGTGAAATTTAGAACCGTTACATGTGGTTATAATTCCTATATTGAATGTGCGAATAAAAAATTATTAAAGGTATTGAAGAGAATATTTTTGAAGATTAAAAGTGAGAATTCAACTTTTATAATAAGTAATAGTTATGAACTGTTGGAAAAAGTAAAAAGGTATAAAAATAAGATTACAGGATTGTATGCATATGATTTTGCAGATTTGTTTAACAACATAGAGATTGAGGATTTGAGGGAGAAGATATTGGAGGTGTATAATAGGTATGGTGATTCATACATGGATTTAAGTGAATTTCAAAATTTGTTTCAATTGGTGGTTCAAGAGAATTTTTTATATGAGGGCAATAAGGTATATAAGCAGATTAAGGGTATACCTATGGGGGGGGAGTTGCAGTTCAATTTTGGCCGACATGTATCTAGATATATATGAAAATATAAGTGAATTACATAAAGACATAGTGAGTTTCAGATATATCGACGACGTTTTGATTGTCGAGCTGAATGGAATTAAGATTAACCATGAATTTAAATATTATCGTAAAAATTTAGAATTGAAACTTTCCGGTAGTCATAATAGTTGCAATACAAATTACTTGGATGTAAATCTAAAATTAGAAAACAGAAATTTAATTACATCGGTTTATGATAAAAGAGACGATTTTAACTTTAAAACAATTGCAATATTGAATTTCAATTCAAATGTTCATATATCGGTATTCAGAAACATTTATATTAACGGTTTAAACAGATTAAACCGATTGACATCGGATAGTGTCATTTTGAATGAGGATATGCTGAAATGGTACGTCACTGCTGTGAAACAGGGTTATCCTGTGAGTCTGGTCAAAAATATGACGTATAATTATGTTAGAACTTGCAAGAACAGAAGTGAATTGATGCCTTTACTCTAAGCGTGTGGTTTACGGAATGTGGTGGAAACAGATCGCTTTTGATATGGATTGATTTCGGTCGGTCGGTTTCATTTAGCTTTAATCTTGTTTCATTTGTTTTTTTTCAATATGGTCTCGACAGGTAAATCTGGGGAATGTTGCATGCTTAAAAACAGTTTTAACCCTGCATTAGCGTGTCATAAGCCACGCTGACCTGTCTCCATGTTTAATTAGTTATTTGCCTGGTTTCTTATGGTTGTTTTGTTTCAGTTAAAGTTGGTTATGTTGTGTTTCTTTAAGTTTGTTTATTAAGTTAAATTATAGTTCTTATTTGGTTTGGTTAAGTTAATTTTGTGCTTCATTTAAAGTTTACAGTTTGTGGTAATGCTTGAAATAACTTTTGGAATTTTTTAACTATATACAGTAAAAGCTCTGTTATCCGGCATTCAAGTAACCGGAAAGCTCAACTAACCGGAAAAATTTGGAGAAATCGTTTATTTTTTTTTCCCCCATAAACAGTTGAAAAATTTTTACTACTATTTTAGGAAATTTACTGTTAGCATTCTCAAATTATCTCAGCGATTAATTCGGTGTAAAACAGATCTGTGTGTATGTTCATAACAGTGAACATTATAAAATTAAAAATATAGCATAAAGAACTGTCTATAGCTCGTTAGCGCAGAATAACTTCATGTTGCGTCATAGTACGCGATAGTCCGCCGCGTCGGCTGTTTTTCCTTCCGAAAGAGAGAAGGAGGGGGTGGAAAATGAAGACAAGAGAAGAGAGGCTTGATCTTTCTTTTCTGCTCTTGGCGAAACTAATAATTATAGATGGGGAGGCGTGATAAACGGTAGAAAGCTACGTCTTTTCCGAAAACTGAACCGCTAAGTGAGGAAGCCAGGAGCATGAAGGAAAACTGTTTTCTAAGAATTGGGATGGGGATATGGTCATTTCAGATATCGTATTTCACCCCCAGATGCACAATATCCCCCCCCCCCTTTCCCTGGAGTTACTAGAAAATTCCATCTGTCTGTAGAACTTTCCATCTGTCCCGCCCATTTGGGTCTACACATTCAGTTTGACCAATTAGAATTTGACTTAAATCACGCTGATGCTTTTTTTTTTTTTTTTCGTTTTGGCACATTTTTACTGCCATTCGCTTGTGCTTAATCAGCTAGCCTAGGAAATACTCTCAACCTTTATTAATCATGTTCTGTCATATTTTTTGTCAAATTAAAAAATGGCAGATCAGTCAAATCCTAATAAAAGGAAATGAGTTGTTTTAACCATAACTCAGAAGCTAGACATTATTAGTCGTTTAGAAAGAGGGGAAAATAAACAATTGATGCGTATATTCAATATTGGATCCTCAACGATTTACGATATTAAATCTCATAAAGAAAAGTTGATGGCATTTGCTTCCTCTGCAGAATCAAGCAAAGCAACAGATGAAAGGAAAACACTGCAGCTGGATTTTTATCAGTTCAAAATTTTTCTCCTCAGCCGGGAGATTGCATCAAAGTTTTGCGTTGTTGAATTAGCAAGGAAAAATATTTTTCATCAACCTAAACAGTAAACAGAAATAATAATAATATTATTCTAGATAAAAAGAAAGAACGAAACGGTACTCTTTTTCCCCCTTACTTATTATATAAAAAAAATTGCTTTCTCCGTTGCTAATTGTCCGGTTGTGTTCAAATTTTCACCGAATTCAAATAATAATAAATTAGGCCGTTTACCTAATTTTTATTAACGTACAATGAGTTTTCAGAAATTTAGAAATCCCCCCCCAAAAGACTTCACTATCTGAGCCACTCCAACAAGAAAAACAAAAAAAAGCTAATGAATGTAGTTTGTTTTTATCGTGATCGGAGAAGTCGGGCATTATCAGTTTGCATCTGATAACGTTTTTAGCTATGCAGAAAAGATTCATTATTACTGTGAGGTTAGTTGAGGTAACACAAGTGAATCATACCAAAGTTAATTTTCCAAGCTTCCATGTGCTTTTTCCGGAAAGGGGCGATGTCAAATTATAAATAATACAACTTTATAAAAGATTAATAAATAAATATAGAAATTTGTTTACTTTTATTTTTTATTCGGAAAGAATAACTTTATCAACTGCAAATTTAATAATAATAATAATAAGAGTTATTTGATCGACTTCCTAATGGCAGGAAAATAGCCTAAAAATCATTTTGCTGTTTCATTTTTACGTCGATGCCCCCCCCCCCCCCTTCTTTCATGACAGATTTTGTAGTGCTCAACTATCCGGACTTTTCAAGTATCCGGCAATCGGCGTTTCCCGAGCATGCCGGTTAGTTGAGCTTTTACTGTATATATATATATATATATATATTACCATTAATTAAACATAACCTACCACCGTCAATTATTATGAATTAAAGCTGTAAGTATTAAAAATATTATAAGAATTATTATGGAAGAAAAAAGAAAAAAGTGGACACCAACAAAAATTGAAAAGCTTATACATTGAATTGCGTTATCAAGGGCACAGAATTCAATGATATAAGCAAAATGGTTGTTTTCTGTGGGAAAAATAAGCTAAAGCTAAAATTAATTTTCCCCTGTGCCCGAACAACCACTAAAATCAAGTGAATTGATTAAAAATGAAAGCAAAATAGAAACAAATAATAAGAAATGGAAGAATCAATAAAACGTATTTAAATATTTATAGGATATAAAATACAAATAATAAACACCATACCGATTAATATTTCAGTATTTTACAAAAATCCATGTGCACATGTCTACCAGTATATCAAAAAGATTAAGGTGAATAAAACAGTTAAGAAATCACAGTAAATGATACCAAAGGATGCAGTTAATACATTTTGAAATAAAATTTGAAATACCTTGTAAAACAAATTTAATCTAATATAAATTAAATAGATATTAATTACATTATTTAAAATGCACTATTAAAATAATAGATAACAGTTTAACAATATCGTCAAAATTTAGCTAAAAATACACCCTGGTGTATAAATTATAACTGAAATGGAGCTAGAAAAATTAAAAATTAGAGCAATCTGAAAGAGACAATTTTGGTGCTGCCATCTATTGTTAATTATATTAAACATCTATCGCAAGATAAAAATTTGCAAGCTTTTGAATGTAAATAACTGTTTAAACAACAAAACCAAACAAATCCTTATATATAGAGAATTATAAACCTAATATAAATCACACAATGTATTTAAAACTATTGTTAATAAAATTTAAAAGCATACAATATATTCTATTAGCTAACTTATTTAAACTAAACTAAGAGTTTAAATAATGCTAGAACATTGATAATATATAGCATATAGCTATATGCTATAAAACAAAATAAATTCAGTAATAATTAATATAAATAATTATTAAAAATAATTTAAAAATTATTTTTTAATGAATTATATATAAGATATTTATAAAATGAACAGGAAATAAAAAACATGTGGAAGTATATAGAAGTTTAAATAATACTTAAAATCCCATTACTTAAAAAGCACAAATATAGAATGTGGATTATTTTCAGACATCCATAAAAATCCATAAAGTATGAATGTGGGACATTCAAAAACATTAAACTAAGAGTGGCATACTATTAGTAATTAATATGATATTGTCCTTAGTAAATTAAAATTTAATAACAAATAATTGTAAATTAGATTAATGAATAATTAAGCTAATTATAATATTAATGAAAATCTCCAATTTACATATAAAATATCAAATCAACATCCACATAAAATACATAACAAAAAAATAGTAATAATACAAGAGCCCCGCTTTTTTTTTTTTTTTTTTTTTTTAATAAATAATTAACCATTGCGTATTATCCAGACAACACCACCCTCCTCCGTACTCTAACATCTGCCCACCCAACCAACCTATAATATTTTTTTATATTATTTTACAATTTTTAATTTTTTTATAGATATTTTTTTATTTTATAATTTTTTTGTAATTTTGTTTACGCATGTGTTAATTTGTGTTTATAGATCATGTAAGAAAAGTACTAATTGTATATTAATGAATATATGAATTTTTTTGGAAAACCATGATTTAATGCATCATAAATTAGTTTTTTAATATTATTGTTAATTAGAGGAGAAGAACATAAACATTTTATTCTATATAAATGATTAAGTATTATATTACGAAATACAGAATGATGTAGACAAGATTTAAAATTTGTAAATGTATTAACTGTGAATTTAAATTCTTTACGTTTGTCATATAAATCTGTGATTGTTTTATTGTCTTTTATTGTAATTTTAAGATCTAAGAAGTTAATTGTATTGTTAGATAAAAGGTTTTCCGTTAATTCCAAATTAGTGGGATAATCAACTGGAAATCGAGTAATTGCAGATTGATCAGTTTCAATTAAAATGATGTCATCAATATAACGATATAAATGTAGATTATTATTAGTAAAATTACGTTCATAATGAGATAAGTATAAGTCTGAGAGTAAACTGGAAGTACAACCGCCTTGTGGTATACCGACATGCTGTAAATATAAAGTATTATCTTGCAATATATAATTATTATAGATAATGAAGTTAGTTAAAGATTTAAAATATGCAATATCTATATTAGATGGTAATTCCAGTTTTTTATAATACTTTTTAAATAATGCATTTATAATTTTATGTAAATCTAATAGGTCTATATTATTAAAAAGATCTTTGAAGTCATATGTCGTTATATTACAAACAGAATGAAGATTTTTTAAAATATTAACAAGTTGATAGCTATTTTTTATACAATGTGTATTATCATTGTTTGTAGTAAGTTCATATATTTGATTGAGAATTTTTAAGAGAAGTGTATTGGCTTTATTATTATATGTATTACAACCAATAGTAACAGTCCTAAATTTAATAGGAGTTTTATGAAATTTGGGAATAAGAACTAAATATGGATAATTAAAATTAGTAGATAAAATATTTAAAAGTTTATAATAACTTCGAATTTTACGATTATTTACAATAACATTTTCATTAGTTATTTGAAAAGACGTATTAGAAGAAATAGAATTTGTAAGAAGTTGGTGATAATATGATTTACATATAATAGCATAATTGTTAGGAGATTTGTCTACATATGTAATAACGAAGTTTTTTTGTAATTTAGTAATTTGTTGGAAATAATGCTGTGTATTAATAGAAACCAAATCAGCAATATTATTTTTTAAAGCCATAGTTAATTTTTCAATTACTAATATCTTCCATTGATTAAAATATTCAATAGGCTTATTATAAGAGATAGAAATTTTATAAATAAAAATATCAATATCATATGTAAACTGTTTGATAATAGATTTAACATTAAATTTAGATGGAAGTTTATATTTAGTACCATAACCCATTAGTTGTTTCAATTTAAAATCATGAACAATATCAAGATTTCCAGTGATTATATGTCCATGATCATTGTTTATGTATTTTTTTAGAGTGGGGTCTTTGCAGTTACACGGAAAAGTACTTGCAGCAGATGTATTTTTTGAAAATGTATTGTAGTTAAAAATTTTTCTCCCAATTGTATTCGGATATTTAAAGGTTTTTGATATATGAAGATTATTGATAGGAAAAAAACAATTTTTATCATTAATTATAGAATTGATATTAATTTTATTAAAAATGTGATTTGAAAAAGTAATTATCATTTGAGTATTCATGTTCTGAATTTTGTGTTTTTTTTGTATATTAATATTTAAAAGATTAACCCTACTCATAATAAGGTCAAAGTAAATATCAGAGAAATGTTTAGAGAAAGATTTACTTAGAAAGACATTTAAATGTTGTACCAGCTGTTTCTTTTTAATAGCAAAGATGTTTTTACGAATTAACAACCAGTTATAATTCTCTAAGTAATTTCGTTGAAGATCATTAATTTGTTTTGTGATAGATTTTTTGGAAACTACAACTGATGATGAACCCTTTCCGCGTTTATTACGTGTTGTTTTAGCATTTAAATTATGATTAAGAGTAGGATAAATTGGAGAATAATCAATATTGTTATTTATAGATGTGAAGACTTTGACAGGTCTGTTAAATACTTCACTGTTAAGTCCATAAGGATAAATTGTGTTATAATATTTCATATATGATGATTCCATGTAAAGACGTTCTGATTTATTTTTTAGAATTTGAAGGATTTCAATTGTCGTATTTTTAAATAGATGTTTATGAAAATGTTGAATTTCAGCTGTAGATTGTATATTTTTTGCTTTGTTATTATTAGAGTCTGATCGATGATGATTGATTCGTTTATGAATTGGACCTGATGTTTCACCAATATATTTCATATTACATAAGTTGCACTTTATACTATAAATAACATTAAATGCTTTACAAAAACTTGAATAATTAGGATCTGAGACAATTTGTGTCTGAGCAGCGTATGGACATGTCTTGCACCGAGAATCATAGCACTTACGAAAAAATAAAGGACGAGGGGGAGAGTATAAATGGTCGCTGGATGACGATCCAGGAACAACCCAATTATTATTCCTGTACCGGGCACTACACTGCATAGATGCTAAGTGTATCTTGCCAGTATCGAGATGTTTACTAAGAACTGCCATATAAAAATTATGTATGGAAAATGCAATAATTGCCATAAAAATAAGAAATTTTAATAATAAAAATTAATAATTTAATTAAATTAGCCTTGATTAAATAATAAAACTTGAGTATGAAAAAATATATATACAATATTTACATTCATAGAAGCAGAACGCAGAAACAAACTTCAAATTATCCAAAACCAAATTATGATAACCAAATAACGTAGATTAATAATAGCAAGAAACCACTAGACTATTTTATAACAAATAAGTCTAAAAAGATCCGCATAACATCCAAATCCTAGAACAACTATAACCATGCAAAGACAACCAAAACGCTTACCCAACTAACTACTCAGATCAAAGTAATATGAATTTAAACTAAAGCAAATTAACATTAAATCTATGAATAGAAATAATTATTGCTACCATATTAATGTACCGTATTTTCGGGTGTATAGCCCGCGGGTTATACAAGAAAAAAACATTTGGAACAGCCGCTGCGGCTTATACACGGTGCGGACTATACAAAGATTTTTTTTTAAAAGAAACGGAAAATCGTGATTTTTCTATAATTTTTAAACCCGAAAAAATTTCAAAAATCGTCGAAATTTGTAAATTTTTTTCGCTATGCCGCGAAATTTAAACAATTTTCCCGTGTTTGTAATGTTTTTTTACTGTTTAAATGCTATTATTATTTATTTCTGTCTTTGAAAATAGAGATATTACTGGTTTGTTTATGACGGACTCGGAAACTTCCGATTTTGAAGGATTTTCCGATTCCAGTGATTAAAATAAATATTTTTGAGCAAATTACTGTGTGCCTTTTTATACAGTAGTTTTATATTACTTATAGTAATTATTGTTTAAAATAATAATAACATATTTTCTAGGAGGTAAAATGCCATTAATGGCTCCAGTTGTATATTACATCCAGTTCTCTCAAAGTTACTGTTGTGATAATTTACCTATTATCTGCTGCTGCAATTCAAAAAATTAAACTGAGATAAATGGTATTTAATGTTTGCCAGAAATGTATGCAATTAGCACAATAATTACATTTACTTTTTGACATGAAAAAAAAATATTGTGGAAAAATTTGTGTATTGTGTTGCTTATGATAGCTAATTATTTACGAAATGGGCCCGGAGAGGCGGGATGCCCTCCGTGGGGGTCTTTCTAACGGAACCTAACCCGTATTTACGCACAAAAATCCAAGTTTAGAAGAAAACTCCGAACGATTAGGCCGACGGGCGCGATTGGGTTCGAACCCAGGACCTCCTGTCTACCAGCTTTTGAGAGCAGAACCTCTCGGCCACTGGTGGGGCGTAGAAAAACGAAAATATTTCTTGAATTACCTCTGACAATAATTTTGTTATTTTTAAAGGGAAAAAAAGGTGGCTTTTTTTTCCAGATTAAAAATAAGGATAATAATAAATAAGTTAAAATCTGGTTTTATTATTATGGAATTATTAAAAAAAAAGATTTTAGTACCGTAATTTACGGAAGAAATGCCGCGGCGTTTACGTGTTTTAAATTGAAATTTCAAGCGATGCGGCATTTACGCGCAATTAAAAATTTTTTGTCACTCCCAAAAATTCAGGTACCAAAGATGAGAAATTTCATATTAATGAGATTTTAAAATAATGTGGGCGAGCCGAAATTTTCAGACCCAGGCGATCGAAATATATTGGCCCTGCCTGGGCTAAACTTGAACCATTTATGCTAAAAATTTGGCCCACCCAGCCAAGAAAAATCAATTAAATCAAGTCCGGGATCCTATCAATAAAATTATTTAAGATATATTTTTTGCATACTCATGCAAACATTTTGCAGCTTAAACTAGTATGTCCCCAATCTATGAAATATGGAATGGCAACATTATTGATTATTTAGAGAAATTCATTTAAATGATAACTCATTAGAAAAAATAATGTAGTTTAAAATGGAAGAAAAATATTTTAGAAAAAATAATTTTGAAGCTCTATAAAGATTTTTTTAAATATATTTCTCTATAATTTAATAAAATGAAATAAATTTCTAAAGATTTCGTCGAACAAAGGAAAAATTTCACTGTTATTTTCGCAAAAACCTGCCGGTTTAACATGGCCCCGAAAAAAAAAAAAAAAAAGTAGTTCTCCAGTCCCGGCCGCAGATAAAAATTAAGCTCGATCGCGGTCCGGCCCGAGTCTAATAAAAAGAGATTAACCAGGTCCATGCAGATCTCTAATGTGTACGTTTTAAGTGAAAATCCTATAAAAATGATTTAAAACAATATTCATAGGATACATAAAACAAATTAGTGGATATAATTTTTTTAAATGCTTAATATTCCATATTTTCTAAGAAAATATAACTACAAGAAAATAATCTATTTGTAAAAAATGTATTTTTCTAGAAAAAATACACCGCCCCCCCCCCCCTCTATCCATAACAAAACAATAGCAGGTAAAATCAGACTACAAGATCAAATGTTGGACTCTACTCTGAACCTGAATTGCAAGGTCCGGATTGTATCCTATCCGAATCCGAAAATTCTACTTAAAATCAACTCGAGACCCGACAAGAACAAATTTTGTCAACCGAAATATTAAAACCAGAAACTAAAATGAAGGAAAATTAATCCATATTTTAATGCATTTACGGAAAAGTAGTCTATAATTATGTTTTTCTTGTATCAAATTATTTCGGCTTTTACCATTTTAACAAATATTCAGCATCATCTTTTGGAGAAAAAAAAAAAAGTTAACTCGAACGAATCAAATTCCAACCCGACCCGCGTCAAAAGAAAGAAAAAAAAATCCCGCCTACCCGACCCGAACTTTAGTCGGGTTCGGGTACTATCCGATTACCCGACCCAATGCAGGATTCAATTCTGTACCAAGTGATTGAAATAAATATAAAATATAACTTTTAAATGTTCATGCAAGAAGTATTTTTAAAACATCTACAATAACGCCAAATATTCTCAAAAACGACCATAAAATAAATCAGATTAAATTGCATTGTTAAATCATCTTGTATTTAAGAAACAGCACAGTGTTGGTAAGTATTTTTTTTTTTTTTCTTGGTAATCATTTCGTGTATAAATGCTTTTAAAGCAAAATCTTCTAATTGAAATCTATATTTATTTCTTTGAGATTCTGACAGCTAAAAAGTTCCAAACAGAGCGATAGAAGAAGGGGGAAAAAAAAAGAAAATAGCTTTAGGATCGCACGTGATATCTTTTCGTAGTGGTTAGCATGAATCATATAATGTTTATAATCCTTATCGCTCCACGTGCAAAGAAATAATAAAAGTAGGTCATGAAATTTCTTGCAGATTGATTGGAATTAAATAAAACCGATTCGAATTAAATAAAAAGTTTTGTTTTGTTTCTGATAACTTTATTATAAAACACGCATACACACATAAATAACGGCTGCATTCACTATAAGTCATTTTTAATTTTAAATGTATAAAACTATTGCCGCACGTACTTAACGAAATCGAACAGCGTTTTTCAGTTTTTGATAAGGGAAAAAACCTTTAGAAAATGCTGAAAGTTGATTTTTTTAACTGAATTTCCAGATGAGACAGCTCGGGAAAGGTAATCATCAAATAGCAATCGCTTATAACTTAAGATATAATACATTTATCGAAAATAGAAAAACGCATTCGATTTCAAATCACTTTGATAGATATGCCAGCAGATTCCATGCTTTTCCGTTTAAAAATGAGTTTAAAATTCTCGATGAATTATTGTTGAGGTTTCTTTTTAATCCTCCCCCCCCCCCCCTCTTAAAAAAAATCAAAAACATCTGCATACCCGATCTACAGATTCTTTTAGAAATGATTAAAATGAGAATTTTTATATCTTATTCAATTGACGAAATGGGATGTGATAACGTTATTTTATTTGTACATAGGGCTAAATATTAAAATTAATACGCTTATTATTTATTTGTAAATCATTTTAATGTATGGCACTGTGAAAATAAATGTCATTTTAGCACGTCGTCATTTTAATGTCATTCAAGCACGCTATTTAAGATACTTGAGTTAAAGTTGAGATTGCTAACACCCAATCGTTCTCATGACGCTCTTTAGTGTATAGAAAAGTTTACTCAATTTTAACGGGATTTTTTCTTTTAAATATTATTCATAATGAATTATTAATTTTGAATATCGTACTTATATTATTTATAACAAATTAATAATTTCATATTTCCAGAGCTCCCACTCAACTGGTGTAGTAAAAAGGGGGACCAAAAGGGAGCACATATTTTGTAAAAAAAGAGATCAAAAGGAAACCATTTTCGCAAATCATAAAATAAAATAAACAAGGAAACCCTCCTTTCCTTCAATTGTCACTAATTAATAAATGTTCAAAGTATAATTTGTTATAAAGAAAACGCTTGCTCCGATTCAAATTCTGAAATTCATTATCTTAAAGCCATTGTTATTGGTAGAGGTTACAAACCTTCTAAGACAGGTTGAATTAATTTTTCCACGACTATTTAAAGAAATTTGCGTGTTTTTCGGGATCCTTTGATGAAATTTATGTTTTTTACTATATCTTGACGAAATTAAAGTTTTTAAAATCTTTTGACGAAATTAGTTTTTTTTTTCGATTTTTGACGAAATTTGTGCTTTTTTCCGCAATTTTTTGACTGTTTTTTTCGCGATATTTTGATGTAATTCACGTTTTTTCGCGATCCTTTGACGAAATTCGCATGTTTTTTCGATTTTTTGGCGAAATTTGCGTTTTATTGAGAGACCTTTTGCCGAAATTCGCGTGTTTTTTTATTGTTTTTTTGCCACCTTTTGACGAAAATCGCGTTTTCCGCGATTCTTTGACAAAACTTGCGTTTTATTGAGAGATCTTTTGATGAAATTCGTGTGTTTTCGCGATCCTTTGCCGAAATTTGCATGTTATTCGCGATCCTTTGCTGTAATTTGCGACCTTTTGACGAAAAACACGTTTTTGGCTATTCTTTGACAAAATTTGCGGGTTTTTTTTCGCAATCTTTTGAGGAAATTAGTCTTTTTTTGCGATCTTTTGACCGCTTTTTTTCTTTCTATCTTTTGACCGCGTTTTTTTCGATCTTTTAACGAAATTCACGATCTTTTGAAGAAATTTGCGCATTTTCGCAATCCTTTGACAAAGTTGGCGATTCTTTTCGTGATCGATTAACGAAATTTAATGGTATTTTTTGGAACATATTTGCGAAAAGCGCGATTTTTCCGCGATGCTCGGCTAAATGCCAAACATCGGTAAAATTTTAAACAAAAGTCGGTTAAAAGTGTCAAAAAACGGACTTTACGGACCTAACAATGAAAAAACGGACCAATACGGACTTGAAGCAAAAAAACGGATCTAGTGGGAGCCCTGTAATTTCGATGCTTCTGGTTTTTAAAATTTCAGTTTAATTAATTTTTTTGTTGCAAAATCATTCGCGATATACCAAGGTAATAATGCAATTTATCATCCGCGCCATATGCTGGAATTTAAGCTGCAAATTTCACGCAATTTTAGTGTAGTTTTTCGTATTTATATTATTTAAATTATATTAATAATTTCGAATTGTGCATTTAAATTATTTATTTCTAATTAATAATTTCATTTTTATGATTTCTTAATTCTTCTTATTAATGTGTTTCTGTTTAGCACGCCATTCGAGATTACCTCGGAAATTTTCCATGCGGCGTAAACCCTGGTCGAAATATACATTCGTAGATGGTGTATAGCCCGCGGGCTATACAACGATGCAGCTCCGCGGCTTATACACGAACTTTTTTATGGTACTGCTCGATTTAGGGGTGCGGGCTATACACTGGATGCGGGCTATACACCCGAAAATACGGTATATATAAAATGATTATCTCTACAGAATTATGTAAAGCTATAGCACAAATAGAAAATATATAGGACAATATCATACACTAACTACAAGAAAATTCAGATAAAATCATAACTAGAAAATTAAAAAACATTAAATAAATCGTTGCAATGATAGGAATGAAAAAATACGTATTTTATTTTAATTAGTTTTTTGTAAAATCATTTATCAAGTACTTGTTTTAAATGTGTAGGCTTCGGGTATTCCAAGACAAGTCCTGATACACCTGGAATTCAGATTTTAAATTTTTTATGACCGGCGCCCCGATAGCACCTTTCAGTTTGTATGCCCTGAATTGCTATTCTTCGTTTTGGGGGCCTTTTTCCTATTTAATTATTCTCCATTTCTACATTCCAGTTAAGACACTGGACCTCTTGAAATTTTTGTGCGCCATGCATTTTCCACACCCTAATATTGTCAACCTCTCAATGCATAACTTTAAAATTTAGACTTGGACTCCTCTCCCTGGGCCAGCATTCTCATATTTTTATTGGGAACCGAGTGCCCTTTTTTAAGAATTTCCCAAATTTCTTTTTCGTTCTTCTTTAAGATTTTATTCGAATGATTAATATATACCCTATGCTTAATTTCGACTTATTGAGATCTAAAGCGCTAAGTACTGGAACTTTTTAACATGTTTTTATCTTATGGCCCTGCTCTCAACTATCAGTTGATCCCTTTTGGACCTTGCATTATATCTCCCTTAAAAATGGCCTGATTCACTAACCTTTTTTTGTAACAACATTTTTGGAAATCCAGCTACTACACGAACAACATAAAATTTTTTTAGACTTCAGCTACTACCAAATTTGAATATTAATCGCCTTCTTGGAGCCCTTGCCCAGCTACATTCCAGTTGAGTAGCTTCATTCCAGTGAGGGGTCCAGTCCCCTGGACCCCAGGAGCTTGTTAGAAGGCCACTTGAAGTTTTTGTGCCCTAAATTGTTAATAAATTGCACCCTTTTAATCCGACCTTCGTTTTTGGAGCTCTTTTACCATTTAGTTTTTTTTTTCATTTCTACATTTCAGTTCAGACACTGGCCCCTTAGGGTAACTTTTTGTGCGTCATGTATTTTTCACCAACTAATTGGGTCTCATTCTCATTGCATAACTTCAAAATTGAGTCTTGGAATTCTCTCCCCGAGCCAACGCCTTCATACTTTTATTGGGATTCTAGGGCTCTTTTTTTTTAAGCATTTCTTTGAAAATTTTTCTAATGATAAATATTTATGCCCTATACTTAATTTCGACTAATTGAAAATCTAAAGCACTAAGTACTAGGACCTTTTATCAGGTTTTCATCTTAGGCCTTGCTCTCAGTTATCAGTAGGCTCCTTTTGGTCCCCCTATAAAAATGATCCGATTCACTAGGATATTTTCCTTAACAATTTTTCAGGTCCTCTAGCTACTACATGAATAACAAAAAAATTACTCAGATTTCTGATACCACCAATTTTTAATATTAATCACTTTCTTGGGGTCCTTGGTCCAGTTTCTTTAAAAATTATCCGATAGTCTTGCAATTTTCTTTAGCATAGTTCTAGGTTCCTCCGGCTACTTTATAAACCACTAAAAAATTTCTTTTACTCCAGCTACCACCTTTTTTGAATGTTAATCTTCTTTTACGGCATCAACTTTGCGTTTACAGCGTGAATTGAAATTCGCCCTACTGTTAAAGGTAAGTGGTTAACTTTAGAGGGGATGGGATTTCATCTGTAAATTAAATATCACGTTAATGCTAAAGATAATTCGTTAAATTTACAGGGGGTGGAGGCAAGAAGCACCTTTCACTGCTTCAGGCTGCATTCTTTCCTCGGCTTCTAGGGGGCCGATTTCAACGGGAATTGGTTCATTCAACCTAGATTGCGATTCAGCTACTTTCTGTATTATGAAAGTTTGTCTTAGACTTCAATTAGCACCATTTTCGAACATTAACGGCGCATTCTTTTCTCGGTTGTTACTGGCTCTATTTAAACATAAATTGGTCCATTCAACTTAGCTTACGATTGTTTTAAAGATTATAGTTCCACCGCCAGGACTCTCATTCTTATCTTGGGTTCTATGGGCTCGATTACTACGGTGTTTACTCATTCAACTTGATTTTTTATTGTCTCCAGCGCATACGGAACACTCCTGGCATACACTGCCTTTGGTAGCAGGCACCCAGGCCACAGGTTCGTTCAGAAAGAGGTATGTCGGGAACACGCTAGACGCTGCCGAAGGCAGCGGGCCACCCCTTAAACCAGGTTTATTTGAACTACTTTATGAATATATAAAATCATACAAACTTGAGTTTTGTTTATATTATTATAACGGGCTCGGGCAACGCCGGGTGGGTCAGCTAGTTACATATATATATATATATATATTTACATATATATATATATATATATGTAACTTCAAAACAAAATTACGCAGAACTTTTTTGAGAGACAAGAGGGCGCACAAACTTTACTTGCTCCAGTGCGCTGAATATGTAGCTACGCCACTGATCAGGCAAACACAAACAGACAATAAAATAAATCACAAAAACATGACACTGTGCATTTATTTTTAAGTAAAAGATGTTTAATATGACTACCACCACCAGGTATTAGGCAAGTGAGGCACATCAATATGCCTATTACAGCTGAGTGTAGCATGTTGGCATCGATGGTCTATCGAATAGCATCTTTCAGTTCCACCAAAGTGGCTGGGGATCCCCGGTATACACGAGACTTTAGTATCCTCACAACTAAAAATCTGCCGAGGTCAAGTCTGGAGATTGTGAAGGCCACTCAAACTTGCAACCTCGACTTATCACTCGGCCTTCGGTTAAAGTGTTCAACAAAATCGTCTTGACTTCTTGTACAAAGTGGGCCATGGCACCATCCTGCATATAACATACCATTCTGTAGGGACTATACAGGTTTTCCAGCCAGATTTAGGAAAGGCTCTTCAAAAAAGAAAGGCCCCAGAATGAAAGACACGGTGAAACTACACTAGAGAGTCACATGAAAAGAATGCAGTGCCATCCTCTTTCAGTTACTTTTGAAATAATTTTTTATACATGGAAAAAAAATCCAGTGTCCCTCTGATCATATTCATGCAAACCAAAATTTTTTCCGAGTATTACTTTTATTATGAATTTTTTAAGTTTGCACAAACTTGTGATGCCCCTTGTATTTTCTTTTTAATTGTTATCATTACTTCGCTTATAAATTTATTAAGGGATATCTTTTTGACGATATTATAAAAAATATCCTTCAACAAGTCTTTTTGTTTTTTCGAAATATGGATTTATTTGTAGCATAACATGGCAGAAACACAAATTCTACCAAATTTGTAGTATTTCTCTCTATTTTCGGTACAAGAAAGACCCACAGAGTAAGTAGTTATAATAATTACTCTGTGGAACAACATTTTAGTTGACCTTTGAAAGAGTAGGGAGTAGGGTCTGTGGACATTTTCTCTTCTTTCTATAAAAGGAAATTCATCTTTGCATGAACTTTTTATTGAATCTCTAAAAACGAGACTTCCGATCTTTTTTCCTAAATACAGGAAAGATATTTTGCATCACTCGCTCACAAAATCTCTCTTTGACGGGCATTAAAATAATAATTACTGTCCATTGATTTGTCAAAAAAAAAACCCAATATTTGCAATATGTACTGATAGTTTGGATAAAATGCAAAATGTTTTATTCTATATGTAAAAAAGATTGTTCATCGTATGCAAATGAACAAGTCTCAGTCTGCGGTGGGTGGGTCAGTCAACCACCGTGGTGAACAGCTTCTTTTTTGTCTGCGGTCCTTTAAGATTTTCTTCTCTTATTCCGATTCTTTTGCAGAAACCAGGTTCATAGGTCCCCAGCCACACACAATACACAGCTAAATAATATCCATAACATCATGAGATAATAGTGTAATTATTTTTCTGATTTCCTTAAATTTCTAGTGCTGCCAGTAGTGTCAGATTTAAAATTAAGCAAATAAAAGGTATCACAAATACGTTAAAACAACTTATAGTTTAGGATAAAGATATTACTCTGAAAATTAATGCTATTATTAATGAATAATAATTATTAAAATGAAATTTATTATTTACTTGTTTATTCGTTTTATATTTTTAATTAGACAAATTAAAACTTTTTTACATAATTAATCATTTAAATAAAATTATTAAATTAATATAAATTAAATAATATAATTTAATATTTTACCTAATATTATAATTTATAAAATTTCTAATTTAATAATTTATTAAATTAACTATCAGTTAAATTGTTAATATTATTAATTCATTTAATAATAAGTAAATTGATTATTAAATATGACAATTATAATGAACAGTTATAAATTATTTCTTCTAATTAATATATATTTTTATGTTGTTAAATTCTAATATAAAAATATTTTTAAATAAGTGTGAGAATATTATATATTTAAAAATATTCATTTTAATGGATTAAAATAAAAAGCTTATAAGTGATATGAATTAAAAAAATTAATTTAATTAACAGTATTGTATTTACAATAAAGTAAAAAAGCAAATGATAGTAAATTAATAAAGATTTTTATAAATGAAGCATACTACTTAATTTTAAAAGATGTAAATAAAAAAAAATAATTTGCTAATTTAATATTTATCTGCCAGTGATGTCGCTGTACTTGAAAAATCCTGGGTCCCTTTTTTACAAAAGCAGGTCCCCATCAATAATAATTCATATTTCAAAGGAATAAATGAAACTTGTTTATTTGGAAAAGATAAAATAAATGCATTAATTATTGTTTTAATAATAATTAACTAGTGAATTAAAAGTAAAACCAGTAATATTTGCACTCAAATAAAATATTTTTTAAAAATATTAAAAGAAATTTTCTTTACTTTTTTAAAAGTAAAAATGTAAGATACAATTTTAATTGTAAAATAATGCTTATTTGAGAGTAGAAGATACCAAGTTCCACTAACAAGTATAACTAATGTTCGCATTTCTTTTAAAAAGGGGCAAGATGGGTTTATTGAAAAAGATATTTTTGCTGAAAAAAAGAATACTTAAGTAAAGCGGTACATTTTTTTGAATGAATGGGTGCTGTCATTACACTTCCCATTGAATTATTTGTCAGCATAGATCTGTATTGGAATCGGACATTTTCATTCGAAAGGAAATTCATATCTAATTCATTAATAAGCATCAAATCCTAAATCTTCTGAAGGTGGGTGACATTTTAATACAGTATGAGGGTGGGGGGATTTTTCACTGGTCCACCCCTTGAATATGTTATATCCCAAACCAACCAAATCAGAATTAGTAATGATCTTTATTAAAAGATAGCAGCACCATAAAGAGAGAGTTTCAGATTTGTGAGGCTTTGCATGTAGCCAAGAGTATTCCACGCAGTTGTAAGATGTGACTTGTTCTGAGAGCTGCGTTTAGCAGCCGTTGTAAATATGTATAATAAACTACAAGTAATTTTATAGTTATGCCTTCTTCCTTAGTTAAGAGTAATTAGTTATAATAAAAGTGTGGCGATATAAAAGTGGCGACGAATAGGATTTAACCCAAATTAAAATGCAGTGAAAATTTTTTTTGTTTTGAAAAAGAACAAAAAAAAGAGAGCGGAAAATGGTCGATAAAGAAATAATTTCTCTGGGACGTTTAGAAGAATATAATTCAAATGTTCCTTGGGCTATTTACGTCGAGAAAATTAATTTTTATTTCTCAGTGAATAGCATCAAAAATGATGAAATGAAGAAGAATATTTTACTAAGTTGGGTAGGAACAACAACGTTTGCTATTTTACGAGATATTATTGTTCCGAATACGCTGAAAGAAATCAGTTACGAGGATCTTTTAAAGAAAGCTAAAGATCATTTTTCACCACTCCCTAGTGAAATTGTGGAACAATTTAAGTTCCAGAAACGACTAAGGATGCAAGGAGAGAATATGGCCGATTTCATAAGAGAGTTACGTTGTTTATCGAACATTGCAACTTCGGAAATACACTTAATGATCGCCTCCATGATCAGTTGGTATTTGGGATACAGGATGAGAAGATACAGCAAAAATTACTGGATTCTAGAGACTTAACGTTCCAAACAGCAATAGAAATAGCTGAGTCATTTGAGATAGCTGAGGCTGGAGTGAAATCCCTACACATCGGAGATAGTACGACTGTCAATCAAGTGCGTGTTTTGAAAGGAGAGAAAACGAAAGTGGAGAAGTTCGCTCATGCACCTAAGCCAAAAGAAGATAAATTCGCACCTGAGAAATCGTGTTACAGATGTTCTAAAAATCATAATCCCAAGTTTTGCCCTTTTAAATCTGCAGAATACCACTTCTGCCATCGATTGGGGCATTTAAAAATTTGTTGTCGTAATAGAAAATTTGGAATGAAAAGTGAGAAACTTTTTAAGAACAGAAAAATTAAAACTGTTCAGGAAGAATATTGTTTAAATTTCATGGACAACTCCAATAAGGTGTCATGGATAAAATCGGTTAAAATAAATGGTGTAAATATACAATTTGAAATTGATAGTGGTGTGGCTCATACTATTGTAAGTAAAAGTGTTGCTCATAAATTGTTCTCAAGTAAGCTATCTTTAATTAAATCTAATATTAAATTACAAACTTATACTAAAGACTCTTTAACTGTTTTGGGGGAATTAAAAGTAAATGCTGTTGTTAATGATTATTGTATTCCGGATTTAAGAATATTAGTAATTAAAGAAGAAGGTCCGAGTCTAATCGGAAAAACTTGGTTAAAAGCATCAAAATTATTTTGGCCTAATGTAAATATGATTAAAAGCATTTTGAAAGATGATTTAATTAGAAATTTTCCTAATGTTTTTGCTGACGGGATCTGGACAATCAAGGGTCCTCCCGTGTCAATTAAATTGAAAAAAGATGCAAAACCAGTTTTTCTTAAGTCTCGACCTGTTCCTTTTGCTTTAAGGAAAGCTACTGATGTTGAATTGGAACGATTAACTAATGAGGATATTTTAAAACCTGTTGATCAGGGGCGAAGCTACTGGGGGGGCGTAGGGGGGCGTCTCGCCCCCCCAATGTCGGCAATCTTGATCACAGTCGGCAAATTCTAGGTAGTCAGTATCGATCGATACAATTCTGAAATAATCGATTTTTTTTTTCAATTTTCTACGTTTATTCTTAAAACATACACTAAAAAACATCAGTCCTCATCATTTGTCTTAATTTCTTTCGAAATTCCGGAGTTTGTCCCTCCTTTCTTTGACTTTGCGTGACCACGGAAAACAAATTGAGAAAGAAGCAGGAGAGACTAATTTCTCAATGTACAAAGGGGTCTTTCTGAGAGTCCGCAGCGGTTTAGTAGGGTTCTGAACATCTAGATGATCAACTAGCACTGAAGATGATGACGACTTCGGTGAAGGCATTCATATTAATCGTGGTGTATTGAAATGTGCTGGACAGTTGAATCATTTAGTCAATTGTTTAAACAATTGCAAGCTGATTATTGAAAAATTGGCTCGATTTGATGAATTAATGGTTTTCTTGTTCCTTAAGGAAACCATAGATATAATTGACAGGAAAAAGAAAATTGTACGTCTGTGTCAATTATTTATAGTAAGATCGTCAAAGAAATTGAGCAGAACCCTGGAGAGGTTAGCATTACTGAAAGTGGGAACGATTCCATCATTGAACATGACCCAGGAAAATGGTCTAAAATGAAGTCAGACAATCAGAGACATATTTGATCAGTTTAGGTCCCTATCAGCCAAAACTCAGCATATATCCTATAAATGGTTCCATCCCGCAAGATAGACAGCGACATTTCAACACCGCTTGGTACAAAAGGGCATCCGTTTTTGGAATATAGCATATAGCACAGACCTCAATGCTACTTTTTTGCCTATTTCATGAAGGACATAGGAGAGAAAAAATACAAAATGCTTCAGCTGAAAGTGGTGTAAACAAAGGACACAAAATGGAATGGCTTAAGGAAAAGAAAAGAACAGAAAGTTCGCACAATATTTCTCTTCCAACTCCCACCAAATTTGCAGTTTCCTATTTTGTCAGTTCATAATGACGCATAATAACTTACTAGACGAGAGCAAGCGCACACAGATTATTCTGGAAGAGCAACAGCAACATCTTGCGTTCAGCACTGAAATTGTAGCAATCTTGATGGGCATTACGCGAATGCGGACAAAATAAGGCGTGGTTTGTGGAAGTGACAAAGACGAAAATGGAAACTTTTGGCAAACTGTGAAACTAATTTCCAGACATAACCCACAACTGAGGAAATGTTTGTGGACACACATTTAAAGCCACACCACATAACTTACCTTTCCACTTCATCCCAAAACGAGATGATTGAATTTCTTGCTTCAGCAGTGCGCAAAACGATAGTCAGAAATATTCAAGAACCATAATTTTATGGAATTATGACAGATACGACACCAGATGCTTCGCACCAAGATCGATCTGCTGTTGTGTTGAAATATGTCGACAAAGATGGAAAAACTCCGATCGGCTTTTGGAAGTTTAAAAGAAGTCGATAAAACCACTGTCGACCTTGCATGCTATAAATCGCACATCCTTACGAAGAATGAGCTCGAAATAGTTTTCCAGTCATACGGTTTTACAAACAGCATGTCTGGATAATTCAATGGCACTTAGGACTAGGAGACGTTTTCAGAAATCGTAGGTCGAATTGTGAAATATATTCCTTGTCAATGTCACAGACTCAACACTTTCGTTTCGCATATCTGCAATGCCAGCAATGTTATATGTGAAGTTTTTGACGTGCTGGAAGATGTTTGTGTTTTTCACAGCAAGTACTAACCGCAAGAAACAATTAGTAGACAAGCTCAAAGAAATAGAAAATGCTCTTCTACTGCGGAATCTTTCTAAGGCGAGATGGACTGCTTGAGCGGAATCATTGAAAGCGGTTTATATCTCATGTGTATGTATCCAACAAATTTTGAAATAGCTGATTCCTCTACTTCTGCTAGCAAAGCAAAGATTGAGCCATGAGGTTTAAGAAAGAAAATGTTATCGCTCGACTTCATTGCTTCACTGAAGTTTCGCAAGAATGTTCAGTACAAGTGCAAGTTAGTTACTGAAAAAAATGAAGTCGAAGACTCTTAAAATAGACGCTACGAAAAGACTGAAGACTTGCATCAAATCATTATAAACAACCAATAATGACAATGAAAATATAAATAGGGAAATATAGAGTGCAGTTTCCTTTTAAACAAAGTAAGGTGTTGATTCGTTAAATGAATTTGCTATATAGTATCGACAAAGATTGGCACCAAAGAAGTTAGGTGGTAATTGAAACAATCTCTTTGCTTCCGAACTTCTAATATTCTAACGCATGGAGTTTCAGAAGGTACTGGATACCCTTACAGTCGTGATAGCTAAAAGTCTTAATTCTTTCATCAGCATAATCACACCACTGGATAAAATAATGTATCCTCCTATTACAAGAAAGAAATAAAAACTAAATCTGGTTAAGAAAGCAGTAAATGTCTTTCGTGAAACATTGGCGATTCCTGATATGGAAGGGTTACACGCAGAGATGAAAATTTTCTCAGCCTTCTGCGCAGAGGCTGAAAGAATGGGCGATATTTACAAGAAAACAGAACCTTTGAGATACATTCTGCCACTTGCGAACCATGTCAATCGTCTGGCTCTAACGTCTCCAGTCACAGTTGCCTCAAATGAAAGAACAACGTAAATTAAAAATAGTGAAAAAATATCTAAGAACATAAATGACTGATCCAAGTTTGAATACACTCATATCATCATATATCAGGATGCTTACGTTTGAGAAATATATTTTGGAATACCTAGATTTGGGCGCTGTCGTGATTAGACGGGCTCGTCTAAAAAAAAATGGTGTGTTAAAATGCATGTTATACAATGGATGAACAACGATGTAATTAAAACAGGTTTTGATTTAATCCTTTTAAATGTAAATATAAATAAGCTGATTCTGTATAAGTTCCAAGTAGCTTCTTACTAAAAACTTCAACTTGTTTAATTAATCCGAATTGCAGATTTCCATCTGCTCATTCAGCAAAAAATATCAAAATACTTAACGGGAATATATACAACTATGTAACGTAAGTGAAGGGGTTGTATGTCCATCTTTAAATCTACCTTATATTCTCCTCAGTATTCTAAAGTGTAAAGTATTCGACGTTTTAAAGTGAAAAATTTTATCTCGATGTGTTAACCCATTTGTGCTTGAATTTTTGTTTTCTCAAAGTTTTTGGTAAAATCACTTTAAAATGTTGCAAAATGAACTGGAAAAATACTAAAAAATATTAAACTTATTTTTTTTTTTTTTTGGTATTTATTTGATAAAATATAAAAGAACTAAATATGAGTATTTCTAGTAGAATAATATGCATAATTATATATTTTGCCTATATTTATATTTAAAATGTTTTTAAATTGTATGTTATGTACTATAATTAGTATTTTAATGAACTACAAAAAAAAAAAAATATATTTATTTATTTGCAGAAACTAATAACGTTATAATTATTATTAATAATAAAATAAGAATAATCGTATTGCAGAATTAATAACAATTTATTTCATAAATATCTTCGAAAGGAGATTGCATAAATAACTGTCTCCTAAATTTTTAACAAAAATGTGTCCATTTGTGCCTAGAACCCTATATTTTGTACATTACAAAAATGCATAAAAAATAGGCTTGAACATTTAATTTCGCAATTTAAAAAAATACGTATTTCAAAAAAGTCCAAGCTAAGATTATAACTTGCGATTTTGGGTCCATGATAGAAAAAAATACAAATAAACTTACTTTTTACATTTCGCCCTCTTGAAAAATTAAAAATCTATAAACATCGAAAAGAGCCTTAATTTAAGCAAATAAATATCCACCTTGTGCTGTCATCTCTCAGTTATATATAAAGACATTTATAAATAATGATTTCATGCAATTTTCATGCTCTAAAGAAGAAGAAAATTACACAAATGCATTAAAATTTGATACGCCCCAAAAATGGGACGCTAGGCATAAATGGGTTAATAATGTTGAATTTTATATAGAACATACCA
This sequence comes from Maratus speciosus, assembly GCA_963932465.1. NCBI lineage: Eukaryota > Metazoa > Arthropoda > Arachnida > Araneae > Salticidae > Maratus > Maratus speciosus. The sequence goes on along the minus strand of OZ010789.1, from coordinate 373,261,778 downwards.
GGTGTACTAAAATGGATTGACTGATTTTAAAATTCAATAACTTGCAAATGGTCGCAGCTATTGTAAAAAAATCTTGCAGAAGGGTTATGTGAGATATCAGGAGTTTTTTTTTTTTTTTTACAGCTATCCTCGATTATAGTTTAAAACAGCAGCGATACATGGCACTGCTAGCAATAGGTGCTAAATCGGGGCCTGATTTTGTGTTTCTCTTTTTCCTCAGTATTGACGCGAAAGAAGGAGATTAAATACAGTCAAACCTCGTTATCCCTACACTCTAATGACCAGAAAAAAGTGTCGTCATAAGCGGAGTGTCGCGGTAACCGGAGTTGGAGAAAAATAAGTTTATAAAAAACTGTATTTTTAATTAATTTAAGACAATTTTAAATTCACAACTGTACTTGCAGTTTTAAACAATAAAACATTATTATTAAACAAAATAAATACAAAAACAAAATTGAAAAGAATAAAAATCAAATTTATGGTGACTTTTTTTTTCTTTTTCTAATTGTTACATGAAATATTGATTAATTAAGGTTTGCTTATCCCTAGATGTGCTTCCTACAATTATTTTTTCAATATTATGCAATGAATTGTAATCAATATTCGTTGTTTCAGAAATAGATGCTAGATAATTTCTGATCGTTTCAATCCAATGCAATGCTTCGGTTTTAGTCGGATGAAAAATGAAGTGTAGCCACATGAAAATGTCGCCTGACCAGAACAAAAAAACCGCGAGTAGACTGATACATCTATCTGGAGCTTAAGTGGGTCATTCATAGCGTGTGGGTTAATTTATTTAGATAAAGGATTGAAGTAAATTTTCTCATTTATCTCAATGGGTAATTTAGACACTTTTGTGAAAAGTTTGGCTAGGACATTTCTGACCGCTTAATTGCCGTGCTTATAAGATAGATTATGAAAAATGGACATTTTCCTAAACTGTCGGGATATACAGAGATGAAAATTATTCAACGGTGTAAAATCCGGACTTTATTTACATTAACGATATATACAGAAAATTGGGACTTTGAAAAACTGATGTCATAAGCGGAGTGACGTGCAAACCGGTTGTCGGCAAAACGAGATCTGACTATATATTGAGTGGTTCTCAGTCGCCAATGCAGTTGTTATTTAGGGGCCCACTGCATATATTTAATCTCCTTCTTTCGCATCAATATTGAGAAAAGAGAGAGGCTAAAAATCAGGCCCCAATTTAGCACCTATTGCTAGCAGCGCTACCTATCGCCTCTATTTTAAACTAAAATCGATAATCGCAGTAAAAAAAATCCTGACATCTTACATACTCCTCCTGCAAGAATTTAAATTTTATAGCAGTCAGCATTTGCAAGTTATTGAATTTTAAAATCAGTCAGTCCATTTTAGGACACCGGGTAGATGCATATATACAGACACAGAAGCGTAATTTTAAAGATATATATATATATATAAGTATTATATATATATATATATATATATTTAAGTTAGTCGGCAAAATCGTCATATACGCCCCCCTAATGAAGTCTGCTTAAATACGCCCCTGCTGTTGATCATTCAGAATGGGCTAGTCCTATAGTAATTGTTCCTAAGCCTAATGGTTCTGTTAGAATATGTTATGATTACAGAGCAACAATTAATGCTAATACTGAAAATGATAATTATCCTCTTCCTAGAATGGAAGAATTATTTTCTAAATTATCAGGTGGTAAATTTTTTACTGTTTTTGATTTAAAAGATGCTTATTTACAACAACCTGTAGATAACGAAAGTAGTAAAATTTTGACTAAAAATACACATAAAGGATTGTTCAATGTGTTACGATTAGCATTTGGGGTAAAATGTGCTCCTGGTATGTTGCAAAGAAAAATTGAACATATTTTTAAAAAATTTGAATATGTTGGTGTTTTTAGATGATGTTATCATTAGTGCTAGTAATGAATCAGAACATTCTGAAAGAGTTAAAAGTGTTCTGAAATGCTTTTCTGAGCATGGTATAAGATTAAATAAGGAAAAAGTAAAATTTATGGTTTCGGAAGTTTCATATTTAGGACATAAAATATCTCAGGATGGAATTAGACCTATTCCAGAAAAAGTTAATGCTATTTTGAATGCTCCTATTCCAAATAATATGTCACAATTGTTTTCATTTTTAGGCTTAATTTCTTATTATAGAAACTTCCTGCCTAATATTTCAGATGTTTTAGAACCTTTACATAGATTATTAGATAATAATGTAAAGTGGACATGGTCAGAAAAGCATGAAAAAGCGTTTCAAAAAGTTAAATAATTATTATGTACATCCCCTGTTTTAGAATTATATGATGTTAACAAAGATATAGTTTTATACTGTGATGCTTCTGAATATGGTATAGGGTCAGTTTTAAGCCACATTGTTGAGGGTAAAGAGAAACCTATTGCTTATGCTTCGAGAACGTTAAATAAAACTGAAAGAAATTATGCAATGATTGATAAAGAAGCTTTATCTGTAATGTTTGGTGTCACTAAATTTCACCAATATTTTGCTGGAAAAAAATTTAAAATTATAACAGATCGTAAACCTTTAATTAGATTGTTTGACCCTGTTAAAAAGGTACCTGATACATTATCACCTAGAATGCTGAGATGGTCATTAATGTTAGCTGGTTATGATTATACAATTGAGTATCGCAAGGGTAAAAATAATAAAAATGCTGACACATTAAGCAGATTACCCCTCCCAGAAACTATAAATATAGTGAGTAATCCTGCTGAAATAATGATAATTGGCCTATTACTTCTAAAACTATTGCAAAGTGGACAACTGAAAATCCTGTAACTAAACAAATTTTAGAGTGGGTGTTACGGGGGTGGCCGCGAAAGGTAAAACCAGAAGAATATCAACCATATTTTCGTAGAAGGGAGGAAATTTCCTGTCTAGAAAATTGTCTATTGTGAGGACTTAGTGATCGTACCAGAGGAAGGTCGTGAATAGATATTAAAATTACTGCATTTTGTTCATCAGGGTATATCAAGCATGAAAGCGAAAGCTAGGGGGATAGTTTGGTGGCCAAATATGGATAAAGAAATTGAACAAATGGTAAATTCTTGTAATAGATGTCAGATGTTTGCGAGGGATTGTCCCAAAATGGAGCCCTTGAAATGGAAATCTGAACTGCCCTGGGAAAGGATCCATATAGATCATGCCGGTCCTTTTGAAGGTAAAATGTTTTTAATAGTAGTCAATTCTTATACTAAATGGTTGGAGGTAGAGGTTGTACCCAGGTCTGATAGTAAAACTACAATTAAGGTACTAAGGAGAATTTTTGCTACATTTGGATTACCTGTTGAATTGGTCAGTGATAATGGTCCCACATTCACAAGTGATGAATTTGAGGAATTTCTTAAAAATAATGGAATTAAACATATATCTATTCTTCCTTATCATCCGTCTTCGAACGGACAAGCAGAAAGGTATGTGCAAACTGTGAAAAATTGTCTTAAAAAGCTAGATAAAAGTGACATAACATTGTCAATTTCAAGATTTTTGTTAGAAAATCATTCCACTCCTCATTCGGTGACTGGTAAAACTCCTGCTGAATTAATGTTTGGAAGGCCAGTTCGAACAGCCCTTCACTTGGTATTACCATCAAAACCTAAAATACAGCAACCCCTGCACAAATATAAGCTCCATGATTTAGTTTTTGTTAAAAATTTTGGAAAAGGGGAGAAATGGGTAAAAGAAAAAATTATGAAATTATTGGGGAGTAGATGGGTTTTAGTAAATAGATGTGACGGAGTAATGTATAAGCGTCACGTTGATCAGTTGAGACGAAATAAAGAGATAAGTGATGAAATACCAGAGAGAGTTGTAGAGATGAATCGAAATGATAAACTAATGTCAGACAAAGTTGAAAATATGGGACATAGTGGTAAAAATTACAGTAATTATGATAGGTATGAAAGGATTAACCAAAACCGTTTTTTGGGAATTAATGGAAAAATAAAAGAACAGCTTAATAAGGATGATACTATAGAACCAAGCCAATCTCAGCCTTCGCATGATATTGTGGCAGGTACAGTTGTGAGTAATAAAAATGATGTTACGACAGATATATCTGTGAAAGACAATTTGACTGAAACTTATGATGAGGACTGTAAGAAAAGTACTCCAGTTCGAAAAAGTCAAAGAGTAAGATTATCTGTAGTTCGTTTGAACTATGAGGGGAGGGGTGTTATATCCCAAACCAACCAAATCAGAATTAGTAGCGATCTTTATTAAAAGATGGCAGCACCATAAAGAGAGAGTTTGAGATTTGTGAGGCTTTGCATGTAGCCGAGAGTATTCCACGCAGTTGTAAGATGTGACTTGTTCTGAGAGCTGCGTTTTAGCAGCTGTTGTAAATATGTATAATAAACTATAAGTAATTTGATAGTTATGCCTTCTTCCTTAGTTAAGAGTAATTAGTTATAATAAAAGTGTGGCGATATAAAAGAATACATTATCAAAGTACACTGAAATCTCAAATCTCTCTAAGAATCTCAAAAAAAAATCTCATTTTATGAATGTTCTACCTATAAGTTTTGTTTGCACATCTTTTTTGGTGTTTTGGATTCTTTGACTAAATTCGCTTTTTTCCGCAATCCTTTGATGAAATTTGTATTTTTTCCACACTTTGGCGAAATTCGCATATTCTGCGATCCTTTGGCAAAATTTGCATTTTTTCTGCGATCCTTTGACAAAATTCTCTATTTTTTTTGCGATCTTGTTACGAAAATTGTGTTTTTTCCACGATATTTTGACGAAATGTGATCTTTTTGCGAGATCCTTTGATGAAATTAGTCTTTATTCTGCGATTTTTTGACGAAATTAGTTTTCTTGATTTTTTGACGAAATACTCTGTTTTGTTGCAGTCATTTTATGAAAATCGTGTTTTTACCACGATATTTTGATGACATTTGTGTTATTTCAATTTTTTTTTTAAAATGAAATTACGTGTCCCACGGGACACGTAAGAGCTATTTTTTTGCGTCCGGTCTCAGATTTCTCACATAATTTACGTGCTATAGCGTGTCTGCAGCATCCCTGATGCTAAAGTTGTAATATAAAAATATATTTAATGTAAGTTTAGGAGATATTATTATTGAATTATAATAAACTAGTGTAAATGCCCGTCCTAGGACGGTGGGTAAAAATTGTGTTTTTCACTTAAAATTTGAAAAACTGATAAAAAATAATTGACAATATGGCAGCGTTTAGATGAGCAAAGTTCGGCTAGTTTATGTTCTAATAAACACACAATTAGCATTTACAATATTTCTGGGTAAACCAGGTTTTCTGGCTAATATACTATAACAAAATTAAGATTTCTTAATAAAACAAAAATTTAACAAATATGCAATAAAACTGCATAGTTAAAACAATCTGCTGCAACTATTGAAATGATACTTTTTTTTAAAATAACAATTTGAAATTGTATTTTTATCGTTTACACCAACCCCCCCCCCCCCTCCCTCCAAAATTTTTGTTATATGTATATTGATTAATAAATAGGTATCTCGGGTTGAACCCCATCCAAAAGAATGAAGTGGAAGCATTGTTAAAGTGTTCTTCATGCCTGTTTGGTGTTTTTCTTCTGTTTACCCGTGGCTGACGTCACACAGCAGGAGTTGGACAGCTTCAAGTGATGTCATTTATGTCGTCTCCTTTAATCTTCATAGCTCCATGGTTTAAATTTTTTTTTCAATGAATCACAAAAGGAATGACTCTCTACCATAGCTTTTTATTCACGTTTTACGCACGAAGTGCGCTACGCTTGTTTTCTGAAATGACTGCGTAAATCATTGAAATTTTGTTGGTTTTGTAACTTTTATAGAAAATTAGTTTGAACAGAAGGGATTTCAGGTAAAAAAGATTTGCATTTAGGTAGATAAGTTTTCTCATATACATCTCAAATCAAAATTAAGCCTCACGTGGCTGCATCTTATCGGAGACTGGTAAGATTGATGGGTTTGCCCCGGATGCGTTACACTGCCTTTTATTATATAGAGATGTTCATTTTAATAATAAAAAATTGTTTATATAAATTTTTAAATTTATTATTGAAATTTATTTAAAATTAAGCTTTATATTACAATTAAAAAAAATTATTAATATTTTGTTTAGTAATCTAATTGATAATAAAAAATTACAAAGGAACTAAGGCCAACTATTCTTTATTAACTGATTTACTAAAGATCAAAATAGAAATCTGAAAAGAAACTTAAAAACATTAGGGAGGACACAACCTGAGCACTTTCATTACTAACCCAGCACCTTAACCACTGAGCAAGGTCTTTTACAGTTATTTTTCACCAGAAGTGGAAAAAAATAAGACATTTGAATTAATACAGTGATAACTTGTCATGCACTTGCAATGAAATTCCCATAAAATGGCAGAAAAATATAGTCCCATTTTTGAACTGGATTAAATTTTAAAAAGTTTTTCTAGAGAAAAAGAAGGTGTTACGTGCTTCATCTAAAACCGATGAATTTTATTCATGAATTTTTTTTAAATCGCCCGTTCCATTTTGGAGAAAAAAAATTATGACAACATCCTATCAAGACACCTTCCCATGTTACTTTAAAATGGGTATCGAGGTCTTAAAATATACTGCATATAGAAATGTAAAAATTTCAGAATAGGAGTAAACAGCAGATATGACTGTTTTAAAAAAATCAGAATGATGTGTGATATGTATGTGCTGAGATATTAAATGTCGGCTTTTCATTTTTCTTGAGTTAGCTGTATACATTAAGTGATAGTATTCTACGATTTTGGTCTAAAGCAGTGTCACTCGGGATACTATCATCCCCCATGATCTGTAATAGAATGATCATTTGTTATTATTTGTTTAATTTTGTTCATTTTATCTGTTTTTTAGAGTTCTGGCAGTAATGTGGGAACAGTTCTTCGACCATCAGAAATTTATTATAACAAATTGACCCCTCTGCTTAAGGAAAAGGTATGTACTATATTATATGCTTATTCTGTATTGTTTTATAAAATGTGCATAAGGTTAAATTTTCCTGTATGAAAAGTTGATTCTATTGTTTGTTTTTTGTTTTCTTTTTTTCATTTAATCATGCTATTATAATAAATAAGATAACGCCTTTTATTTTTCTTAGAAAATGAATGATTTTTTATTTTTCTATGTATATATTCCAGAATTTGAATTGTTTGGATAATCGCAAAGAGTGGCCCCTCTCTGTAATGCTTGAGGTTTTAAAACAGCTGATGGAAGAAACTCCTGATAATTTACTTGCTAAGTATGTTTTGTATTTTAAAAGAACTATGTTTATATAAATATGAAAAGTCAGATATTTAATTTCATATATTTTCTTTTGTAGAGAACTATGGTGCTCCTGCAGTAGTGCACTAGAGTGGTGGAATGTAACTCAGACATACAATCATTCCACAGCAGTGATGTCAATTATTGGATATATAATAGGTTTAGGAGATCGTCATTTAGATAATGTACTTGTTGATTTATCTACAGGGGAGGTAATTTATCTTTAAATTTACCTTTTTTGTAATAATTTATAAAATTTTGATTCTGATTTAAGCCACTTGGAACTGTTACATATTTATTTAGAAATGTAAGCATAAAATAAAATAACATATCAGTTGTATAGATAAATATATTTATAAAGAATTAATTTAACACTCAAGGGAATCTTTCTTTTTCCAGTATTAAAAAGTGTTTTTTGAACTTTAATGACAAACTTTGTCTCTGTTTTACTTTATCTTGCTCTTTTTTATTTTAACCCTTTACTAATTAGATACTGGCTGTAAAATTTTATCTTTGCATCAGAAGTGATAAATTTTAATTAATCTAAAAATTTTGATGTTGTTGATTGTGCTTTGTAAAAAAAATAAAGCAATAACATTTAAACATACCACAGAGAAAAATATATAATTGAAAGAAAATAAATGGAGTCTGCATTCATTTACTTTTAAAATGATGTGTTACTTCCAAGTTTACATTTGGTTTTAAACAAACCAAATGTAAACTTGGAAGCAACACATAAATGAACATATCAACAATAGAATCGAAAATAGAAATGTGTATAATGCGTATAAAAAAAGGGGTACACCCCTACTAACTCTCCCTCAATCATTGTATAAAAATGTATTCAGTTAATAATAACATCTACTAATTAATTAATGCTATTAGGCCCATGTTAAGGAGGTGGGTCGGGCAATCCTGGGTGCAAAAATTAAGAGAGCAACAAACTTATACTACCAATCTCGTTTTTTTCTTTTTTTTTTTTTTGTAAAAAAAAAGTTATGTACAGTATCAGACCTCTTATCTGGCATTCTGAAAACTGGCATTTTTTACAATCTCATCGTGGAATTTAAAAAAAAAAAAAAAAAAAAAAAAAAAAAACCCTATAATATTAAAAATATTTTTGCTTAGAATTTGTTTTTTTTTTTTCTATTTTTTAGCCACATCTTACTGTTAAGGGGGGGGGGGGGAGAGATGCACAAATACCGTAACATAACCCTAAAGAAGTTTTTTTTTTTTTATTGGTTTTTTTCTTCGGTGTTTAGAGTTTGTTGAAAGAATGAATGAGATAAAAAGCATGATTATACTCTCCTGCTTCAAGGTTGAAGGGCAGAATGTCATTCATTCGTTTCAGGAGGGGGAAAAGAAACTCTTGCCTTTAAAAAGGGCAATCAAACACAAACGTGCTTATCCTTTTTCAGTCATGTATTTATGCAGTTCTGCCATTGTATGCTTATTTTTGCATCTGTGTTTGTGCAATTTCATTTTTCAATTTACGATGGCTAAGAGACTTGGTGAGAAAAGCGATTCACGTGAGGGAAAAAAAATCTCTAAGCATTTCCCAAAAAGTCGGAATCTTAAAGAAATTAGATGAAGGTTATTCAGTAAAATTACTTTGTGAACAATATGGCATTGGGAGCTCGACAATTTATAATATCAAAAAACAGAAAAGGGCGCTGTTAAAATTTTGCACTGACAGCGACTCAAAGAAGTTAATAGATGATCGAAAAACATTACATGAATTTCGATGAGGTTTTAATAGAATGGATTCAACAATGAAGTGAAAAAGTGCCTTTAGATCACTCATTAATTATCGCACAAGCTAAAGTGTTCTATTTAGGTGAACATTTAGGATAAAAAACAGAGTGTGATTATTCCTGTGGATGGTTTAATAAATTTAAAAAACGTCATTGCTTGAGGATATTAAGCATTTATAGAGATAAAGTGTCAGCAAATGATGAAAAAGCAGAGTCTATCTGCGAAGAATTTTCAAATATAATTTCTGATGGTCTGTATTCACTGGGACTTGTTTATAATGCAGATGAAACGGGTTGTTTTGGAAATACCTTTCAAGAAAGACATACTTAACTGCAAAAGAAAGTGCTTCATCCAGTATTAAAGATTGTAAAGAACAACTTACGATTCATGCAGACATTCATAAGTGTAAATTGTTAATTATTGGGAAAAGTAATAAGCCCCAAGCCCTAAAAAATATGATCATCTTGCCAGTAATTTACAGAAGTAATAAACATGCTTGGATGACCCAAGAATGTTTTACAGAATGGTTTCAAAATTATTTTGTACCAAAAGCAAAGAGTTACTGCAGTAAAGTAGGGCTTCCTGATGACTAAAAAATTTTACTTCTTTTAGATAACTGTACAGCCCATCCTAAAGCAGATGCACTTGAAAAGGATAATGTTAATGTTATTTTTTTTAGCTTCAAATTGTAAGTCCTTGATCCAGCCAATGGATTGCGGTAGTCTAAATTCTCTTAAATGTTCCTACATAGCATTTTTCATTTGTAAGTTTTTACAACATTGTGATTCTGGAAACAGAATAAATGATTTTCAAAAAAGTTCACCGTTAAAAATGCCATTTGGTCTATCGCTAATTCGTGGATTAGTGTGAAACAAAGCATGCTGATCAACTCTTGGCATATCTGGCTTGCTTCAGTTTTTCTTAGAACTGTTCGAGTATGTTAAAAGCATTTCATGTGAAGCGGAATTTGGTGAAAAAACAATAGAAGACTCATTAAATGCCAATAAAAATGCGCCGACTGTGCTTACAGATGAAGAGATTGCCAGCAAGGTACTTAAAAAAAAAAAAAGACACCAATTCAAGTCCTGAAGATAACGATGTAGAAGAGACAGAAAATGCAGAGACTATATCCATAGAATGTTTTATTGAATTAATGAAAGAACTTATCCGCAGAATGGAACAAAAATCTTTTTTTAGAGAACATGATATTTTATCTGTATATAAGATACAAGAAACATTATTATTAGAACAGCCAAACTATTTAAAACAAGAAAAGATTAGCAATATGTTTGCAGCCATGGACAAAAAAATAAGAGATTTTCGAAAATGTAAAGTTATTGTTATTATTAATGTTTTAGAAATTTCTGTCATGAATAGTAAGTATTTTTCTTTTTCCAACGAAAGGATGTACATTTTTCGTTTCAAAGTTCGTCTCTTATCCCACACCCAAAAACAAATTTCTGACTTCTTCCTTTTTAACACTTTCAAACATAGTTGAAAAGTGTTTATGAATTGGGTTTGTCTGTCCGTGCTCTAACTGGCAGAAATATACTCTGATTGCCATGTAATTTATATACGTTATTGAGGATCACCATGGCATGTTCGGCATTGAAAATGAAGCGTGTTCATTTACAAGGGCACTATATATTAAGGTCTGTGGGGGAAAATAATTTGTGATGCATTTTACTAGTGTTACAAAATTTTAAACTTTGTGATATTTTTATACATTATTGAAGTGCACAATAACATAGTTACTATATAGAATGTGTAATGTATAGCACTTACAGTATACATAGAGTGAACTCAAAAATATTGTGAAGAAAAATTGTTTGCAGCATATTTTAATGATGTTATTCCGTTACAAACATAATGAAATTGATATGAATTTTTGAGGTGCACTAATAAATGCTTTCTGTAGAATATGAGGTACAAAGCATTTATCATTCATTTACAGGGTCCAAGGTTGTTTGTTTTAAATCAGCTTGATTTAAATCTGGATTTAAGTCACATGATTTTTTAAAAAAAATCTTTGATTTAAATCTGTTTTTTTTTTTAACATTGATATTTACAGGATAACTAAAAACCAAATTAATCATTTATGTTATATATAAGAAAAGTCATCCCTCATGTCAGATTAAAAATTACATTTTAATAAATTTAAATTAAACTTTTATAAATTCAAAATACTATTTTATAAAAGTAAATGCAATGGTATAATTTAAAATATTATCTATCCATAGTGCATTCCCCCAAAATACTGATAAATGCTCTCATTTTTAAATTGTTTTCTTTTTTAAATGATCACTTCATTTTTGCAAGTTAGATGTTTCAGCTAAAGTTAAATCTATTTAATATAACAAATAGCATTTTCAGTAGAGTTACTTCCTCTAAAGCATGTTACACCATAATTCACAAATTTGTTTTATGTTTAGTTGCTTAGACCTGCAAATTACTGTTTCCCATATGTTGGTGATTATTATATTGATCAAATATATGATCAATACTTGGACTAAGTATATATAACATAATAAATATTTCAACTGTTTTTCTAACATAGAATTATAGAATTCCAAATTTTATCTCTATTCTATAACTAAAAATACTTTAATCCCTGTGACTGATCAGCTTTTCCCTTTCTTTTCCTATAATTCATTGCTTACTGCAATGGAAATATTATTGTAGCTTATTCATGGGTCTGTCCAGGATTTATGTGTTCTGTTTTTGTGAAATTGTGAATATTTTTTTAATCAAAAAATATAATCAGAATTTTGTGAATTTGAATTTATCATTATGTTATGTTCTTGTTTGTTCTTAACAAGATCATTCATCCTAAAGAGATCCCTGTTATTTCTAAGCTAAGCAGCCATTCCTACTGTCAAGTAAGCATTATTGATTGCTGAAATTGTCATTGGCTGAGGGCTAAATAACACTGACAATTGATAGTTTTAGACTTTGTTATGTAGTTATCTTTCATTTGGTAACTCTTTTGTGAATCATTAGATTAGTTTAGTATAGTGTGAATCACAAGTTGAAACAATAACGCCATTTACTAATACCAGGTACAATACTGTACTGTGCCTAGTATTACAGAAAGGTTTTGGATTGGTTGATACATAAGAAAAATGGCTGGCAGAAAGAAATATCCAATGTGGCTTTATTTTACACATGCACACACACACAAAAAAAAAAAATACTATTACAGTATGGAACCAGTTATCCAGTATGATATATCCAATTCATTGGTTACAAAAAAAAAAAAAAAAATGGCATACAGTGGTAGTTTGCCATGAGCATTGCTTGGAATAATAAAATATGTAATAATATGTAAAATAGTATAAATTGATGCGAACATCTAGCATTTGAAATAGATAGCATATTTAATTAGACATTTGATATTTTGATTTTTATGCAAAGAAAACAGAAGAACTTTTGTTTCCAAGGTCCCATAAATTGTTTTCTTTGAAACTCTGATTAACTTTTGATCTTGTTTGGATCTGATTCTTAATCTAATAGTCAATTAATTCTTAATCTAATAGTCAAATCTAATAGTCAATGGGATTAATTAATCCCATTAATTCCATCTAACTTCCGATTCTGCTTTTAAAATATTTGTAAAAGCAAAAAGCATATTAAAGCCTTTAAGTATTTTGAAATGCGTTTTTTTCTTTTACATATCAGCTCATATTTTTGTGAAATAAACAAGACAGCATTTCCATGCATTGACTACGCTTTATATCAACATTGTTTTGGCGTTATCTATTGGCAATCATTATAAATGAAGGAATTATTGATTGAAATTATAGTTTTTTATATTTAAAAAAAAAATGCAGAACATAATGATCTAATCCGAGATCATTTTTTAAACGTTTCCATTATATAATTTTATAATTTCATGCAATATAAATAAAATTAATATTTTAATTATTATGATTTTTGGTAAATTTAAATTTAGTTTTCTTAATTTTTAAGAAGTTAATATTTATCTGCTTATTTTTTTAAATTTTGTTTACATTATAAATAAAGTGATTTTTTTTTTCTTTTTCAGGTATAATTGATATATAAGATGCTATCATGAAAATTATTTTTCCATATTAAAATTACAATTTTGTTTTTACTCCTAAGTTATGTTAAAATTTTACTATATTAAAACTCAAAATTTTATCTACATTGATTAATTAATATATGTAGTACATTGTATTGTTGTACATTGTATCCTTACATTTTAATTACATTTGATAAAAAATGTAAATTTTATTTTCAATGCAAGCAAATTAAATAAAAAATTTTTGAAAGAAATAACAATAATTTTTTATTTATATGGAATGAATTTTTAAAGTTACAAAGTTGAAGTTTTCAAAAGTTGATCTTGAATTAAATCAATGCGTCCTTCACATTTCCTATAAAAACAACAATTTTAACTAAGTTCATTCTTTTATATTAATTGCCAATAGATGGCACAAAATCCATGTTTAGAAACAAAACACAAAGCTTCATTAATTGATGAGTAAAAACCACTGTCTTGATCTACTCCTAATAAAAAGCGGTTTATTGAGCCATTTGTTATTGAGATTCATTCATTTTTATAAAAATAATATATTTTAAAATAAAAAAAACTTGAATGCATTGAATGTTTAATTCGTTTCGTGAAATCTTCAGAAATTGTTTCACTTTGCTAATTTTTATTATTGTTGCAATAAATACTGTTTGTTTTGTCCGATTAATAAACTTTTTCAGAAAATGAATATTGAGTAAATAAATAAAAAATATATCCTCATCATTTGCATTTGTAGAAATCATTTGTCATTTTTAAAATGTACTTTTCTATAATACTAACCTTTTAATAATAAAATCTTCATTCTGTTTGTTTATACGAAGTCTTATGGAAATGAAAAGCAGATCAGCATTCCGTCATTTTTTACAGTGGTTATATACTAGTTTTGGATTAATACTTATTTCTATGTAAGAAGAGATATTTAAATAAAATATTATTAACAATTTTTTACTGCATGCTTTTGATGTCTGGCTCTGACGACAAAATTTTTGTTCAGGCTCGTATTTCAAATCATCACATTGACAAAAAAAAAAAAAAAAAAAAAAATCTGTAGTAAGCACTTTTATGATTTTTGTGTGTGGCATTGTCATTATTGTTAATTTTAGAAATAATTGTTGCTGACAATGTACATGATCTTTTATATTTAGAAATTATTTTGCTTAAGAAAAGTATTTTTAATTCAAAAAATTCACACTTCGTATAATATGTCACTTTTGCTGTGTTTCGGCCAGTTTTTTGCACATTTTAGTCACTTTTTTTGGTCTTTTTGTCACTTTATTGAAACCATTATTACAGTTGCATGCCTGTAAAAATATAAACTTTATTAATTAAATATGCATGTATTTACTTTTTATTTTAATAATTTTCCTTGCAGTGTTTTGAGTGCATCTTAGTCCTTTTCTCTCTTAAGTGACTTTATTATTGTGTTCGTTCAATTTTACCGTTTTAAAAAATCACGAAGATGCAGAAGATTTTTACTAAAAATAGAAAAAACAATTTAGTTATTGAGAATGAGGTCAGATGTCAATCTATTTTATTTTCATAATGTATCATTACTTTACTAGTATAAGCTTCTTCATTTATTTAGAATGTTTATTTTTCTGCAGGTTGTTCATATTGATTATAATGTTTGTTTTGAGAAAGGCAAAAATTTAAGAGTTCCTGAGAAAGTTCCATTTAGAATGACACCAAATATTATGACTGCCCTTGGCTTAACAGGTATTGAGGTAAGATTTCTATTTTTTCATTATCTATTTACAGCACCTTTTAATGTGATTGGGTGATCATTCAGAACATTTTCTTGATTGAAAGGTATCATCACATCGTTCCATGGTTTTAAGTGAAAATATTATGCATTTTGAAGATCATTTGCCTTGTGCCGTGTTGCAACTTGTCTAAATATTTCAAGACACAACATATAAAATTTTACCCAATCTTAACAAGGATTTTGTTTTGCTGATTTTTGTATTAAAGTTGTGGCTAGATAAAATCTCTTGCATCTTAACTAATTAAATAAGTTAGACCTTTGTGTAATAGCATGAGTTGTGAAACTTGTTCAATCTTGATTTTTTTTAATAAAGAAAAAATGGATTTTTATACTGTATTGTTATAGGAACCAAAGAAGAAACTTTAAAACAATTTTAGTACAACGAAATTTAATGTTCACTAGCTGTGTGTCAACTAGATGTTGTGTGTTTATATTGTGTGAGATTGTTCAATTTCTCGACTGAAAAAGAAATCTAATATTATTGTACAGTTAGAAAAAATTTTAACAATTATTTTCTTAAATATTAAATTTCAAGTAAGAAATGATGCTTACAGTGTAGGTTAAATACAAAAATTGCATAAATTACATTTTGGAGATTACGGGATATTTGATACAAAACTTTTATTTCTCAAAAGCAGGGTTCTAAAAAACTTTTTATTGTAACACTACTTGTTTTAAAAAGTAGCGACAACAAACTATTTTTCAAAAGTAATCACTGCTTTGCTACTTTCAGATTTTATTAAGGGATTCAATTTACACTCAAAACTGAAGACAAGGATTAAATAATACAGTGATCCCTCGTTATAGCATGTCTGTTGGGATACAATTAAATAAGTGCGAAGGAAATTAAAAATTAAGAAAGAAAACATACAAGAAAATGTTTTGTCTTCAAAATGTTAGTTTATACACATATTACAAATTTTTTATTGAAATTAAGGGAGATACATAATACGATAAATTTTTAAATGCAGTTACAAAAATCTGAAGTGACTCCAGTTGACTTTATGAACATTTTACAGAATACTGTGTGTTCAAATAAATAGTAGTATAATAAATAAAAACTTAGATCCTAATTTTACAAAGATGAGCTCTGAGAACCTGAAAAGTGAAGAACTTTAATATACATGTGTACATCCACATGTACCTATGAAATCATTCTAAAAACAGTGAAAACAGATTCATGGAACCTCAAAATGTTAAAAATATATCAATATTTCCACAATCAGGTTTTTATTATAATTGTAATACTTTCTTTACACTCAGGGGCACCATTTCAGAAATTTATTTATTTATTTATTTATTTTTTTTTTTTTGAGGGGGGGGGGGGGGGGGAGGACAATGACAAAGTTTTCATTGAGGGCAGTGGCATAGCCTAGGGTGGAATGCAAGTGAGAAATGTTTACTTTAAAATCATGGATACAAAATTCCGTTTTACACATATTTCCGTCTTAGCCTGTATGACTTCAAGATATTGACTATTAAATTTTTTAGTTTAAGACGGGTTCTGTTTTCACAAGTATCCTCTAAGACTGTTATAACATCCACTGTACAGTACCGTTTTTAAGAGCATAGATATATTACAATATAACTTGTCAAAATATACAAAAAAAAAAAAAAAAAAAAAAAAAAGCTAAAATGAATTCAGAACGCATAAAAATGTACCGGATATTTCCATAAACTGGATTTTATCATGATTACAATACTTCCCTCACCCTGCATATGTGTGGAAAATAAACATGCAATTAAATTACAGCTTATTTTTTCGTGATGCACAAAAACAGAGTTAGATGTATGAACTCACGTGATAATGAAAGGCTACTCTTGTATGCAGCATATTTATGAACAATCGTAATGCTGCATAATTTTTGTTACTATTCTTATTCTAATTATTGCATTGTGATATAAAATTACCATTTACGTTATTCACCAATAGATTTGTTTCTTAACTCTCCAACATACTCTGTATATGGTTATTGTATTGAATTCTGTTGAGAGTTAATTTTATTAAGCTGTCAATTTTTATAATCTAGAAAATTACAGAAAATTAAATTTACTTGGCCGGCAACAGTAAGAAAAATTATCTGTTGGCATTTGCCATCTTCGATTCCGTTTGCCACAAAATATTGCTCTAAGCGTTTAGTGTACAGAGTCCAAGATTCATTTGATGTGTCAAATTCTTTCGTCTGTCAGAATGAACCCATCTTAGGCTTTTGCGGTTTTTCCAGCAGCAAGCAGCACATACTCTTTCGATCTGCCTTTTAGGCTTAGTTTCGCGTGGCGGTGACTCGCAACTCTGCGACTGTGTGCTCGGGGGCACGATCCCTAAGGTGCATTTCATACAATTAGGTATTGCATTTTCAGTATTTTAAAATTTCAGAAATTCAGAGTATTTTATTTTTGAAAAATAAAAATGTAGGTATTTTTACGTTATTTTTTACTTACGTTGTGACATTGTATTTATTTTTCTTAAACTAATTAACTATTTAGAAATCTGATTCGTAGTATTATAGAACACATTGTAAGAAAAACACAAAGTTTTTTTTAAAAAAGTTCAAAATTGTAAAAGAATTTTAAAATTTTCCTTAATTTTTTCAAAAATAAATTAATTTTTTTAATTTTTATCACAAGACTTGCATTGTTCTTGATTAAATCATTTTTCTTTGTAAAACCATTTAATAATATGTGAAAAAAAGTACCGGGTGTCCCAAAAAGGACTGACTGATTTTAAAATTCAATAACTTGCAAACGGTGACAGATATTTAAAAAATTCTTGCAGGAGGGTTATGGATAAGGTCAAAAGTTTTATTACAGTGATTTTCGATTTTAGTTCGAATTACAAACAATAGATGGCGCTGTAAGCAATAGTCGCTAAATACAGGCTCGATTTCTCGTCCTTTCTCTTGTTCCATGCTGAAAAAGGAGATGGAAATGTATTATCCGGGCCACGAAGTACCAAAAATCGAGCCTGAATTCAGCGTCTATTGATCGCAGCGCCATCTATTGTTCGTAATTCGAACTAAAATTGAAAATCACTGTAAAAAAACTTTTGACCTTATGCATAACCCTCCTGCAAGAATTTTTTAAATATCTGTCACCGTTTGCAAGTTATTGAATTTTAAAATCAGTCAGTCCTTTTTGGGACACCCGGTATTATAAAACACTGGAATAATAATTTTAAAAAATTCAAAGGTTAGTGAGTCTTTAAGTTGAAATATAACTTATGTTTTTTTAAAAATTAATAGAAAGTATCTATGTTACATATATCTGTGTCTAGAAAGCTTGTTATTAAATATTTCCCTTTCATGATGTGGAGATATTAGACTGAAAAATGACTATATGCATTTTCAGAAAATTATTCATCCTATCATAGGAACACATGCATAAGAAAATTATCTGATCCAATTTTGTATTTTATAAATGTTTTAAAATACATAAATATCCTCATTTACATTGAAATTATTATGGTTAAATATAATATACATTTGAAAATATGTAATTAGTATGAAACTCATTGTCATTCATTAAGATATTGTAATTTTGAAAAGTTAATAGTGGGATGGGGTGCTTGTAACAGGGTCGGACTGGGCTGGGGAAAAGGGTGCAGATCTTGGATTTTCAGTGGGTGCAAAAATTTTAACGAATTCACATTAATAGTACTTTCTTGTGTTGTATCTGGCTTGACAAGGTTTAACACATTTCCATAGCACCAAGTATGAAAATGGCTTAGTATTTTATTTCTGAGTCTAGATAGAGGTTTTTGCTATATTCTCCGTGCATTTTTAAAGCTCCATCAAATCTACACAATGTTATGCAATTTTCAAAATGAATCATCTGATATCTAAAAGTTCCAGCAAAGTGAAAACAGATTAGATTGTATACTTGGGGTAGGACCAAGAAGATAGTAAGGTGAAAGCCTGATACTGCCTATTTACATCCCCTGGCTTAATATGGTTGCAACATCTGGCGATGTAGCACTCATTTTGGCGACATAAAATTAATTTTGAATTGCGTTTGCAAAAACCTTATTTCAAAGATTTTTTTTTTTCGTCATTCTTTGAAAAATTAAATACAATTGGTTATTTGCAATTTATCACCAAGGCATATTTTTTAAATTAGAATAAAATACATTATTTTCCAAGAACATTTCAACTTTGACAGTAATCTTGAAAATTAAAATAAACTGAAAGGAAAAAAAATAAACATATTGTTGCAGTTTAACATCACCTATAATTTATTTTTACCACCTATAATTTTATTATTTTGTAAGGGAGTCATAATTGTTTTGTTGAGAAATGTTTTTTAGAGCTAATACAAATGTGTTTCTAATCAGGTTTAAAGTTATATGTATGTAACACGTAACAGGTATCTACTATCTAGCATTGCTTAATGTGCAATTTTGAAGAACCACGTGAATTCACATTTGTATTTTATATAAAGTCTTTTCATTCAAAAAAAAAAAAAAAAAAAAAAGAAAGAAAGAAAAAAAGAAAAGAAAGAAGGAAAGAAAGAAAAAAAAATAAAGAAAGAAATAGAGAAAAAGAAAAAAAGAAAGAAAGAAAAAAGGACAATTGAACAGTAATTTCATTTTCGTTAGAGAGGGCCACCCTTCCTGAAACCCCATTTAAGATATACTGTCCGACCTCATTATCCCAACACCCGGTTTTTCCCGTCATTCTGCTTATCACGTCAGTTTTTCAAAGTCCCGATTTTCTATATATAATTTTAATGTAAACTCCGGATTTTATGTCATTGAATAATTTACAACTCCCTATATCCCGAAGGTTTAGGAAAATTGTCCATTTTCCAAAAAGCAAGTAGTCATAAATCTGATTTTTATTCTTTTCAATTTTGTTTTTGCGTTTATTTTGTTAAATAATAATGTTTTATTGCTTAACCCCTTGAGGGGCGGTGGGATATATTTTATCACACCTATGATTAATGAAGATTTGCACCAGAAAAATTTTATGAAATTTTACTTTTCTAACTTTGATGGAAAAAAGTTGTAAAATTGCTTTTCCTTATTTTGAAATAAAATTTTTCTAAATTTCCGGTGGGAATTCTGCATTGCACAAACGTAATTGTTTCACCTTCAAGGGGTTAAAACTGCAAGAACAGTTATGAATTTAAAATTGTGTTAAATTAATTAAAAATGCAGCTTTTTATAAACATATTTTTTTCCGACACCGGTTACTGCAACACTCCGCTTATGACGACACTTTTTTCTGGTCATTTGAGCGTCCGGATAACGAGATTCGACTGTATTTAAAAATTTTGAATGTAAGAAGGAAAACAAATCTAAAGGGAAACAAATTATAGCATGTATGAGTATACACTATAAAAATATGTAAAATAAACTTTTAAGCTTATTTTTATTATTAATATTTTCCCTTTATTTTTAATTCAATCTCATATTCATGCCAAAACTTCTATACTACATTAGCATGATTATGCAATTTTTTTTCTAATATTGCCTATAACCATAAAAATTCCTATTCAAGACAATTTTTAAAACATATGAAAATAAAAACTAACTTAGGAATTTAACAATTAAATAATATTTAATATTCAGAAATAAATTTATCAGCATTTAAAGAGAAAAGAGAAAAAAAAAATAAAACAAAAAAGTATTAAATAGTAATGTTTTTAACAGTTCTTATTTTTTTTCAAGGATTTAGAGCCCCCCTCCCCCTTTGCATATGCCTATGTTTCTGTTAAAAATAACTCGAATTTGCCAGTAGAAAAATTCGTATTCGAGCGGAATAACTTTCTTCAACTTTTTTATTTACAACCTCAGCATTATAAATAAACACCTTTCTATTCCTTTTATTTTGCATTTTTTATTGTTTTAAATATTTTATTGTCATGCTTGGTATCCATTTGGGTTAAAATTTTCCGATACGTTCAAATCCACAAAAATTGTTTCAGTATTTTAAAAAGTTTCAAAAATAAAAAATATATATTGCAGATTAAAAACCGCAATCTTAGAGTAATTATCTGTTAACACACTGGAAATTGGGGAGACGTTATCTCTAATAGGTTTACATCTCTGTACAACACATGTTCATTAGCACCAAAATTTCGCCGAAGCGAATAAATACATTTTTATATAAATTTAATATATACATATCATAATAGTGACAAATTTCAACTTAAATCAGTTTCATTTAGTCAATGAATCGCTTTTGCATTAAAATTTTGAAAAAAAAAAAAAAAAAAAGATATCGGGTGAAATTTTATTAAAATAGTCAACGCACTTCTTCTTGTTGCGGAAGTATAACGATCGCAGTATATTCAATACTATCAAGTTCCTCGTTCCCCAAGTATAGTATAGATTACTGATATCCACGCTATAGCCTTTCTTATTTTATACTTTTGTCGATAGATACCTACCTTATAAAAGTCAAGGGGGAAAAATGATTGCTCCCTACTTATTTTCCTGCAAATGAACGTATGAAAAAGACATAGACACCAATTGATTGGGTATAATATCTACTATTAAATGCTATTCATAAATATTGCTTTGGGGACTGTCTACATATTGAAAAATGCACGAACATTGATTTTTCAAAAATTTTGTATTTGAATTCATTTTTAGCCAGTAAAGAGATATATTTTATGTAATTTTCTTAAATCTTAATATGGCTATAAAGCAAAAAGTGTTAGGGGTTTATCCATAAATTTCGGAAAATAAAATGAAAATCTTACAAGAAAAAATGCCAAAAACACTCAGTTAGTCACCAGTAAAATTATACAAGAATTTTAAATTTATAATAAACTTACTTTAAATTAAACAAAATCCTTCAGTGTTTTTGATAAGTTTGTCACTTTTTTTCTGTAGCTCTTTTGATAAAAATGACGGTCCCCTTAAATTATGGAAAGACAAAATTTCTCTGTACTTCGAAAACTGACTATTGAAATGAGCTGTAAGCTTACACATCTATGTCTTTAATGATTGCGATTTTTTGCAAGTAAAAATTAATGAAGGTCATAATTCATATTTTTTAATATGAATTTATTAATAGTTTTCATAGTTAAAAAAATATTTTTGAATAGAGGAAGAAATTTGTAATCTAATCTAATCAGTGCACCTCCTTAATAAATTATTAAAAAGATCAATCAAATGATTTTTTTATGCAAATATAAATTAATGTTTCTCAAATGAGTTTAACTTTAGCATCCTCAAATTTAAACTCTTCTAACTCTATCAAGATTTAAGATAATGTATATACATAATTGCTTTCTCGATCCAAGAATCTCAAATAAGGAATAAAAAATACGTGTTATTTTTTGAAAATTTAATGTTTGCACAACTTTTAATGTGTAGGCAACTTCGGAAACATCATTTAAACATAACAATAATTAGCAGGACGCTCCTTTGCACTTAAATGGCTAGATTCATTCTTCGTAATTTAGTACACTTCTCAGAATGTATGTGTACAACAAAGGAAAAAATAAGGCACTTAGGGGCACGAAGTTTTCCCTGGATGAGGGCGCACCAGGCTGATGGGCCGGCGGGCCAGTCTCAGCCTGGCTTGTAATATTTTAAGAGTGATTATGTTAGTGGAGATATTATATTGAAAAATAACTAATATGAAAATTAAGACAAT
Source organism: Maratus speciosus (assembly GCA_963932465.1). Classification (NCBI taxonomy): domain Eukaryota; kingdom Metazoa; phylum Arthropoda; class Arachnida; order Araneae; family Salticidae; genus Maratus; species Maratus speciosus. The sequence continues at coordinate 373,239,292 of OZ010789.1, read as the reverse complement.
CATTCTTATTTTACTTGCACATTATTAAATGGAGTTGGCTTTGTGGATGTTTTCCTTCTTGGTTTTTGAGTACATTTTACATCTTAAAATTTAAAATAAAATTACTTTTTAAGGATTTAAATTAAGTGTTATTTTTTTTTTTTTTTTTTTGTTAAGGGTGCATTTCGAACATCTTGTGAACATGTCTTAAAAGTTTTAAGACGAGGAAAGGAGACACTTCTTACTTTGTTAGAAGCATTTGTGTATGATCCTTTAGTTGACTGGACTCCTGGAAATGAAGGAGGTTATACAGGTGCTGTTTATGGTGGTAGGCAAGCTTGGGCAACTGAAGCCAAGCAGACAAGACAAAGTATGGAGCTTGAGATAGCTTTTTCAATGTTTGCCATACGTATTGCAGAAATGAAAGGAGAATGGCTAAAAAATAGGCAAGTATAATTTCTTATACATATAGGTTCGTTAAAATGATTTTACATGCTTTTAGTCTATAACCTTTTATTGAGTATTTTTATGGATTATTTATGTATGGTAAATTCTGTCTAAGGTAGACTCTGTGTAAGATGAAAATCTGTCTAACTCGGAGAGGTTTTTAAGTGCCGGTGAATCCATGAATATAGAGTACACTTTGTCTAATGCGGAATACTATAACAAAAAATTATCTCTATCACACACAATTCAATTTTGAATAGAGTCAGCACAATTAAACCTCACAAAAGCAAAGCTGAGTTATAGCATAACCTTGAATGAATTTTTATCCCTTTCAGTTGGTTATACATATAATATGTATTGGATGTAATGAACATCTGGATGAAGAAAACAAAATTTTATCCAATGATAATTCTTTATAGTATAACTTGACTGTATATATATTTATATATATGAAATGATTCCGCTGATGTTTCCTTCTACTTAATGTGGGATGTAGATGTGCCGTAGTAAATAATTGACTCGGGACCTCTCTTTTTTAGTGAATTCTGCTTATTTAAGACATTTGCAGTACAAGAGAGTTGCGAGTTCGCAGAGGCCACAAGATACCATATATTTCTTGAATCGCATAGTTGATCTTTTAGAGGCACCTCAAAAGGTCTGAGCTCTTCAGCTGAGCACACAAGTTTTTATTATGAAGTTTTGATATTTTCCAGCAGAGGGCGAAAGTGTCAATTTGGGAGGAAATTTCAATTTAATTGGCTCAATGCTCTTTAAAACCCATTTGTGCCTGAATTTTGGTTTTCTCAAATGTTTTGCTAAAATCACTTTAAAATATTGCAAAATGAACTGGAAAAATACTAAAGAAATTACACTTAAAATTTTTGGTATTTATTTAATAAAATGTAAAAAAACTACATATGAGTATTTCTAGTAGAATAATATGTTTTGTCTATATTTATATTTAAAAAGTTTTTAAATTGTATAATATATACTATAATTAGTATTTTTATGAACTACAAAAAAAATATATTTATTTCTTTACTGAGACTAATAATGTTATAACTATTATTAATAATAAAATACGAATAATTGTATTGCTGATTTAAAAACAATTTATTTCATAAATATATTCAAAAGGAGATTACATAAATAACTGTCTTCTAAATGTCTAACAAAAATATGTGCCCATTTGGATGGTACAAAAATGCATAAAAAATAGGCTTAAGCATTTAATTTCGCAATTTAAAAAAATACATATTTAAAAAAAGTCTACAAGCCAAGATTGTGACTTGCGATTTTGGATCCTTCATAGAGATAATATAAATAAACTTACTTTTTACATTTCGCCATCTTGAAAAATTAAAAAATGTATAAACACCGAAAAAAGCCTTCATTTAAACAAATAAATATCCACCTTATGCTGTCATCTCTCGGTAATAGATAAAGACATTTATAAATAATTATTTCATACAATTTTCATGTTAAAAAGGAGAAGAAAAATATACTTATTCATGAAAATTTGAAACGTCCCAGAAATGGGACGCTAGGCACAAATGGGTTAACCCTAGAACACTCCTTGTTCCGTACTAATGAATTAGTCTCTCGGGTCTAAAACGACCTGTGCATTTTTCTTGCTTAAATTCGGCAGTCTACAAGTAATAAATTTATTATTTAAATAACAGTTGACGAATAATAAAACAAAAAGTAAATTATGACAATAAAAAGATGAAATAAAAATAAAAAAGTACTTGCAAATTCTTATTTACAGGTACATCCAAAAAACACAAATGAATCTTTCAAATATTTAAATGTAATTATCCTTTATAACAGTTATGGCAAACTGTATTCAAATGCATTTCACATGTAAAGCAATGGCATATTACACACAATGTACATTTATTGTCATTATTTTTCGCATAGGTGACACCTTCCTAACTTCTTTCAATTTCCAATTCTGCTGAAGTACTGTTATGTTGATAATTTGGGTTTTCTTAAATAAGTAAAAAAAAAAAAAAAAAAAAGAATATTTTTGTTTAAGCTGCCTTATACAAATAATAGTTGTTTTTTTTTAACTTTAGAATAACTCTTTTTTTTTTACCAGTCAATAGTTAAATTACTCCACATAATATTTAAAAATGGTTTATTGTACTGTTCAATAGCATTTTGAGGAGGTTTTTTTTATATTGGCTTGGCGCCCGCCAGTGTAAAGACTTGTTCCTCAGAAATTTATGAATATTCTATGTGTAAAATATAGGTGTATAATGTTTCAAAATGTCAAAAAAAAAATATATTTAAAGTTACAGCTATTTCGTAATTTAATCTTAAAAATATATATTCAAATGTCAATATATTATTATTTTAAAAGTTTTTAGGGTTATTCTATTTGAAAATATTTAAGCTTAATTTATTATTTCATTTTTACGAAACACGTGGTTCCGAATTGGCGATGTTTTAGTATTCATATGCGCTGATCAGACCATGTTTTACAAGTAATAATACTCCTTTTAATATGAAAATATACTGAAAAAAAAATAGACACTAAGTGTAATTTAATCATCGATTAATTCATTCCAAAAAAGTCTGTAAATAAATAGAACAACATAATACAGTTTATCATCGGCGTGCAATTGGACTGTTTACTTTTGCACCGATTGGAAAGAGGTGACGAGGCGAGATGATAAAAGGAGCAGGTTCTCGGCGAAACGGGACTTCGGCTTGGAGGCTTCTGCTAAGACTGCTGGCTCGTGTGGAGACACTAGAGGGGACGAAGGTTCGCGGAACGGAAAAGAATGAACGCCCGAAGGTGGGACAATGGAAAGGCTGCAAGGATAGGCGGATATTGGAAGTCCAAGAGGACGGGGTGACCGTGGTGAACGGAAGAAAAGCTTCTTCGACTGTCCTGGAGATGCAGTACCATGTTATCATAAAAATTTAGTAATAAGTTTTAGAGGTATCTCTTTTATTTTTATACTCGAGTATATTAAATTTTTCATGCATGAAATTACTCTTCAAATTATCATTGTTATATTTAAGAGGAAATAGAAAATGACTAGTGTAATAATATTGTAAATTTAATTAGATTAATGTAGTGAAGATAAATGCTATTTCGAATTTATTTAAATAAACCTTAATTTAATTCAACACTTAAACACTGTACTTAATTTTATTTCTTTCCCACAGCAGCATCATTTATTTTTCTTTTAGGTTTTTTTTTTAAATAATATGATAAAATGTACTATACGATCGTGATTTATTTTCTCTAGGTAATTTAGCAATAAGTTTTAGAGGTACTTCTTTTATTTTTATACTCGAGTATATTAAATTTTTCAAGCATGAAATTACTCTTCAAATTATCATTGTTATATTTAAGAGGAAATAGAAAATGACTAGTGTAATAATATTGTAAATTTAATTAGATTAATGTGGTGAAGATAAATGCTATTTCGATTTTATTTAAATAAACCTTAATTTAATTCAACACTTAAACACTGTACTTAATTCTATTTCTTTCCCACAGCAGCATCATTTATTTTTCTTTTAGGTTTTTTTTTTTTAAAATAATATGACAAAATGTACTATACGATCGTGATTTATTTTCTCTAGGTAGAAAGTTATCTACCACGTGTTTGTGTGTATTTAGAAATATTTTAGGTACGACACAACAGTACTAGCAGTTTCTTTACAGATTTGCTTCACACTTTGAACCACCTGTTTTTCTCCTTGCCCTCTTGGAAGATTTTCTCTGGTTTCCATATGCTTTTTTACAAGTTTTTCACCCAAGTTTAAAAAAAAAAATTCTTTGTTTATAAAGACAGTCTTTCTTCCATGCTTTATTTATTTTGCAATAAAGTATAAAAGCGTTATATGCAGATCTGTCTAAAATAATGCAAAATACAACTAATGGCCAACGGTTTGTCTCCTTTTTGTAGTGTAAGTAGCTACCATTTTGTTCAGTGTATCAACTGCTCCCTTAGTTTATTATAATCAATGATTATTTCTGGTTTCCTTTGAATACTCCATTCATTTTTCTAATTCTTATGCAATGTGCTTTGAAGACTGACACATTTATATATTTTTTGGAATGTAAGACGCAAGCGTTGTATCTTTAGTAAACACAAATGTTGAACTGTATCATTTTTTCCCTTTTGTTTCTAAAATTTCTGTAGGAATACATGATTTATTTTTTCTTATTGTACCAATCATTGTCATATTTCTTTTTAGCAACATTTGACCTAAATCATAAGACGTAAAGAAATTGACACAAGTTATATTATGTCCTTGTAAAACATATAAGTCCAAAACTACTCTCAGCATCTACTATCCTTGGTTTTTTTCGGGTGCATTTCCTGGTTTTTTTCCTAAATATGGCTGGATATTCCATACATAGTAAGTGTCATTATCGCACAAAATCCAGAATTTTATACCATATTTAGCAGGTTTGCTAGGCATGTACTGCCTAAAAGGACACTTACCTCTAAAAGCAATAAGTTGTTCGTCAAACCATTACATATACTCCTGGATTGAAAAAATTGGGTTAAATTTCTACCCATTTATTCCATAATTCTCGAACTGCGGTAAATTTGTCATTTGATCGTCTTCTTTGTCGAGTTTCCCGGTCATCAAATCGTATTACTCTTGATATTATTTTGAATTTCTTTAGAGACATTGTAGCTTTAAACAAATGTCTTCTCTTGAATTCACCCCATAGACTTGTTGTTGATTCATTGCTTGATTTGTATGCACCTGCGAGCACTAAAAGGCCTATGTATGCATCCAAATCTACAATATTTAGATCTGTCCAATATTCTCCATATACACGTTTTCCCTCTAAGTTCGTATAATTTATGATCATGAATTTCAAATTATGGAGAAAAAGCAGTTCAAAAGTGCTATATTCGTCTTCTATTCGTGTTGTTGAAAATAGAGTTGTGCCAGGGGTTAGTTTCAAAATATTACTGCTTTCTAATCGACCAGCACTTGGATATGGCTTTGCATGCCACGCTATTTTTTTTTTAATCTTTGGACTTCATTACCTCAGGTACTTTATGTATATATTAGTACATGGAAATTATTCCAGAGAGAAACATTCGCCTTGGATACAATATTTCAAATGAAAATCAAATTTCAAAGTAATTGCTTAAAAGGCGCAAAGGCCAACATAGTGAAAAAGATTCCAAGTCGGGACTCGAACCCGGGCCATCAGTATAGCGCACTGACGTTCTACCGACTAAACCACTTGGAACGATACACAGCTCGGAAAATTTCTCACTATTATATGTTGGCAAGGCTATAAACGCAGCACGAGATGGAATATTTTATCGTGAGCCACCAACCTGGGGCTAACACGAAACATAATTAAATTTAATTATGTACAGATTCTTATGCCTAACATTTGGTTTGAACTCAAGCCCGTTTTTATTATCAGCCACCATCAAACAACATCTTAGTAAATTTAGGAAGGAATATCCGGTAGCAACCAAAATCCTCAACAGTTGTATTTATGTAGATGATCTGATAGCCGGTACCGACACTGTACAAGATGCACTGAATATTTCACAACAATCACACAGAATTATGAAAGAAGCTAGTATGACGTTCTGAAAATGGATATCGAACAACGAATTAGTAATGGAATCGTGGGAGAAGAACGGGTTTAGTACTTTACCTCAGGCCTTTGAGGAAAATAAAACACATAAGGTATTAGGACTGTTGTGGCAACCTAAACATGACATGTTGATGATGGAGATTGATAATTTATTAGAATTTTTGTGCAAGGCAAAAAATACGAAGAAGTTCGTTCTGCAAGTAGCAGGCAGAATTTTTGACCCTTTGGGTCTCATATCGCCATTTACTTTAAGAATTAAACCGTTGTTTCAAGAACTATGGAGTAGAAATCTAACATGGGATGAGGAATTACCCCCCGATATTTCAAAGCTGTGGGAACAATGGTGTTCTGAGTTACCTCAATTAGCACAACTAAAAGATTCCTAGAAATGTGTTTCAGTTCCCTGAAAACTCCGAATATAAATTAATACTGCATACCTTTGCCGATGCCAGTCCCAGGGCATACGGTGCTGTCATATATCTACAAACATATTCCAAGACCCAATCTTTCATGAATTTGCTTACATAAAAAAGCAGAGTGGCAGCCTTGAAAAAGGTGTCATTACCCCGTCTAGAACTCTTAGGTGCGTTACTAGCAGCGTGTTTAACTTGTGAGGTGATGAAGGTGTTAGATCGCAAGGGACCATCTTCTATGTTTCTATGGACAGACTTGCAGATTTCCCTTTATTGGATCAAGGGGTCTGCAAATAGGTGGAAATAATTCGTGTCCAACCGTGTAAAAGAGATCCAATCGCTGACAGACCCATCCAGGTGGTTTCACTGTGCAGGGTCCGAGAATCCTGCAGACCTTCTGACAAGAGGTGAAAAATCTGAAAGTCTTATTCAGATTCACAAATGGTGGACTGGTCCAGAGTTTCTGAAGGACTCATTAGATATGTGTGATAATGAACAATCACTAGTAATTCCAGATCAGGAGATCTATTTAAACAAACTAAAAAGAGACTCCGTGAACATTACTCATGACTTTACCACTTTGTCTATTTCCAATGACATTTCTATGATTGAACATATTTTTTCGACTACTAATAATTTCATGAAATTAATACGTATAATTAGTTTTATTTTTAGATTTTTTTATAATTGCCGTAATCCCCAGAAAAGAAGTGGAGCTTTAAGCCTTGAGGAGGTGAGGCAAGCTGAATTATTTTTAATTCGGTCAGCACAAAAGGGTGAGTTTCGAGAAGAAATAAAATGTCTCGAAAAAGGTAAACCTGTTCCACACAAAAGTAGATTATCTTCTTTAAATGTATTCCTAGGAAATGAAGGGTTAATTAGAGTTGGTGGTCGTTTATCGCATGCCGATTTGCCGCTTAACTCTAAATTTCCAACTGTATTGCCTGCCAATCATAAGTTAATGGATATTATCCTAAATTATTTCGATTTGAAGTATTCTCATTTAGGCCCACAAGCCTGGCCGATCTGCCAAGGGAATGTGTGACACCAAATTTTGTATTTTCGGTGACAGGCCTGGAATACTTTGGGCCCTTTTCTATTAAATTTAAAAATCAAAGGAAGGGCGTATTGAATAAAGTTTATGTAGTAGTGTATATATGTTTATGCACCAAAGCAATACACCTGGACTTTGTTTCAGATCTCACAACTCAGGCTTTTATAGCTAGTCTAAAACGTTTCTTTGGCAGAAGAAGGAAATCTGCAAAAATCTTATCGGATAATGCAAAAACGTTCATCGGAGCCGACATCGAGTTGAAAAAATTGCATAAACTGGTTAGTTTCCCAGATGAGGAGTTGTGTAACTTTTCAACCCAGGAAGGTATCAAATGGGAATTTATTCCTCCCAAATCTCTGAATTTTGGTGGAATCTGGGAGGCAGCAGTAAAATCGTTCAAGTTTCATTTCAAAAGGGTAATAGGTGATCAAAAATTAACTTTAGAAGAATTTTTAACGATACTAGCGGAAATTGAGGGAGTTTTGAACTCCCGCCCCCTTACCCTACTATCCCCAGATTTTGAAAATTTGAAACCTTGACCCCATCACATTTTCTTATCGGTAGACCAATCACTTCGATCCCCGAACCTCAACTAGACGAGATTAATGAAAATCGATTAGCAAGATGGCAGAGAATCACCAAATTTAGCCAACAAATTTGGAAACAGTGGAAGCACGACTATTTGAATAATCTCCAACAGGGGGGGAAATGGAAGTTTAAAAAAGATGATGTACAGAAAGGAACTTTGGTACTAATAAAGCAGGAAATTTACCTTCCACCAAATGGTTGGTTGTTAGAATAGTTGAAGTTTTTAAGGGAAGAGATAATATAATTTGAACGGTGAATTTACGCTTGTCAGATGGGTGAATTTTTAAAAGAAACATCAGAGATGTTTGTATATTACCATTTGAGTAACAAATTTCCTTTCTTTCCTTAAGCAAACTCTAAAAAATGTTATTCTGTATTTAATCTAGTATTATAGTGAATTATTCTTGTATTATTATTGTGTATGCAAGTTGTTACATCTTATAATTTTTTCTTGTATGATGATTTTTGCAAATTTATATGTTAATGTATATTGAAAATTGCATTTCAATCCCCGGGGGAGTGTTTCCTTTGTGTATCGTAATTGATAGTGAGAGGGTGCTGCAAGCGCTCTGGACTGAAAGGGGCGCGGGCAAGAATTCCCCGCCGGTTGATGATGTGTTCTTAGACGTAAGCGCAGTGCATCAACCGCTGCCAGTCCCTTTGGAATATTTTTCTAAATAATAAATTTTTTTTTTTTAAGTTTTGTAAATGTGGACAATCCATCGAGTACACAATAGTATTTTTAATTTAGTATTTTTAAGTATTTTCTACAGCCCATAATGAAGCTATCGCCGACAGGGGCTTTTAAATATGAACCCTTTGTTTAAAAGTAATGTCAATCTTTGATAAAAATATATTGAGATTTCTACTTTATTAACCCTTTAAGCGTCCTAACCATGTTTTTCCGTCACGTAACTATTGGAATCAAAGGCTGATTTAACACAAAATCGATATTAAAATTATTTTTTTAAGAGAGTAAGATAAACAAATATGTAAGTTTCTCAAATAAAAATTCTTATACGTATACTTTACATAGCTACGCCCCAGACTTTTTTAACTCTGTAAAGCATCCTTTGAGTTCAAAGACTGATTTAACATAAATTTGATATTAATGTTAATTTTTTTCTGTGCATAAGATGAATAAATATGTAAGGTAATCAAATACAAATCCTCATATCAATGCATTTCATAAATATTTTATGAATCTTTAAACATACATGCAAAAACATTGCCACACACTTAGAGGGTTAATATTGAGTGAATGGTATGTTTTTGAGCTAAGGATTTAATTTTATATTGTTCCTTTTTTTATATTGACTAATATTAACTAAGTCATTTATTTAATTACCTATTTGTGATACTATTAAATTTATTGCAAAATAATTTTTTTTTCTAAAATATTCCCTATTAAATTTATATTATTTCCAATGATATTCCTATAAAATGTTTCAAGGTAATTTGTTAATAAATACAGTCCACTCCCTCTAAACCGTGAATCTCTAATCTGCAAATGCCTGTAATCCACACTATATTTCAGATGTAAAAAATAGTTAAAATCATTTTTTAAGCAAGATAATCTATACTTTGACTGTAATAAAAGTTGATTGATCTGATGAGTTTATTAAGAAATTTTTTAAAGCATTTCTGCATTCATTTGAAGGAAAGGTTCTGTGTATCTTGTAAATAACTATTAGGCTGCTATATTCTGAACACATCTATTGGCTATATAAAAGATAAAATTGCTTTCAAAGAGAGGTTGTGTTTTCTATTAATTTTCTATCTATATTATAAAGGACAAACATATCTGTGCGTAACGCATACGTCATTCTGCGAATGGCAACACTTTGAAATTTGAAATGAAATTTCGGTTTTGCAATTTTCGCAACAGCAAATTTTTAAACTTCTAAACATTGCACAGTTTCAATTTTTGCACCGTCGTATAGGGAAAAAAATGTACTTTTAAATGCAATTTGTTTGAAAGTTCTATCTCAATTTATTTTTGAGATATTAATTTTTTTATAGTTTTTAGTACCAATTTTGTAATTGTGGCAACTGAAGTACTCCATTTCTATTAAAAGTAAAAGGAAAATATTCATGGTTTATTTATTTTTATTGATTATATCCTTATTGATGCCATTTTCACATTACAAATAAAAGTAACTTTTTTCTAATTTTTGAACAGAAAATGACGTCAGCCATTAAAAAAAACATGCATTCTTCTTCATAAATCAAAAGATTGAAGAAGATATTTCAATATTTTTACATTACGCTGATACTGAGTTTGAGACGCTAGACAAAATGATTCAGTCCGTTAAAATGATGTCCTATTTAAAACAAAACGATAATTTTCTTGGATAATACTAAATATTTGACCAATACTATGACAACTAAAGGCAAATTTCTGAAGGGTAAATTTTCGCAGCTACTGAGATTAGAATTAAATTTTATGCAAATGTTCACATGAAAAGTTGTATCGGACAAACATGACTTTAAGTTTGGAAATAAGTTCATTAATAATGTATTGCACATTAAAATACTTTTAAATTGTGAATTTGAGTGGTGCGTATGTAAATTTTGAGAATGTGAAAATAACGTACAGTTTAGATTTTGTGGGAGAAAATTTTATGATGTGACAAAGCTAAATCGTTTTTAATGATTTTTCATCCCTTAAAAACAAACGTAAGAGCCTCAATCGATAGCTTCAACATAATTACTCATGTTGATTACGTATTCTAATGCAGTTTAATTTTTCAATAATTTAAGCAGTTGAAGTTTTTGGAAATAATATTTTGGTAATTTTAGATTAAGACATTATTTGTTTTAAGAGTTAGATAACCAATGCAAAATGAATTTTTTATTGTAATTATTTTTGTAGGTTTATTGTAAATTCGATCTAAGTTCCATTCTAAACATTTTAATTCGTCGAATTTCGACGGGTTCCAACTCATTATTATAACTAGTATTAAAAAATGCTCTGACGAGCACCAAAAAAGGCTAATATGTTTTTAAGTATGAAAAAGTGTTTGACAAGTGCTTCTAATTGAGCATGAAAAAGGACAAGGGGTACCTTCTTGGCTGCAGCTCACTGTCAATGCCAACTTTGAAAAAATCATATTTGCGCTTATTCCATACAAAAAGAAAAATTCGCAGTACTTTAGTAAAATTTTCCGTCGTGCTTTACATGTTAACTGCACTGTTCCACTATTGTACTGCACATGAGTCTGCAATGCAACTTTGTACAGTGCACTGTGTACCATTATTTTTCTACAAATTATACTACACTGTACATTCCTATTATGCATTTGAACCTCAGTGCACACTCACATTGTGCTTTTGTACTTCCGTATTAAAGATGTATGCGTCTAATGTTCGTTTATAATTTACATATGCACTATTGTACTGCATAGTACATCTTACAGCCATATCCAATTGGATATAATTTCAACAATCAATGAATGCATTATATTGTAATGCATGCACATGTGGAATTGTTCCTATGCAGAGTGCTGCATCAGTCTATACTGCACTACAAATCAGTTTTCTGTACAGTTCTACACTGCGGGAGTGCTTGGTGGTACTGCATGAGTGTGATACGCTGCAGGAACTAAGATTTTTGGTACTATGTCGCCTTACATTCATATTTAATCAGGCTGCGTCTTTACTGTCTGTGTCTTTACACTACACATTTTTATCGTAACTGTGGCTGATTATTTTTTATATGGAATAAGCGCAAATATGATTTTTTCAAAGTTGGCATTGACAGTGAGCTGCAGCCAAGAAGGTACCCCTTGTCCTTTTTCATGCTCAATTAGAAGCACTTGTCAAACACTTTTTCATACTTAAAAACATATTAGCCTTTTTTGGTGCTCGTCAGAGCATTTTTTAATACTAGTCTTTTAAATTTTTTGATAATTATATATTGAATATAAATAAACCTGAGTTCTTTTAAATATTCCCAATACTTTTATCTTATTTCGCACAATAACGCACTAGTTAACCAAGTAATGCACACTGTTTTAAGAGGTTCAAAGTTTTTTAAATCAAATTCAAGTTATTTTTATTCATAATTTAATTTACTTGGGCTCCCTTAAATATAATTAATGTAATTCCTTAAACTGATATTAGTTTTTGGTGCATTAAAATATCTCAATTTGTTGATTCTCTCTAAACAAGTAAACCCTATTGGTTTACAATGGGAGTCTATAGGTAATTGGTGATATATCGCCAAGTTGGCGATAAACTTGGCGTTATTTGGCGACAGAACAGGGGCCAGCCTATGGTAACCCCACTTATATGTATGAAGATGCATTAAATGCTGTTCTATAAACAATGAGATACGTTTCATTGGAGCGTTGCCATTAAACAATTAACAAATAATCGTGATTTCTGTGATACATACGATAGCGTAATACATATATAGATTAGCGTGGAAATCGAAGATTTAGGCCACATCGTATTGCTTAGCTAGACCGGTTATACTAACGTTGTTCTCATGTTTGCTACAATTTCTTTTATTGAACAGTAATTCGCTTAAGCTTCTTACTACTGCTATCACTAAGCAGTTTTTCATTCTTAGAAGTCATAATGAGAGCTAATATTAGCGCAAACCTGAGTAAAAGTAAAACAAAAAGTTATTTTTTTTACAGTAATAAAGGTACACAAAGCACTCTGATATGCACACCTTACTCCAAACTTGACTAATAACAACAGTTATGGGAAGGTTGCCAACTGAACTATTCGGCAGCCTTGGTCGTGAACCGAGATATTGCACGCCAACCGAGTCAAATTTTGATCATCGAAGTTGGACATAAACCGAACTGGTCGTAAACAGAGGTGGTCGTGAACCGAGGTTCCACTTATATTTTGACCTATAAGTTTGCAAATATGGCATTATTTATATATTCAGTGGCGATGATCATTAAGCATCTTGGCGATTTTGGCGATGAAACTCACCGATTTCAAAGTAACGTTCCGAAGTGTACTTGAATCGCCACAGATGTCATATGAACATCACGTTGACGCGATTTTTTTCTGACGCCAATGTCATATACGCACCGCACCGGGGTACTTAACTGGAGCCAAAGTTTTGTTATTTTGCTTGATATGGTAACCCGAATGTTGTTGTTTATTTATTAATAAAATGTTTATTTACATTTATTTTATTTTTTAAAATTATATAAATTGTTTTGTTCTATTGTTATTAATTAAACTTTTATAAATTTATAGTTAATCTCTTTTTAAAAATATATATGTAACTGGTATTCGAAAACGAGGTTTTAGCCAAATTGGCGTCAGAAAAAATATCGCGCGAACGTGGTGCGTATATGACATCTGTACCATAATTGGTACAACTTGATTATCCTGTGGACCAAAAAATTATCGACAAACTATAAGATTAAATGACAATAACGGATCATTGTAAATGTTACATTCACTTGACATTAAACACGATACACGTTTTTGTTACGTCATCAAGTGATTTTTAATTCAAGTTTTGGCACAGATGTCATATACGCATATTGGCGCGATTTTTTTGACGCCGCCAATGTCATATACGCACCGGGTACTTAACTGGCGCCAAAGTGTCGTTATTTTACTTGATATGGTAACCCGGATATAGATGATATATTAACGATGTTTTTGTCAAATTGGCGTCAGAAAAAATCGCGTCAATATGGAGCGTATATGACCAGTTTTTATTAGTATTTTTATTAATGTTTTACTTATTTATTTATTCTTCCGTTATATAAAATAAAAATTACGTCAGTTTGTATCATTTGGCGAATAGTTTGGCGAAATTAGTCGACGGGATAATCAAGTAGTACCGTATATTTTTGCTGTACTTTTCGACAATATTTCAAGCAAAAGTACCTAGAGTTAAACGAAACCCTAATTATTTAAGGCACAGATGTCGTATACACAACGGGTTTGGCGCAGGGTTTTTTTCTGACGCCAATTTAACGAAAACCGCGTTTTCGAATAGCAGTTACAGATATATTTTTAAATTACTTTCTATTATTTTTAAACGGAAATAACAATAAATAAAGAAAAGTTTAATTAATAACTATAGAACAAAACAATTTATATAATTTTAAAAAATAAAATAAAAGTAAATAAAAAAAATAATTGATAAATAAACAACAATAGCTCAGTTTCCGTATCAGGCAAAATAACGCCATTATCGCGCCAGTTATGCACACTGGTGCGTATACGACATCTCTTCCTTATTTAAAATAGATGGGATGGTTTTTTTTTTAAGGTATGCTTAGTATGTGAAATATTTATGATAATTAAAAAAAAACTTACATTTACCTCCTGAACAGAAGCTTTGGATTTACCCTGTTTTTTTCCTATTAATTCATTTGTGCTCCATTATGTCTATTACTGCAGTTCAAAATATTAATCAAGAAAGTTTATATATATATTTACTAAAATTATGCGTTATCTGCTTAGGTTGACGTCAGTTTCAAAAGTACAAAAATCTGTCAGTTGAATTTCAATTTTTATTGACTAATAAAAAAAAAGTACACGTGTTATCCTTTTTTTTAATTATTGTACTGCTTTTTGGGAGTGGCATCACGAAAGAAATTATTGAATTAGAAAATTAGAAAATGAAAAGGAGAGATTTTTATAATCCTATGGAGACATTATAGAAGACAAATTCGATTTTCTCAGCGACCGTCAAACATACAAAGATGAAAAAAAAAACCTATTCTAAGTTTTAACAAGAGGATCAAAATAAAACAAAAACGAAGTTAATCCACTCACTGGAATGTTAGCTACACTTTGTTGAATTTTGTGTCTTCATTTTTTCGTTTAAGATTAAATAAAAAACTACTGAAAGCTACAGTAATTTTTTAAATGCTATCAGTTTGTCTCGTCGAGTTCTATCTTTCAAAAGAAAAATCATTGTCGTATGTCAACTGGTTCGCCAGAAATTTAAGAAAGTCGTTTGCATTTTCTATTTCTTAATCATATTATAGCTTAACGCTGCCGCGTTTGCTATGATATTTAAATGTATTCGTAATATTGAACAGTTTTTTTTTATATAAAGAAAGAGTGTTCTTTCATTTCTGTGTTATTTATTTACAGTGTGATTACTATATTAGTTGATAAATTGCAAATATTTGAATGTAAACAAAGAAATGACCTATAATCTGCAAAAAACTTGGTCCCAACCTGTGCAGATTAGAGGGAGTCTACTGTATTTAGTGATTATTTATTGTGTTATACATAAAAACGGATCAGATATCATTATCAATCATAGTTTTGTGTGGAAGGGTAGAAAAAACTTAACTTTTTAATATTCATTATTTCAGAGATGAGCTATTAGCTGCGTTTCCTAAGCTAGAACTCCTTCTGCTAGATTGGAAAAATGCTCAACTTAACCTGCAGCAGACAGAAACAGAACTTCAAGATGCATGTCAAGAAAAAGCTCTTCTTGAAGAAGCATTATTGAATCAAAATCATAATTTGTATACTCTTCCTAAAAGGTTATAGTAATTTTCATTAGATCATTGCATAATTATTGAACCATAACTAAATTATAAAGATATCTTATTTTTCTTTCTAATTATTTAAAGGATTTGAAATAAACAAAAATGTTTTATTTTGTTCTACAAGGTCAGTGTTTGCACTAGAGAAAAAAAGTAATAAGATAGGATTTTGGGATCCTAATCAAAATTTTAAGTGGTATGTTTAAAAAGTCAGGGCTTGAAATTCAATTTTTCCTAGGAGGGGAGTCTCCCTACCAACATTTATAAATGGAGGGGAGTTGAACTATTTGGGAGGGAGAAAAAAAATCTTTAAAACCCTCTGTTATTTTACATGCTATTTAAAGTATTACATTAATACAGACATGACAAAATACCATTGAAACAATTTAAATCAACATCTCAGAATAATTATGCAAAATATTTTTTATTTAAAAAAGGACGAAAGTCAATCTTTTATACAGTCTATTTTTCAACTTTCAACCAAATGTCATGGTATAAAGCTGTGAATTTCGTCAGTCTGTCGTAAAAAAATATCTGTGAAACTCGAGGATGATTCTAAGTTTAAAGAAGAAAAAAACTCAAATTCACAACAAATTTTATGAAAGGGATGGGAACTCCTGGAGCTAATTATTTTTGCAGCAGGTTGAATCAAGTGTTTTTGGTTCATGTTGATTTCAGACTGAGTGTAGATTTCTGCAAGTTGGGTTCGGGCTAAACCCATTTTTTTCCAAAAGTTAGTTCAGTATATTATTTCAGATTAAAAACTATACTTATAATAATAGACATAGATGTTTGTGTGCTGTTTTTTCTAAAGAGATTGTTGCGTTTTTTCCGCGACCCTTTGACGAAATTTCTGTTTTTCTGCAGCCCTTTGAAGAAATTTCCATATTTTCTGCAGCCCTTTGAAGAAATTTCCATATTTTCTGCAGCCGTTTGACGAAATTCGTGTTTCTTCCGCGACACTTTGACAAAATTCACTTTTTCTCGCGATTTTTTCGGCGATCATTTGTCGAAATTCGCGATATTTTTCTGTTTTTTTTTATGTCATATCTGAATTCATGACTGATTTTTCATAATTTTCGGAAACTGAATGCATTAAATTTTCAGAAAATTCGGAAAAGAATCACCTCAGAACTCGGCAAATAACGCGAAACTTGTCAACCGATCTCAGGAAAAAAATAGTGACATTTGTCTATCAGTCGCAGGAAAAAATTGGGATTTTCAGCGATCTTTTGCGGTAAAAAACTTGCAAAATGTGGGTCAATCTGTTGTGCGAAAATATCACGAAATTCGCAAGAGTTGATTGTAGTTTCTAAATGCTAAACTTTCCTGAAAAGGGTGAAATTTTTTAGACAGGAGCCTCCCGCCCACGGTATTCTTCTGGGCGGGATTTCAAAATTTTGGGCGCGAATCCCGCCATCCCGCCCTGAAATTCAAGCCCTGAAAGTAGTTTTTTAAATGAGTTTTTAGAAATTTTGTACAAACCTTGGAGTTCTGTATTAGAACTAGAAACCATCAAAAATTGTTTTATCCCAATTTAATTTTCTTCCTATTATGTACTTATATATATATTTTTTCCAAATTATAATAATTTTTAATTTAAATACTCCTTCCTTGTTTTGTATCCAGGGTTTCAAGTGCTTCACATTTTGCGCATGTCTATACAGAAATACAATTGCTGTGTATGTCTGCGCATAAATAGCGTTCTCTCTTAAATTTGCACCAAACCTGCTCCAAAACGTACTTAGTACAAAAATGAAATTGGTTTCGTCGATCCGAGTGACAAAGGAAAATTTCCATTTTTAACTTTTCCAGACAGTTAATTCGTCAAAAAATGAAAAAAAAAAGCAGTCAAAAAATCACGTAAAATACATGAATTTTGTCAAAAAATCGTGAAAAACATGCAAATTTTATCAAAAGATTGCGAAAAACACACCATGTTCATCAAAGGATCGGGAAAAACACGCCATGTCATCAAAGGATCACGAAAAAATGTGAATTTTGTCGAAAAACAAACAAAATGCTGTCAAAAGATTGTGAAAAAGATGCGAATTTCTTCAAAAGATTGCGAAAAAGATGCGAATTTCTTCAAAAGATTGCAAAAAAATGCGAATTTTGACAAAGATAGCAAAAAATACACAAAGTTCGTCGAAAGATTGCAAAAAATCGATTAATTCCGTCAAAAGATCGCGAATAAAACGTGAATTTTGTTGCTAGTTTCGTGAAAAAAACAACAAAATGTGGTCAAAAGATAGAAAAAAAACCTGTAAATTTCTTCATAAGATCACAAAAAAGTGCAAATTTTGTCAGAAGACTGGGGGGGGGGAACCCGCAGATTTTGTCCAAAGATCACGAATTTTGCCAAAAGATCTCAAAAAGTATACAAATTTAGTCAAAAGATTGTGGGGAAAAAACACACACAAATTTTTTCAAAAGATTGCAAAAAATACACAAATTTCGGTAAAAGATTGCAAAAAAACACTCAAATTTTGGTAAGAAATCATGAAATCACGTGAATTTCGTCAAAGGTTCTTGAAAAACACGCTAATTTCGTGAAATGGTTACGGAGATTTTGTGTTTATTTTTGCTGAAATGAGTCCCTAAAGGTTCCTTTTTATACAGAATACATGGTCTTTTTTGGCCCTTTTTTTGAAAAAAAAAAAAATGGTCCCCTTTCTCATGGCTGTTTCGGGTTCCATGATATGGATGAGGAAAGAATAGAAGATTTAACTAAAGCAGTGATATGATTAACTAAGTTTAGTCTATGTACATTAGACGAACACGTTGACAACACACAAACACATAATATAACTTAATAATATGCTACGCTTCAGGATTACATATCTCTCAGCCGTCTTTTCGAACGTATCCAAAAATTAGCACACCCAAAATTACCTCTACCACTACATTAGAGCTTCCTGGTTTATGAACAATAGAAACCTGATAGCGAGTTAGTGCCAACGACCATCTCTGCACTCGAGCTTTCTTGGGAGTTCCCTCTGTTAAGTATTTTAGGGGATTATGATCCGTATGCAATATTATGGTGGTTCCATAAGTCCACATTTCGAATCTCCCAAGTTCCCAGATTACAGCATATGCTTCTCTTTCAATTGTGCTCCACTTTGATTGAGTTGGAGTAAGCTTTTGGCTGGCAAAGGTTATGGGCTTTAACATGCCGTCTTTGTCCCTTTGCATTAAACAGGCACCAATACCCGATATGGAATTATCGATGTTTATTTCGAACGGTTTGGACATGTCTGTGGTATAAAGGTTTGTAACTTCACATAAGCTTCCCTTTAACTTATTGAACGACTTTTCAGCATCTTTTGACCATGGAATACCATTTGGAACAGTTTTTCTGGTCAGATCTGTCAAAGTCTTTGCAAGGTACAAGTCCATAAAGGAAACTATAACTTGTTTATCCTCAGCAGTGATGGAACAGCTGCTCCAATTGCACCAAATCAATAATGCTGCACATTTCTGCACCAAAACGATAATTTCCCAACAAAATTGCGCCCAACTGCGCCAATTCGATAATAAATCTTTTGCCAAATCGATCATTTTTTACCCGAATTTCGCCAAAAGATCACAAAAAACATGCGATGTTTCTCAAATGATCATGGAAAAAAACGTGAATTTTAACAAAGGATCGCTAATTTCGTCATAAAACGAACAAAACGCGGTCAAATGATCGCAAAAAAACTTGATTTCGTTAAAAAATCGCAAATAAAATGCAAATTTCGTCAGAAGATCGCGAAAAACACGCAAATTTTGTTGAAAGTTCGCGAAAAGCACGTGAATTTTGGCGAAAGATCGCTAAAAACACGGGAATTTCATCAAAAGATCATGAGAAAACCGTGACTTTTGTCAAAGGATCGCTAATTTCGTCAAAAAATGAACAAAACATGATCAAAAGATCGTGAAAAAACACTAATTTATTTAAAAGATAGAAAAAAACCCCGCAAATTTGATCAAAAGATCTCAAATTTGGTCAAAAGATCGCAAAAAACACGAGATTTTCATCAAAAGATCGCGAAAAACATGCGAATTTCATCAAAAGATTGCGAATAACATGTGAATTTCGTCAAAAGATCGCAAGAAAAACGTAACTTTTGTCAAAGGATTGCTAATTTCATCAAAAAATGAACAAAACACAGTCAAAAAATCGTGAAAAAATGCTAATTTATTTAAAAGATAAAGAAAAAACCCGCAAATTTCATCTAATGGTCTCAAATTTCATCAAAAGATCGCGAAAAACACGATATTTTTGTCAAAAGATAGCGAAAAACACGTGAATTTCGTCTAAGCATTGCGAAAAAAACGTGAATTTTGTCAAAGGAGCGCTAACTTCGTCAAAAAGCGAACAAAACGCAGTCAAAAGATCGTGAAAAAAACGCGATTTTGTTAAAAGATTGCTAGTAAAATGCAAGTTTCGTCAAAAGATCGCAAAAAACACGTGAATTTCGTAAAAGGATCACGAAAAAAAATGTGAATTTTGCAAAGGATTGGTAATTTCACCAAAAAACGAACAAAATGCGGTCAAAAGATCGTGAAGAAACACTACTTTTGTTAAAATGTTGCAAAAATACCCGCAAATTTATCATGAAGTCACAAAAAACATGTGAATTTTGTCAAAGTATCCCCCCAAAAAATGTGAATTTTGTCAAAGGAAAGCTAATTTCATCAAAAAAAAAACGAACATAACAGGGCCAAAAGATTGTGAAAAAAAGCAAATTTCGTTAAAAGAGCTAAAAAAACTGCAAATTTCATCAAAAGGATTTTGAAAGACATGCTAATTTCGTCAAAAGATAGCAAAAAACACACTGATTTCAACAAAGGGTCCAAATAACACGCAAATTTTGTCAAAAGATTGCGAACAATATGCAAATTTGGTCAAAAGATCACAAAAAAAACATGCAAATTTGGTCAAAGGATTGCAAAAAATACATGAATTTTGTGAAAGAGTCGTGGAAAAAAACTCTAATTTTGTCAAATAATCACAGGAAAAACGCGAATTTTGTCAAAGAATCGCAGGAAAAAATGCGAATTTCGACAAAAAATTGCAGAAAAAACACTAATTTCGTCAAAGAATACCAAAATGACATTTTGATGCTCCAAAATGAGCATTTTTGCTGCTTCAAAATAGTTATTTTCTGCTCCAAAGTGGCTTTTTGCTGCTCCAAAATAGTTATTTTCTGCTCCAAAATGAGCGTTTTTGCTGCTTCAAAATGGCTTTTTGCTGCTCCAAAATGAAGTCCATGCTGTTCCATCACTGTCTCAGTGACAATTTTGTATTTGTTTTCTTATTTAACCTTCTGAACAGAACCAATATCATACTTATAGCTTCTTTCTCAATTTTTAGTCTCCAGAATATTACAATACAACTTAGGGAAAATTGAATACCATTTTCTTTCATTCCTTTAACTGATTCAATAGCATCTTTCATTTCATTTTCTTTCATAGAAATTTTTGTTACTAGATCATTTTTCTTCATTAAAACAGTGCTTTCCATCGTTTTTTTTTTTCTCATATTTATAGTACCAATTATTTTTTTATTTTTGTAATTAAGATCTTCCTCAACTTCTTCCATTTTGACTTCATAAACACGATTAACACGCTCCGGAGTTTTTGATTTAGTTCCCATGTCATCTTCATCATCAATATTCACTTCAGAATATTTGACAATATTAAACCATTCATCAAAGCCAAACATTTTTTCAATTGCTTCAAATTCATCCATAATTTCTTGCTCAATCATAGATCTTCTTTTTACCTGACTGAAAAGAAGGGTTATGTGTTTCACGCATATTAAAAGCTCTTGTGTATAATTCCTCCATGATTTTTCATGTGTTTTGTGGTGTCTGTAAAAACATTGTTTTAATTTTTCACTGTTTAAGTTGTATCACTTTAAGATAAGAGTTTTCACAAAATCGTAATTAATTGCATCTTCCGGAGGTTCTTTAGCTAGCATATTTGCAATTTCTACCGGTAAAACTGCCAACAGGTAAGCTACCCAGTCTTTCTTTGGTACTTGTGCCATTTCCGCTCTTCTTTCAAAATTTATCAAAAATAATCCCATCTCATCTCAGTTTGTTTTTCATCAAACTTCGGGACGATCTGTGCTAATTGAATTTTTGGAGCTATCTCAACTTTTGATTCATTTCTTTGTTCCAGAAATTTCTGTAATTGTTCCAGTTTTTTCATTTCCAGTTCATGTTCTTTCGCTTCACTGGCTATTTGCTCCTCCCTTTCTTCTTGCCGTATTTTTTCTTCTCTCTCTTCTTGATGTATTCTTTCTTCCCTCTCTTCTTGACGTATTCTTCCTTCCCTCTCCATTTCTTCTGTCTTTTTCTTATCCTCAATTACAGAACTGAAAAATCCCTTAACAAACTCTTCTTTATATCCATTCACTTCTAGTATAGCCTTTTTCAGATCTGCAACTTTTAAAATATCGGCATCCTCAACTCCAAGTTCAGTCACCTCTTGTTGTAAATCTTCTTTTTTACTACCTTTACTTAAAAATGCCATATTTGATAAACCAAATTAAAAAAATTGAAGCAATCAACAATAGTCAAACAGTGTCTCTACCCTAATTGGAACTTCCCCAAGGACGCCTTAAACCAAATTTAATTTAAAACTGAACATTCTTTTGTACATAACCCCTTAAATTGAATGAAATTTATTTTATTTAAATACTTAGTATTACTGACTAAATTAAAACACATTTGCACAATAATAAAAAAAAAATATGTCCAGAAAACAATTCTTGCAATAATTAAAATATATTTTTACCACTATGTCAAGTTAAAAAAATAAAACATTTGTGTTCTAACAAAACAAGAGTTTGTCAATGCTTTGCATATTGATTTTTAAATACATCGTTCAAAAATACATAATACATTATCTTTTTTTTTTTCTTTTAACACTTTAATCTCTTATTAAATTATATTTCAAAATGAACCAAATATTTATAAATCACAATCTTAAATTAACACCTTTTAGTTAAATTAAATTGTATCCAAGATATGAAAATCTTTCTTTTATCTTGATTTAAAACACAAATCAAATATCTTCATGCATTTCACTTTGTAAATCAAAAAAAAAAAAAAAAAAAAAGCAAATGCTTAATATTCAGTCACAATTAAAAAAAAAAAAAAAAAAAAAAAAAAAAAAAAAAAAACAATCAATTCCATAATAATACTAGAAAAAATTTATGTTATATAAGCAAAAATATTACATCTGAAATCCATCTTTAAAATATTTACATTAAAATCACAGACAATACATTAAACAATTAAAATTATTACATAAAAACACTAAAAACATATTAAAAATTTGGGCATTTCGGATCATCACGATCCCTCCTCAGCCAATTATAAACTTTGAGTCAATACTATCAACAGTTACAAGAAAAACACAACAGAAAGTCATCAATTTCAGGTTACAGTTAAAATAAAATAGAATACTCGGCCGGCACATATGCAGCTTCGTTAATCGCTAAATCCTTTGTTTTAGTATGCCAGGCCTCTAAAAACACCCTCCCTGCGTAATTGTTGCAGCCGGATCGGATCACAAAAGCTTTATTAAAATCTGGAAAATGGTCTGTTGCAATAGTATGCTGAACGATCTTTGAATTCAAATTTCTACATCTAAATGCCTGTTTATGCTCTTTAAGTCGTATTTCAAGTGTCAAGTGTGAAGTGGTTTACATTGGTGAATCTAGCAGGACACTTGAAATACGGCTTAAAGAGCATAAACAGGCATTTAGATGTAGAAATTTGAATTCAAAGATCGTTCAGCATGCTATTGCAACTGACCATTTTCCAGATTTTAATAAAGCTTTTGTGATCCGATCCGGCTGCAACAATTACTCAGGGAGAGTGTTTTTAGAGGCCTGGCATACTAAAACCAAGGATTTAGCGATTAACGAAGCTGCATCTGTGCCGGCCGAGTATTCTATTTTAACTGTAACCTGAAATTGATGACTTTCTGTTTATTTTTTTTGTAACTGTTGATAGTATTGACTCAGCGTTTATAATTGGCTGAGGAGGGATCGTGATGATCCGAAACGTCCCAATTTTTAATATGTTTTTAGTGTTTTTATGTAAATTTTAATTCTTTAATGTATTGTCTGTGATTTTAATGTAAATATTTTAACAAGTTTATACATTCTCAGTTTCACTGAACAGAGGTTACTCAACTTTTATTTTATAATTCAATCTGAATAAGTCATAATATAAACATTTCAAAGAATTCCAGAATAATATGTAACAAAACAAAAAAAAAATTCACTTCCTCTACATACATTGAAATAGCACCTTTTTATCTAGTCACAAAGTTAAAAGAATAAATAAAAACATTTGCAAATAAATCTGTTTCTTCCTTTCTTTTTTTTCCCCCTCCAAACGATAATTAACTTAGCTGACAATTTTTTTTCCGTTTATTCTTAAAGAATAAACTGCTTCACCAATCTATTATGAACTTTTAATATGATGATTGAAACTCATTTTATGTTAATTTTATTTTATTTTTTTTAACAACAATAACAGGGGTATATTTAAATAACAAAATTTACTTTTTGTCGTCAGATATAATTATTTATAAAACACAGTTCTAATGAATTTTAGCAACCGTAATAAATAAACTTTGCATTCATATTATGAAAGTTAAATATACACTAAAAATTCTTAAGCATTACAAAACAGTGCAACATCAATATTATTTACTTTTCAAACTTAATTACTGAATAAAATACCATATTTATTCTAATAATTGAATCAATATTAACCTTTTTTTTCGATATATATTTACTATGTGCACTTTAAATAACCATTTTAATAATATACATTTAAACTGAGCTCTCGATGGAATAAAAAAAAAAAAATACCTTTGTGACAGTCAGGCTAGTTTTCGAATTCGCTGTGATGTCAATTAAATACCATGAACAACATTCTTCATTTAGATTAGAACACAACTTTCTTCACCACAATATTCCACGATGCCATTTTATGTGACAGTAACACTGCAAAAGATTTTAAAAAACTGAAGACCATCATCCTTTCCGGCTGCGACATTCTCATGGCTGTTTCGGGTTTCATGATATTGATGAGGAAAGAATAGAAGATTTGACTAAAGCAGTGATATGATTAACTAAGTTTAATCTATGTACATTAGATGAACACGTTGACAACACACAAACACATAATATAACTTAATAATATGCTACGCTTCAGGATTACATATCTCACAGGCATCTTTTCGAACATATCCAAAAATTAGCACACCCAAAATTACCTTGTCTCTCTCTCCGTGACTGTTGCAATTCAGAGTTTTTTAAAGAGTCCTTCGACCACAGAGTATAGGCAACCTTCTCACACCCTTTAACATTTTTTAGTACAAAAGTTGACATCATGTAAGTAGGGTTCTCCAAAAACAGCTTTTATTGCTACAAAATTAGATTTTTTCTGCTACAAAAAAAGATTTTACTCTGCTACAAAAATGGATTTTACTGCTCCAAAATCCAATTTTTGCTGCTTCAAAAATGGGTTTTATTGCTTCAAAATCAGATTTTTGCTGCTCCAAAATGGCTTTAATGCACTTTCATCTGTGTTTGTATCAAACTTTAATCTTTTTTCTGTTATGTGAAAGGGAAAAAAAAATTGATGTTAATAACAAGAATTGTTAAGTCAGAGTTAAGTATTTTAAATGTTTCATTTTATGTAAGGAAAAAGCTAAATGCTTTTTCAAGTAATCCAGGTGGAATGCGGTTGCAAATTGTTCATTGGCTGCAGTTTTAATATTTTGCTCATACTATGGCATTAAAATCTAAAAAATCAATAAATTCATCCTTTGCCTTCCCCTTTTTATCATAATGTATGGTGATTAAGGACACAGTGATGTAAGTCACATTTTCTTAAATTTTCAAAAACAAAAGATTTACTAGAAACCTTATCAGTGTTGTAATCTTGACCAGTCAAAAGTAATTTTAATAGGATGGTGGACAAAACTGGTTTTAACCATCTGGAACTGTTCAAAATTGCTTTTAAACACTCAAAAGGTGCAAAATATTATTTTGAACTCAATCTTACTGATTAGTAAAGATAGTGTATGAACTGAATTTTTCAAACAAAGTTAAACAAGGACCCAGGCTGGGATTTGAACCCAAGACCTTTTGCTTTAAATTGTCAATGCCCTACATATTAAGCTACCTAGGCCGACAACCAGCAGACACATTTCACTCGCATTACCTTATTGGCAATAGCATCTGGTCTGCCATGTCTACAGTTCAACAAGATAATCTGCATGTAATGAAATTCCATTAAGTGCAGGTATTAAGTATTAATTTAACAATACATAGATATATTTTGTTATTTTTAACTCAATCATACTGATTGCTAAAGTTACCATACGAACTGAATTTTTCCAATCGAGTAAAAAAAAAAAATGCCCAGCTCAGGAGTCAAACCTAAGACCTTTGACTGAAATTGCCAATGCTCTACGAGGATTGGCACCTGAACTATTGAGCTACCTGTGATGACAATCAGATATTTTTTACTCAGCTGAAAAAATTCAGCTCATATGATATCTTCACTAATCAGTGTAATTGAGTTAAAAATAATAAAGTGTATCTACATATCCATTTTTTAATAATAAAGTGTATCTACATATCCATTTTTTAATGGAGTTCCATTGTTTGTGGTATATTCTGTTGAACTGTCTACATGGCAGACCAGATGCTACTGCCAATAAAGTTATCTGAGTGAAATGTGTCTGCTTCAGACCTGCCAACTGCTACGAAAAAATCGTAGTTGTTACAATTTGGAGCTATAAACTATGATGCTACGAAAATCGGTATTAAACTAAGATTTTTTGCAAAGATCAGAAACTTTTTTTTTTTTTTTTTCTGTTGTGATTTTTAATCCGCACAGAATATTTTTCAGGGATGATTCTGTTCCAAAATTTTAAAGCATTCGGTTCCAAAAGTTTTAAAATGTAGGTCATTAGTCTGAAAATTGCTCAAGGGGAGAAAAATCTGGGCTGCAAAACTAATTTCTTAGCATAAAACCCTCTTAATGGATATTAACCATGTGTGAATCGTATTTCTATAAATTTTTATATCGGGAATTCCCTTCCTTAGAAACAGGGGCACCATTTCAAGGGTTTCTTGAAAGGGGGGGGGGGGCTTTGAGGGGTAGAGTTTGAAATAGTGTGCGGAACTGCGCGATTTGCACACAGAAAGGGAGTGTCCTGTCCTATCTGTTGTTCTCTAATGATAGAAAATAAATAATCAGGCATATAAATTACCCCCTCCACCTTCCTACAAAATTTGTGCTTCTTTCTTTGTTCTTCACCCTCCAGCATACAGAGTTTCAAAACTCTTTATTTTAAGGGTGGAAAATTTGTTGTTCACTAATAACAATAAATAACCAATCATTCCCACCTCCTTCCCAATTAATTTATGCTTCTCTCCCCTTCCCCGGCATACAAAGGTTAAAAAAAAAAAACTTTTGCCGCTTTTGTTGCTCTCTAGTGACAATGAATAAATAATCAGTCGCATAAATTATCTCCCCCCCCCCTAAATTTCTGCTTCCCCTTTTGCCTCCCCCAACATAGAGTTTAAAACTATTCTTAAAAAATCTGTCATACCTGTTGCTCTCTAGCAGCAATAAATACGTATTCAATCGTCTAAAATATCCACTCCTTCCTAAATTTCGTCTTCCTTTCACTTCTGCCATATCAAACTGTTTAAAGTCTTTAAAACTTGAATTTTTATAAAAAATTTGCCCCATTTGATATTTGTACAATATCAGTCATCTAAATTCACTCCTGCTTGAAATTTTCACTTGCAATTAAAGTTTTCCCGATTGTTTTCTGTGTAACGTATAGTGTGGAACATTACCCTAAATCAGGGCTTAATAACTCCAACTTAGTTCTAGTATGCTACAAAAGAAGTCATTTCAAAAGTAAGCAGAACCATAGGGAAAATAAAAACTGCAAAATAAAATATTGCATTTTAGGGAATGCTGCAAGAGAAAGCTTCCATGAAGTTTATCAACAAAATCCCAAAAATATCCCAGTTACACCTGCAGCTAACAAGAGTTCTATTGTGTTTTGATCCAAAAATTGCAGCAAACTTAAATTTCATGAAAACTGGAATGGAGTTACTTTAAACAGTTTTGATAGATAATAATTATATAATACTGTAAAAACTGCATTGGATTTGTGTGTGTTGTATATGAAATTTTGCCTCACTGTAGCCAGAAATATCATTTTCATAGAAAGGTCAGGGAAAATTTGTAAAAGGGAAATCACTAGCCACTCTGATCTGAACAAAGGGACTTCTGGATAATACTTTATGTGCCACTATTTTGAATACTTTTTTGAATTGCAACCGTGAATGACTTTTTACCACTGATAGTCAAAAGATATTTTCACCAGGGTAGTTAAAACTGTTTTTTTTTTCCTTGGTTTAAACCATCGCTGGTTAAAACAAATACAATTCTTCAAAATGTATTCCAATGCAGTATAATATCTTCTGGTGCTATTTATAGGGAGTTTTGTGAAACTATGACTTATACTGTTCTTGATGGATATCTAAATACTCTCCATGCACAAAATTTTCAAATTAGTAATTTTCACTACTATCATTTTAATAGGCTCATATATTGAAAGTATTTTTCTCTTCACTGTTTATGTTTCAAGCACTTATAATGGATTTTTTTTTAATTAACTTTTGCCATCGTTTCTATGATTTTGGAGTGTTCTTAATGTTTTGAAAGTAAGTAATAGCTTCAAAGTAAAAGACTAAGATTTCTGGATTACTGGTAGTGCTGCTAGGGAATCTGTCGATTGGATAAAAATTTATGAAGTTATTAAGTTGAATTTTGAAGTCTTTAAAAAAGAAATCAAAAGAAAATATCCCTTTACATATATGTATTCATATTTTTTACTTTTCAAGAGAGGAAATTCTTGGCTTTCAAACAATGCAAAAAAGTACCATTTTGAAGAATTATGAGGAGATACTGGATTGTTCAGAAAATTCACTTCATAAAAATGCTTCAAAATCAAGCTTTCATTAAAAAAAATAATAATCGATATTAGAAGAAAATCTTGAGGTATAATGGATTGTAAATGGCTATCAAATTTGGTCCTTATTTTTAGCCAAACTCCTTTTAGAATGAATGGGTACAAATTTTAAAATGATAGATATTCCAAAAGATTCTCAGTGAAGGTCTTGTGACTTGTACACGTGTTTTCCCAGTGTCTGTGAAATCATGTTTTAATATCTAAGGAAATAAATGTTTTGAGGGTTTCTAAAAATTAATCTATCCATTGATTAAATTCCCATGAAAAGGAGAATGGGCAATATGGCATCCTTGATAAAAAAAAAAGATGCTTAAAAGGGATTTCAAATATATACATATACTTATATAATCTAAACTATTTTTATTTTATTTAAGTGGGCTTTTTAAAACAATCTTGGTTTGTTATAATGTGTATTAAATCTATTTATAGACATGATGAAACTACCATTGTTAAAACTACAGTAAATGCAACTAAAGAAGCAGTTACTGAAAAATTAAATGATTGCAAAAAGTGGCATTCTGTACATTGTGTAAGTGTTTTACTTTTTCTCTTTTTTTTTTCTTTTAATTTTGAAAGTCTTAAGTTTTGTTTGTTTTAACTTACAAATTTTATAATACAAATTTCATTTGCTTATACTGTTAATAGGAATCCCATAACACAGTATGTGGCTCTGAACTAGGCAAATGGTGCTCTGATGTTTCAACTGATCAGAATACTGATACTCTCTCTGTTGCTCCCGTTGTGGAATTCCTGCAATCTGCCGGCCAGGGACAATTGGTTCAACAAGTAAGTTTTAAAGCATACTAAAAATAGATTACATTAATTGTAGTTTTATATTTTGTTATATTGTATTTTCAAAGCTTTCACAATTTGTTTTCTATTTTTTCATCTTTCCATTAATACAGTTTTAGATAAATAGCAGCATGTAATTTAGTTTGGATCTATACATAATATCTTAGGAAATCACGCCCACAAAAGTGTTTCATAGTAATTAGAATATCATTTGCCAACCAATGATTTATGCACCACCGGTGGTCTGCGAGAAAATTTTGGTGACCCACAGACAATTTTGGAGGTGTGCAATTTTTAAGTTTTAATATTAAAAAATAAATAAAAATAATATTTAAGAAATTCATGTGTTTCTGAAACTTCAGATATTTACATTTTTGTAATTTATTTAAAATGTAGAAGGCATTGATAATTATATTAATAGTTATTTTTATTTATTAGTTTTTTACCGTTTCATACAAAAGTGGTGTAGATTATTAATTTTGAAAAATTGAGTTTTGTGCATGGAGAAATATCAATCTATACATAGAAATACCAATATAAGTAACAGTTTCACGAAGTTTGCTTGTAAATATTGTTTGGAGCTATTTTTTTTTTTTTTTGCCATAGGAAATCATTGTAGCACATCCAGAAAATTCTTGCTTTTGAGCATTTAAGAAAACGTGCCTTATGCCACTCTTGCATGAAATGGTTCATTTGACTATTTGCAAAACTGGTAAATTTTCATTTTTAGCTCTTTATAAAAAGTGAATATGCATTACTGAGTGTAATGTACTTAATAAGCAAAATTAAGAATGAAAAAAAAAAAAGTAAAAATGAATAAATGATATACAGTAGACTCCCTTAAATCCGTGACCCTAAAATCCACGTATTTTTTTCTGATGTAAACAATGAAATTTACAGTTAAGTTGCAGGAACAAAATTTAAGATGGCGCCGAAATCAGCGACTACCGCAATGTTTTTTTCACTAAATTTTTTGTTAATCATTCTCTTTTGGTTATTACAGCTGATTTATTGCTAAATAAATTTACATTTCTTTTGATTTTGATATAAATTAGCATATCTATATGATGACGTATCGATCTTCTATCACTTTACCACTAGATGGCAGCATAGGACTTTTGAAATCAAATTGAATCGATTTTGTCAGTAATAATTTAATATTTTTCTAAATTTTTATTTTACATAATTATTTTAATAATTACTTACGTTTAAACTAATAAATTATTTTAATATTTTACTTATTTTAATGTTTCACTTTATTGTAAGCATTCATTATAATTTTCCTTGCTTAACTACCAATCAAATTGTTTCAAAAATGTAAATAAATCAATGACCAGAAACCTGCAAAATTCTAAAATCCGCACAACCTCTGGTCCCAAGCTGTGTGGATTTCAGGGAGTCTACTGTATTAATCTCAAAGATCGAAATATATCAGATATTTAAATTTAGAAAATATAGGACTCAAAGTTGCTCATCTAATAATACACTACTACCATAATGTAAAGTGGCAGATACATATGTTGTGGTTAAAAATTAAAGTTATCTGAAATACTTAATTGATTTAATCATTTTGAAAATACAAGTTTAAATACTTTTTAGTTTACTATTGTGTTTCATTACTAAGCTAAGTATACTGTTCTAAAAATGCATAAAAGAAGTTTTCTCATTCAAACAATATATAAAATAATAAAAATAAGACTCGCCCCATATGAAGTAATCTTTGAAGACAAATAATCCGAACTGTTGTACAAATTTATACCATTTTTTTCTGTAATCCTTTCTTTGCGGTAACAATAAATAACCTGCTATAAAGCAAAGTTGGAATGATCTTCATTACCCAACTATCCTCCTCATTCTACCCACTGTTGGAAGTTTTGCTTTTCCCAGCAGATAAAGTTTAATTTTTTTATTATTTTATTTCTCTCTTCCCTACTTGTTACTTACCAATAAAAACAAACAATCATGTAACCCCCCTCCCTCCCTCCCACCCCACAGTTTATAAGCTTTAAAATGCTTTAATATTGTGAAATTTGTCTGCCTTTTTTGTTATTTTTCAATAATCATATGTAATCATCTAAATATTCTTCTATTGAAATGTCTGCTCTGTCCTTACACTCCCATTTTTCCCCCTCAATGTGCAAGTTTAAAATCTTTAAAACTATTTATCTATTTTTTACATTTTTTACATTTTTTGTTTTATTCTTTACTTTGTTATGCTATAATAATATATAAGTAATCATACCAGGCTGTAAAAGCAAAGGTTTTTAAGCACTTATTAATGTTTAAACTGAAATAAGTTTTTCTTTCTTTTAAATAGATATATTTTAATGTCATATACATTTAGTGTTTTTTGCTTGTGTAATACATGCCAAAAATTTTCTTATAATTCCTAATAATTGCTGTAAAATTTTGTGAAAAAATTCCTAAAATTTTACAGAATCTTACTACTTGCCTGGATTATATTATTAAAATTTTTTTCTTAAAATATTGTACAGTATTTACATACTTTAATTATATCTGTGTCATCTACTTTATATGCTATACAGCATCACTTAACCGTTTAAATGTGATAAGTTAATAGAACATTTTGTGCTAATTGAATTAGATAGAAAAAATAAGTTGAAATGTTTCAAGTAATGCACTAGGAGTACTAGTGTAGTAGCCATGTTAAGGTGAACCAAATACAGTAGCCTCCCTTAAATCTGCGATCCAAAAATCTGCAAATGCCTAAAATCTGCACATCATCGTGGATGTAAACAATGAAAGTTTTAGTACTGATGTAGAGGCAATATTACAGAATTTTTTACTTTTATATCATTTTGTATGTACAGTGTACTCTCAATTATCTGGACTCACAAAATAAATTTAAAGACAAGCATTTTTACGCTTATCATGGGTGTAAAATCGATGTTAATGTGAATTAGAATGTTTTCCGGTTTAGCTGATAGTATTGTGAAGTGCATAGAAGTAAAATTAAACGCTCTGGAACCTGTTTGACGGGTAGGGTTAAAGGTGGTGGGAGGATTCGAATGTTGATTTTACAATAGCCTGTAGTGATTTGCTCTTTCTTTCGGCCTTCCCACAGCTAGCAAGGAGAAGTTTTCATTCGGCCAATGGCGTGTGGTGCATTCCTTCCCCCGCCTCCCCTTTGCTGCGGTGAGGTTTTATTCACATGGTACTGGTATGGATCTCGGAAGCTCTGCAGTGTGTTTATAGTTATTCTTACAGTGATGTTCACAACATATTTGTCTGTGCTATGTTTTGGTAAAATATATTTTTATAATTAACCTTCTGATTAATCGAGTCTACAAGATACATATTATCATTGTCTCCTGAATATCTTCTAAAAACCTTTCAGCTGTCCTGTCACTTTTACACGTGTTTCTTTAGTTTTTGTCTCTTGTTTATCGTCAGTTAGTTGCGTGAAATTTTTTACTGGTAAAAATGATTGGTGTGAAACAAAAATGAAACGTTTTAAATATTAAACTAAAATTAGAAATCCTTCAGGAACTTGATAATTGAGAATCAGCTAGCAAATTAGCAAAGGATTACCAAATTGGAGTACAAACTGTACGTGATATAAAAAAAGAACAAAGAAAAACTCATTACCTTCACGAGAGATTGTGATGACGAATCTGCGCTTTTGAAACAGAAAAGTCTGAAAATGTCGACATACAAAGATCTAGATTCTGCTCTACTACAGTGATTTAATCAAAAAAGAGCAGAAGTTATACCTATTTTGGGTGACATGTGTTCTGAAAGAGCAAGATTTTCTCATAAAGCACTAGAATTAGGAGATTTTAATGCTTCATCTGGTTGGCTCACTTGATTCAAGCAATGCTGTGGAATTCGGCAGTAAAATGGTCAAGGAGAACAACTAAATGCAGATGAGACTGCTGCAGAATCATTTTGTGTGAAATTTCAAGAATTTATTGATGAAGAAAATTTTATTCCCAATCAAATTTACAATGCCGATGAGACAGGATTCTATTAGAAATGCCTCCCAACAAAAACACTTGCTTTACGGGAAGAACTACCAGCTCCAGGCCACAAGTCATCGAAGGAGTGCATTACCATCATGTGCTGTGCAAATGCTTCAGGTTGTTAGTAATAACCAAAAAGGTTAATTACTAGAGATAATATTTAGTTGAAAATGTTGAGACGCAAATAGATCATATATGCTGATATCGTCTGTCAAGAAAAACTTGTCAGTGCAAGTAAATAAAATAAAGCAATATAAAAAATTTCTGCAAAAGAACATTTAAAGAAAAACCCAAGCCAAGTTAAAACAAATAACAGTTTTATTAAAACATTTAAATAAAGCAAAAGTAAAACTAAAATCATTAAAATAAAATAAGACTTTAGAATACATGACATATGTTCTCAAGTTAAACACTGGCTTAAAGCAGGTAACATAACTCTATATAAAAATGTTTAAAACATGAATTGGAGCACCAAAAAGTAAAAGCTGTTTCAAAGAAATTATATTTTACTATGACTTTAATAACTGTAATTAAATTTATTTAATTTTAAACTATAATCAAAACCATTAACATTATTAAAAACTGATTAGAAAAACTAAAGCCTAATTTCAAAAGGTGTTTCTCAAAAACAAAATGTAAATTTATTTCAATTATCTATTGAGAAAAATATAAACTTAATCCAGCATATCTGAAACTACTATCAAACTATTGATGTTCGGAAAAACAAAATAATTAAGAAAAGATTATATTACTTAATTAAATTTAATCTCTCTTCCTTATATAAAAAAATTCCTATAAAGGCAAGCACAACTTCATTATCAACATTAGCTTAACTGAGATCTCCAGATACTCCCAACTACCGCTGAAAAGCAGACTGAAGAACAGAAGCAAGACATTAACTAAAAGCCAATGATAAATTGATTCCTAAAACTGCAGCAAGTCTAATTGGAAGCTCCCTAGCGAATACCAGTTGATAGGACTTCCTAGGAATCGTAACTATCCCGACACTACCAGTCATAACAGTTCCAAGTACACTGCACGGATTTCCAATGTTGTGTGAGTCTCAGACCACTTCTATCTTGACCGATCCGTAGTACCGAGATGGGAAAACTGTGGTGTCTTAGAAATCATATCACAACCCTACAGCTAGTTTTTCCATTATAAAAGCAAAGCTGGCAAGATTCAATAAAAAGTAAGCACCAGAATAATATCTGGAACTCAAAAGTACTTTAAAAAGGAGAGATAATATAAACTGTAAATAAAACTAATCTATTTCAATTAACAGAAAATAAAATAGAAAAACAATAACTGAAACATACAGTAAGCGGCAGGCATACTTCCCAACGTTAAGAAACTAAGCATGTCGATACACATGTCTCCAGGTGATTCCCTTAACGGCAAACATATGACGAGAATTCACATTACATTAACATCAAGGGAAGAAGCAGTATTTCCATACTGTGACTGTCAGCAACACAAAATATGACAAAGTTTTAACGATTGTATAAATAAAAGGTTTTTACTTTATAACATCGGAGGTAATTAAAAAGATCCAAACACCGGTATATCTTGTATTCCAAAATGCCTTCAGCTTTATTTTAAAAACAACTGCAGCGATAAAATAGTAAACGTGACCATCGTTTGCCGGCCAAACAAGCACCAACACAAAACACAGACGAAGCTATCTCTGAACTGAATCCAATGCTATAAATAGCATTCCCCATCTGCCTACAACGCCCCCCACGTGACTTCCGATCATCTGGTCAACGCCATTTCTGTCGTCTGACGATCTCGGGAAAGGCAGACCAGAAATCTTCGGCCACGAGATAGAGCATGTGACGACGGACAGGTCACGCCATCTGCCGATAGCCATCCCAACTCCTCAGTTTGTAAATTGGCCGTGACCGTGCCTGTTGGCAGCACTGGTGAAACGAAAGAACTTGAATGCCGTAAAACAATATGGTATTGGGAGAACGTAATAAACAAGTAAAGAGGAACTTACACAGAAGTAAAAATAAGGTAAGAAAGAGATATTATATTTATTGTAAACTTACATTTAAACACTGAAAATAAAGATAAATGAAAGTGTTTAAATATGAAACTTATAGTATTGAAACCTATATATGTAAAAGTAATTAATGTATTTAACCAGAGTTTATTTAGATACAGCTGTAAACTTAAATAGGAAAGGTTAAATAGATTTTAATGTGGTAATAGGTTGAATGAAAGGTCAAATGAAAAGGTAAGTGGAATAACAAGAATAGGAGGGAAAATGATATATTTTCCTGTCACAGGTGACCATAAAATGAAACTCGTAATGATCGAAAAGGCTATGAAACCCCGCTAGTTTAAGGGTACAGAACCAAAAAAATTACCAGTTGTTTATTTCAATCAAAAGGGCACATGGATGACACGGGAGATTTTTCTCTGACGGTACCATGAACATTTTGTTCCTGAAGTCAGGAAACATTTTCAAGCAAAAGGCTTACCCCAAAAAGTAGTATTGCTTTTAGACAATTATATCCAAATAAAAGTTTCCTAGCATCTGATAACTGGTTGATTACCAGTAAATTTCCCCCTCCAAATGTTACAGCAGCGATTACAGCCTATGGATCAAGGTATAATTTCAGCAATGAAACGGCACTACAGAACTGACCTTCTGAAAAAATTTGATCCATGAATTTATAACACTACCAAATTTTTGGACGCAATATTCGTTATTGGATGCGGTACAGGGAATATCAGCAACATCGTCAAAGGTAAAATCGTCTATGTTATCATGATCGTGGAAAAAGACCATACTGCTTGATGAACAATCTTCTTCAGATATTCAAGAAGAATATGAAAATAGTAGTATTCTTGAACAAGCAAAGGAATTAGAAGGTTTGGAAAATCTTGATGAAGAAAATTTAGAAGATTGGTTTCAAAAGGATACATGGGCAGGGGCGTAGCTACCGTGGAGCAGTTGGAGCAGACTGCTCCAGGCGCACGAATCCTAAGGGCGCAAAATTAGAAAAAACGAAATAAAGATTTCTTAAAATATTTGTATATTTTTTTTTCATTATTAATCAGACATTATAGATGAATCTTGTTACAATCAGCGTATTCCTATGATATTTACCTTGTGTTTAACCTCAACCATTTCGATTTAAAACATGTTTTCATACACAGTTGAAAGAAATGACTTCTATTCAGGAAGTTTTAATTTTAATTCATACCATATTGAAGCATCAAGTAACTTCTCCAACACCGTTTCAGCATGCCTGATTATTTTCTGTGACTTTTCTGGAGACGACCGTTGAAGATTTTCAGATCTTAAAGCAATCAAAACTTATTTAACAGGGCTCTCATCGGTCACTTTACTGGCTACCACTATTTCCAAAAAATAATCTTTCTGGTACATTTCTATTAAAAATGTTTTAGAAATTTATCATGATGATTACTGTGCGGAAATAATGGTAGCCAAAGAATTCACCGCTGAGAAACCTATATGTACGATGTAACAGTAGTAATTTACGATAATTATTTTACGATTTGGAAAAAAAAAATAGCCCATAGGAAAATAGGAAATAAAATTGTAGAAAATTATTGACCATTTTACAGACGAAATACAAGAAAACGAAAATTTTGAAGTGGCTTTTGTTTGTTTTGTAGAAACTAAACATGCATCGATACAGATTACAAAACAATAATAAGAGCTGGATTTAAGCATATTCCATATCAGCCCACGGCGACAAAATTTAGATGGGAGGGGGGTAAGGGGAAGCAACAACTTAAATTTTGTGAGTATTGTTTTTAAGATTTTGAAAATATTGCAAATGTCAAATGCAGAATCGATAAGCCTCAAAAAGAGAGAAAAAATTAAGTACCAAATTCAGTGTTCCTTAGGGCCTGATTATAGCCTATGCAAAATTACACCACTTTTTTGTAACAGTACTTTTTCACATTAAACCTTATTTAATCGCAGAATTTTAGGATTAAATAAGGCAGATTGGCCCGCCGGGCAACCGACCTGCAGGTCTGTGCGCCCTAAACCAGGTAAAGCTGCTCCCTCCCTCAGATGAAGCTAATATAGTTTTAAAATTTGCTATAAGCATTAGATATGAAAAGTCTTAAATCATTTAATAATTTTTTTAAAAAAATCACTTTTTTGAAGCATTTTTATTAATGATTTTTATTTCTCTTTGCAAGGTAGAAGAATTGATTTTTTTTTCTTGAAAGTTTCTTTGCTTCTGAGACCCATTTAAATCTTTTAAAACCTAACGTATATATTCTGTAATTTTCTCTGTGACCAATAGCGACATGGTCTGCCCCAAGAATTTTCCGCCTGTCTGGTACCAAAGAGCGCGGCCTCTCTTTAAATATATATATACGTATTTTATTTTATTTAGTTTTTTTTGTAAAATCATTTATCAAGTATTTGTTTGAAATGTATAGGTTTCGTGTATTCGTACAATGCTGTGATTGTGATTTCCCGTATATATATGTGTATTATATTGATTTTTGCGCTTGATGTGCAAAAGTATTTACAAAGAATATTTTCGGCAAAGAAAATGTAATTCAAACATTATTTTTTGTTAAAAATTACATTTTAACATGAAAACGGGACTGTTTCAACATTGTCTATAAATGTGATAATCAGAACGGCGGTCAGCTATTTTGTATATACGACTTATTGAGATCTAAAGCGCTAAGTACTAGAACCGTTTAACATGTTTTCATCTTAGGGTCCTGCTCTCAACTATCAGTTGGCCCCTTTTGGACCTCCTTTTATATCTTTCTTAAAAATGGTCTGATTCACTAACTTTTTTTTTGTAACAACATCTTAGGAAATCCAGCTACTACACGACCAACATAAAAATGTTTTAGACTTCAGCTACCACCAAATTTAAAAATTAATCCCTTCTTGGGGCCCTTGCCCAGCTACATTCCATGTGAGACCCTGGACACCTGGGGCTTGGTACAAGGCCACTTGAAGTTTTTGTGC
Organism: Maratus speciosus; assembly: GCA_963932465.1. Taxonomy (NCBI): domain Eukaryota; kingdom Metazoa; phylum Arthropoda; class Arachnida; order Araneae; family Salticidae; genus Maratus; species Maratus speciosus. Next base: position 373,200,862 of record OZ010789.1, on the reverse strand, counting down.
CCTAAATTGTTAATAAATCGCCCCTTTTAATCCGACTATCATTTTGAGAGATCTTTTTCCATTTAGTTTTTTTTCTTTCGTTTCTACACTTCAGTTCAGACACTGCCCCGCTATGGTAACTTTTTGTGCGCCATGCATTTTCACCCACTAATTGTGTCACAATCTCATTGCATAACTTCAAAATTGAGTCTTGGTCTTCTCTCCCCGAGCCAACACCTTCATATTTCTATTGGGATTCAAGGGCTCTTTTTTAAGCATTTCTTTGAAATTTTTTCTAATGATTAATATTTATACCCTATATTTAATTTCGACTAATTGAAAATCTAAAGCGTTAAGTACTAGGACCTTTTATCGTGTTTTCATCTTAAGCTTTGTTCTCAATTATCAGTAAGCTCCTTTTGGTCCCCCTATAAAAATGGTCCGATTCACTAGGATTTTTTCCCTAACTATTTCTTAGGTCCTCCAGCTACTACATGAAAAAAAAAAAAAATACTCACACTTCAGCTACCACCAATTTTGGATATTAATCGCCTTCTTAGGGTCCTTGGTGCAGTTTCTTTAAAAATTATCCGATAGTCTTGCAATTTTCTTAAGCATAGTTCTAGGGTCCTCCAGCTACTTTAGAAACCACGAAAAATTTCTTTTACTCAAGCTACCACCTTTTTCGAACATTAATCTTCTTTTAGGGCGTCAACTTACGTTTACTCACTACAGCCGTGAATTAAAATTCACGCCACTGTTAAAGGTAAGTGGTTAGCTTTAGAGGGGATGGAATTTCATCCGTAAATTAAATATCACGTTAATGTTAAAGGTAATTCGTTAAATTTACAGGAGGAGGGGGCAACAAGCACCTTCCACTGCTTCAGGGTGCTTCTTTCCTCGGGTTCTAGGGGCCCGATTTCAACGAGAATTGGTTAATTCAACCTAGATTACGATTCAGCTACTTTCTGTATTATAAAAGTTTGTCTAAGGCTTCAGTTACCAACATTTTCAAACATTAATGGTGCATTCTTTTCTCGGGTTCAATATGTCCGATTTCAACGGTAAATGGAAAATTAAGCTTAGCTTACTATTCAGCTGCTTTCTACATTGTGAAAGTTTATCTTAGACTTCTGTTACCACCATTTTCGAACATTAACGACGCATTCTTTTCTCGGTTGTTATGGGCTCTATTTCAACGGAAATTGGTCCATTCAACTTAGCTTACGATTATTTTAAAGATTATAGTTCCACTGCTAGGATTCGTATTCTTATCTCGGGTTCTATGGGCTCGATTACTACGTGGTATACTCATTCAACTTGGTTTTCGATTGTCTCCAGCGTGTACGGAACACTCCTGGCATACACTGTCTTTGGTAGCAGTGACCCAGGTCACAGGCTCGTTCTGAAAGAGGATTGTCGGGAGCACACTAGACGCTGCCGAAGGCAGTGAGCCACCCCTAAAACCAGGTTCATTTGAACTACTTTATGAATATGTAAAATCATACAAACTTGAGTTTTGTTTACGTTATTATAATGGGCCTGAGCAATGCCGGGCGGGTCAGCTAGTTACACACACATATGTATGTATATATATATGTATGTATATATATATGTATATATGTATATGTATGTGTATATATATATATATATATATATATACATATACATATATATATGTAACTTCCAAACATAATTGTGCAGAACTTTTTTGAGAGACAAGAGGGCGCACAAACTTTACTTGCTCCAGGTCGCTGAATATGTAGCTACGCCACTGTGCATGTGAGCTTGGCTTCCAGTATTTGATAGATGAAGACATTGTTTCTAACTGTGCTGTTAAATCTAATAGTGATGATAGTACTGAGGCAGAAGATTTACTAAATGAGGAAAATACAATTTCTCATTCTGCTGCTCTACAATGTGTAGAAACTTTGTTAGACTATATGGGACAAAGAGGATTTGATTATTGCGATTCTTTAACATTACTACAGTTCATAAAGTATGTGACGATATAAGACAAGAGATGAACAAACAGCAGAAGCCGATGTGCATTACAGATTGTTTTTAGCAGTAAATATTAAAAGGAAAATTCCTAGTTTGATGTTATACAGCATGCAAATGTAAGTAATTTTTATATTTTTTTATTGATTTTGATTTTTTTTCTTTCATAAAAACTAGTTTTCTGATTATCTGTGCTTTTCGATTGCCTGTGCGACCTCTCCCGGTGATTAGCCCAGATAATCAGGAGCGCACTGTATTTTAATAACATAATTCTTGATAATATAACTTAAGTCATGGTTTTTTATGAAGTATAAATTTATTTCTGAAAAAAATCAAAATATTGCTAATATCACTGGTAATCATAATTGTTTTGCCAAATATAGTCGAGTGTCTATATAACAAAATCCATCGTTCCAGTAAAAAATTCGTTACATGTAGAAATTCATTATATAGAGAATGAGTAAAAATTCCTATTTAATGTGTAAATTCTGAACAAAAATTATTTTTGAAGCATTTAATTAAGAATTTCAAATGTTTAACTAAAAATATTAACCTAATATTGCATTTCTTAATTATTTAAACAGTTTCAAAAAAGAGAACAAACATTTATTTAAAAGCATAATAAAAATCACATAAGGAAAACTTACATTAATTTTAGACAAAAAAATTTGTAATTTTTCGCTGTTTTGATTTCAAAATTCTTACACTCTCGAATTCAGCAAAGAATGAAAAACTGTATCGGAACATTTTCCTCCATTTGAAGTCCTCTCCTTATAAGATCAAATGAACTCATCATTTTACTGCGTGATGGTTTTTTCTCTCATGGTTTGTACGCTTTGGAAAAAATAGAAAAAGTGCTGGAAAAAAAAGTGTTCATTTTCAAGGAATGAAAAGTGCTGGAAAAAAAAGTATCCATTTTCAAGGAAAGAAAAGTGCTGGAAAATATTGAGAACTTTGACAAATGGTCGCCGAAAAATATCAATTTAAACGATCGTTCGCACGAAAAAAAAATCGGTAATTTCGCCCAAGAATCACTGAAAAATGCAAATTTTGACAAAAGGTCGTGGAAGAAACGCATATTCCGTCAAAGAATAGAGAAAAAATGCAAATTCCGGCAAAAGATCCCGAATAAAGAGCAAATTTCGTCAGAGGATCACGGACAAAACGTGAATTGCATTAAAAAATCACATAAATACGAGTGTTTCATCAAAGGAATGCGGAAAAACGAAAATTTCGCCAAAGGATCGCGGAAAAAACGCAAATTTTGTCAAAGAATCGCAATTAAAAAAAACTCCAATTTCGTCCAAGATACGTGAGAAACCCACAAATTCACGAAAAAAACCCAAAATTTCGTCAAAAGATCACGAAAAACCTCAAATTTCATCAGAAGATCGCGAAAAACCGAAAAATTCGTCAAAAGATCGCGAAAAAACGGCAAATTGTGTCGAAAGATCGCGAGAAAATGGAAAATTTCGACGAAAGATCACAAAAAAGTGGCAAATTGCGTCGAAATATCGCGAAAAACAACAAATTTCATTGACAGATCGCGAAAAAAACGGCGAATTTCGTCAAAGAGCCGCGAAAAAACTGCATAGTTAGTGCTAGGAGTGGATTCCCCCCCCCCCCCCCCCCCAGCTGTAACTTTTCAATTTTTTTTTTTTTTTTTTTTTTTTTTTTACCTCAGAATCGCCCCTGAAAAATCGTCTTGAAAAAATAGCACATAATTCATCCAATGGTCACGATAAAAAATGCAAATTTCACCAATTTGTCGAAAAAATCGCAAATTTCGCCAGTTTGGTGCCGATTTCACCTAATCTCTCCCCCCCTAATATAGTCAATCGGCCATTGAAAAAAAAGAAAATTGTTAAATTTGTTAATCGGTTGCAGAAAAATATATTAAAATTTGTCAATCGGTCATTCATAAAAATCGCAAATGGTGTCAATCATGAAAAACTTCACAGAATTATATCAGTTATAAAATTTTTGCTGTGTAACTGATAAAATAAAATTTTTATTCCTTTTTATAAACTCTTTTTTAAAAAATCTTTTTTTTTTTTAAAGTAAAAGTAAGTTATCTAACCTTTATTCCAATTATTTTTGTATGGGTAAGTGCAAATGCTGTAAGGTTTGAGAATTCAGAGAATATTTATTAAAAATATTAAAGTATAACTTGTAAAAAATTATGCACAACTTCAGAAATGCTAGTATTTGACCCCTGATGAGTTTTCAGAATTCCTAAAATTTAACTAGTTTACTCCTGTCTTCTTCTCTTGTGGTGATACCATACCTTTTATTACTTTCTTCTATCTTTACAAGAAGAAAGTATTGGATTCATGAAAATTTTCGAATTCCGGTTTTCGACGGACTTACACATTTTAGGGGTCAGAGATTCCAAAAAACATGTTTTCACAAAATGTCTGTCTGTGACTCTGTGAGTCTGTCTGTGTGTATGTGACACAAATTTTGTGGGCGCTCTATCTCAAGAACTAATGCACTAAATTTAATAAAAATTTATATTCAGTGAGTCCTTAATACAAATTGATGCTGATTAGTTTTTGGTGTAAATCGCTCAACAGGTGGGGCTGCTATGCTGCATTTTTCACGATTTTCACAATAGCTCTATCTCACGAACTAATGCACGGATTTTGATCAAACTTCAGATTTAGTTAGTCCTTGATATGAATTGATGCTGATTACGTTTTGGTGTAAATCGCCCAACAGGTGGCGCTGTTATGATGAATTTTGCAGGATTTACACGATTTCCCCAGTAGCTCTATCTTAAGAACTAACGCACGGATTTTCATCAAACTTCAGATTCAGTTAGTCCTTGATATGACTTGCTACTGATTATGTGTTCGTGTAAATCGCCCAACAGGTGGCGCTTCTGTGCTGACTTTTTCATGATTGCCTCAATAGCTCTATCTATAGAACTAATGGACGAATTTTCATCTAACTTCAGATTTAGTTGTATGTTGACACAGGTTGTTGTTAATTAGGTTTTGGTGTTAATCACCCAATAGGTGGCGCTGCTATGCAGGAATTTTCACAATTTTCGCTATAGCTCTATCTCAAAAACTAATGCACGGATTTTCTCCAAACTTCAGATTCAGACGTTGACATAAATTGTTGCTGATTAGGATTTGGTATAAATCACCCAATAGGTGGCGCTGCTAGGCAGCATTTTGCTGGATTTAGACGATTTTAGCGATAGTCATATCTCAAGAAATAATGCATGGAATTTCATATCTTTAGAATCCTCATGAGATGCATAGATTGCCATTTAATTTTGGCAGTGTGATAGCAAATTTTGAAGTATTAACATGTATGAGATAGAAGAAAGTTTTGGGATTGGTACATCCGACTAGTTTATTTTGCACTTAAACAACAAAAAAAAATCAAGCTCTGTTTTCTTATCTTTTTATTATATGTGAAATTTCTTTCCATTGTACCTCACTAAGTTAAAACACATTATTCTTTAAAAATTCTCTATTAATATAATGCCTTTTATAAAAATTAAAAGATCCAATAACATTTCTTTGAAATAGATAATCAAAGGGGTGGCTATTTTCCTTATGTGCTATTCTATGCCATTTTTATGCATGTATCTAAACAGTCCTTGAATAGTACTGGAATAGTGCTTGAAAAGTGCTTGAATTTTATTTGTTCTTGGGTGTATGAACCATGTCTCTTATTGTACGTATTTGTTTTCATGCTCATTGTCACTATTATTGCTCATAATGCTGCTTAAAATATCACTGTCAGTAGGATACTGCGCAATAGTGAGATTGTCATCCACTTCAAAAAAATCAGAGTAACATTTTCTTCGACATTTCCGTGTTCCTTAATTAATTTCCATTTCTCTTTTAAGTCTGCTAAAGCCACACCTTCTTCGTCCTCAGAATCCGTATTATTCTCCAATTTAGAAAAGTCAGCCTTTTTGAAGCAATTGTACATTGTTTTTTCAGTTACATCACAAATCCTTAAGCTTTATAAATTTCCGCAATACACTTTCTAAGACTAATATTGTCTTGGGTGGAATCATTTTTTTCAGTAGCTATGATCATTTCTTTGAGAATTCTTTTCTTATAATGCACCTTTAGATTTTTTATTGTTCTCAAGTCCATGGGCTGCAGTTTTGATGTGCATGTGCAATTGGGTGGTAAAAAAGTAACTTCAACATTTTGCTTCTTTTCTCCACAGTTTTGTGAGCGAGCTGGACAATTATCAATAAGCAAATCAATTTTTAGGCGTTGTTTTCCCATTTGCGCAGCTGTAAAGGGAGAATTTTCCGTTCGACCAATAGCGTGCTTGCGCCTTCTTTCCCACCCGCTTTTTTGTGAAGCGCATCAGGCCACATGTCATATCAGTGGATCTCGGGAGCTTTCTGGCAGTAAATATTACGAATATCGACTTGTGCTTGATTAAAAGAGAGTTTATTTTTCTCATTTAACCTTCTGAATGATCTTCGATCTCATTCGCCTTAAATTTCAATTACCTCTCTGATCCCGCTCTTATATGGGTAACAATCTAGTTGACACTGTTTTAAGAAGGATGTTGGAAGGTGTGTGGGGGGAGATGGATTTGTTAGACATAAAGAAAAAGGAGATTCAAGGTAGAAAAGTAAGATAAAAAACTCAGCATGGAACGATAAATCCAACAATCAGTGATGGAAAATTGATTACATGTGATTTGGAAACTTTTTTAAAACTGAATAAATAAAGAACATTTTATGAAAAAAATTCGTTATATGGAGATAGATATTTCTCTATATGGAGACTGTTTTTAATGAGATCATGGGAAAAGGGGACCGTTCCTAGTAAAAATTTGTTATATAGAGAAATTCGATGTATGGAGTTTTGTTATAGAGAGACTCTACTGTATATTTATGTATTAAACTTTTTTTTATTGACTGGTAAGCCTGAAATAAAACTTCCTTACTTTATGATTTTGATGTGAATTAATAGAGTACCTTTATGAGGGAAGTTTCATTGAATAATTCGAGGAAAATGTATCTCTTCTTTATTATGCATATTTAATTATACATTATTAATTATTTACTTGACATTTACTTTTAATAATTTATTCATTTTTTAAAATATCGTATTTCTTATCATTTTAGTTTATTACCTTACTCATTTTAATATTTTACTATAGTGCAAGCATTCATTATAATTTTGATTGCATTATTACATTCAAATTATCGTTTAAAAATGTAAACAAAGCAATGACCAAAAATCCGCAAAATTCTAAAATCCGCATAACCTCTGGTCCGAAGCTATGGAGATTTGAGGGAGTCGACTGTATTGTATTATTGGAACTTTCTGTCTTTCCATCTGAAATGGAGCTGTTTTCTATCCACTAAGCCCACATCTTGTATATATGATTGAGTAAAGTTTGAAATTATAGAACATTTTAGAAGCAAAGTTGCATATGATTAAAGCAAGAGTAGAGATCACAATATCTAGTATTACCTTTGAGCTTACAAGGAAGGTCTCCATACGGGCATATTCAGAAAAATCTGAAAAAATTACAGTGTTCGTCTCATGTGGATATATATGTTTATAAAAAAAATTTTGGCGAACCCCGATAAAACGTTCGTAAAAAAATAATGAAATTTTTGTTTATTTGGCGATTTATCATAGGTTGGCGATGAAATGAAATTTCGAAAATTACTTTTTCGTGTCGAATACTCTTTAAGATAAAAATATTTCATATTGAACTTGTTTAAATAAATTTAACTTAAATAACTGTAGTTTTGTCAGTTTTAGTTTGATTTAGCTGTAGTTTTGTCATATATGTATTTATAATAAAAGTTAAATATCAAATTTTATGAATTAAAACAAAATTAAAATTGTTTCAATATTTCAAAATTAAGCCCAATTGAACACTGTCGGTTCAATTTTGTTGCTATGGAAATGCCGAATTCCTTGGTTTGAAATGAATAACTGCTAAATGAATCTTGCCTTTATTTTGGTTTACACTTAAATATATGAAAGTATTTTTTATAGATGAAATTGTTTTTAAAAGTAAAAAAATTAAGTAACAAGCAACATAAATATGTAATATGAAGAAATGTATTTTTAAACTCTCTCATTGTTTATGTTTAAATTCATTAAATACTTTTTACACGCATTCTAAAAATCAATTAACAAACAATTTTCAGATGCACTAAAATCGTTTGCTTTTGGCGAGGAAAAGTACTGCTCGCCAAATTGCGTGACTCTTTCGTCTTTTCGCGCCAAATACTCGAAAGTATTTTATTTTTTTACAGACTTTCTACTGTAATTCTAATTCTACGCTAAATTTGACTAATCCTTTATTACATACATAAGTAGTTTAATTGGTATTTTTTTCAAAATATTCTGAGTATGCCCAGTATGGAGACCTTCCTTATTAGTATTATTGATAGACAAACATGTTTGGGCTATATAGTATAATTATTTTTTTTTATTCAGTGACAAATCTATTGATCATATTCAACTTAAAGTTAATATACTTTTGTTTTGATTTTTCACAAAATTTTCTCTTTGTGATCTGTAGTGTGAGCATGCTGAAAGTGAGCTTGGCAGTGCAATTCAACAACGTCGAATGACGATGAGAACATGTATTGATTTACTGACTACTTATGCAACAATAGTTTTACAGGTAGGTTTTTACAGTGATTTTTTAATCTTCTTCTTTATTTTAGTTTATTACCTTTTATTACTTAAATTTTGTGCAACTTTACATTTTCTTTTTACATATTTAGTTTGGTCCAGTATATAAAGAACAGAATAGGTGTTTCAAATGGCAGAAATGGTTGGAAAGTCTGCTTTCAGAATTTACTTCGTTAAAGTAGGTTTCGTATTTTTCCCCTTTTATGAAGTCCTGTGCACAGTAAAAGCTGTTAAAACTTAATCTGTCTACAGTGCCAGCAAAAAAAAGTCTTGACAGGCATTTAAAATTTTTAGAACAGCCCGCTTTTCAAACCACAACCAGAACTAAAAAAAAGAAGGAAAACACTGAGTTATCTCAAGCTGCAAGGGCCACCACTCCTCGTGACCAACGCGTGATAGAAACTCTCACCTGCGTCCTCTATTTAAAGTGGGAAAAAATAAAATAAACATCTGAACATTAAAATTGTGGCTTGAGTGTCAAGATTTTTTTTGCTGGCACTGTATAATAACATAATCTTGCCTTAAAAGAAAACAAAAATATATTATTGACAGAATTAAAACCTTACAATTTTACCTGCTAAAATGGAAAACTGTTTGAAATGTATTTTCTTTCCATGCCCTGAAGGTTACGTTTTCACAAGCTTTTACTGTTTTATGAAATTTGGTATTAATTTATTTGTATTATCATTAATATCAGAAAGAGAGAATTTAAGATTTAATAAAAGTAATTTTTAAAAAAATGATCTTTTATAAACCTTCAATATTTATCTTAAAAATCACATATAATTTCATGACTGTAATTCATGTTGCTCAAAAAAATAAATAAATAAATAAATTTCAGTGCATTAATTTGGCATGGGTCTCGATAATGGAAAGTTCATCACTTTGATTTATGCATGGTAAAAAGCACAAACTACTGAATTTAATTAAAAAAAATATATTTGCTCTGTTTCTTTTTAAGACATTGTTATAGGCAGAAAAAAAAAAAAAAATGAAACTATCTGTTCAGGAATCTAAAATTTTTTCTGAATGTATAATCATAATTTAATTAATATATTAAACTTTTAAGTAATAAAAGAATATTTGAATAAAATATTACTCTATTTTCTTATTTATATTATACTTACCAGTTACAAGGGAATTACTTACACAGATTTTGATGATTTTAAACTATGTTGTAGGGGTCATACCCATAACTATTCTGCTGAAAGCTTTTCTTCAAATGGGCCTTAGTTATTGAAAAATCGGGGATGTGTTCAAATTAAGTTTCAAATATACATTAGCTTGAACTCTTGTAAGTCGTCAATGTGGTATAGAGTTAGCTTTCTTGCACTCTGTTTAGGAGGCGCGAGTTCGAACCTACCTTGTTGCTTTTTCTCTTTTTTAATTAATTTTATATTTTTGACTTGTTACAAGTTTTAAATTGAATTATGAATTCAACAGCTTTGAATTTTTTTATATTTTCTTAAAAAATTGAAGTTATGTTTATGAGTTTTTCATGAAGATTTATATATTTTCTTTTTTGAAATTTTTAAACTAATATGTCTATTGATAAATGTTCAAACTAATTTATGTCTCATTTTTTTAAAAATTTGCTATCCTTGTTTCCATTTATACAGGGTGTGTCTAAAAAAAATAGGCAAAACTTTATGCGGTGATATAACGCAGCTATACGAGCAAATTTCGTCATAGAATGTATGGTCGGAACGCAAGCGGTGAGAAGTTAAAAGATAGTTTTCCATTGTCCCAGGGTGATCGATTAGTCAAGGTGGTCCCATAGCTTGGCCACCAAGATCGCCGGATCTCTTGTGTGTGGACTTTTTCCTGTGGGTCCATACGAAATGCCTAATCTATGAGTGCCCAATTGAAACCAATATGGATCTAATTGCCATGATTGCCACTCGGGAAATGCCTGGTGTCTTCACAAATGTGTGTCAGTCCCTATCTTGCCAGTGTGAAGCGTACATTACAGCTGGCAGAAGATCTATTGGGCAATTTCTTTGAGCATGTACGTTAATTACACTCCTATTTATAAAATGTTTTCTGAAGTATGACCTCTCATTCTTGTGTTAATTGTTTTGCTGTGACAGTGGAAACTACCTTTTAACTTCTCACCGCTTGTGTTCAGGCCATGCATTCTATGACTAAATTTGCTTGTATAGCTGTATTCTAACACCCCGTAAAGTTTTCCCCCTTTTTTAGATACACTCTGTATATTTTTAATATTTGATTTGTTTTAAATATTACAATATGATAAATGATGAAATACAAAAACTACGAATATCGCCATTTTAAGTTTAGTAGATATGCAATTAGGTGATTCATGTGGTAAACATATTCAAAGCATAAAATAGCATTAAAAATATCACTTTAAACAAAAATTTCTTTGCATGAATTTTTTTATGAATGTTGGAAGAAAGCATTTATGACCATATTATATTTCTATTAAATACTTGATTTGTGACAAATATATTAAAAAATATGTTAAGTGGAAAAACAAAAATGCTTAATTATCATTTGTATAAATGCAAGTAAATACATTTAATCGGGAATATTTTGAAATCATGCAAAATATAAAATGACATTGCAAACAGCACAATTTACAAAAAACTGATATAACTTTAGGGCTTACTAAAGTTGTGGAACAGACGCCGTCATTCAAGGATAAACTAACATAGCTTTATTGGTATAAGAACAACCTCACTACATAGCGACTAGCGCACAACTCCAATCACTGGCGATCTCCGATTGCAACAAACGCTCAGTAGAGGCGCCATCTATTGAGAGGAAGATATTACAAACACACAACAAAAACAATTTTAGGAATGTCCTTGACAGTGTTTTATTTGTTAGAATTGAAAAATATTTTGAACTGTAATCTTTAAACTTTATATATATATATATATATATATATATATATAGAAGACATTAAACATTTATAAAACTGGTAAAAAATTACATATGAGAGTTACTGCTTTAATATTTTATTACACTTTTGAAGATATGCTGTTAGAATTATTTAATCATAAAAATTTGGTAGATTCAACATGAAAAATCTTTTGTGTAAGTTACATAAAAAGATAAATAAATTTTCATATAAAGTATCATGAAGTAAAAAAGAAAAAAAAAGTAATATTTCAGAAATGTTCTTAAAATATAAATGTGTAAGAATGTAAATTAAAAAAATTCTAGATATAAATTATTTTGGATTTTCGTCTAGAAAGATATTAGTTTAAAAATTGCAGGAAAAATAAATTCTTTTGAAGAATTCAAAAATGTAAATATAATTTATTGGGAAAATATCTGAAAGTTCAAAGATGCAGAATTCATAATTCTGCTTAAAACTTGTAACTTGTTAAAAATATAAAATTAATTAAAAAAATTGAGAAAGCCACAGGGTTGGATCGAGCTTGCGCCTCCTGGACAACATAAAAGAACGCTGCCTCCACGCCACAAGCACCATGTACAAGTGAGAAACTAATAGATATTTGAAATGTATGCTGAACTTTAACCCTCAATTTCTCGAAAACTAAGACCCATTTGAAGAAAACATTTTACCAGAATAGTTATGGGTAGAGATGTAAATTTTCTGGAAAATTTGAAGTGGCAGGAAAAAAAACTTTTTTAGTTTTTTTCTGGAAAAATTGGAAAAGTTGGAAAAATTGATTTCTTCTAAATGTTTCTCAAAAATAAGTTATATTTTCTTAAAAAGTATACAATAATAAACTTTTTCAATATTTATGCACACTAAAAAAAAATTATTTTCCCTTTACATGTGAATATATTATTAAAAAATAGAGAGAGAGAGAGAAAAGCCAGTTTTTAAAATTTTATCCTTTCAGTCTCAGAATTCTGACAGTAGCTTTTTATGCTTAATTTAACACCAGTGTTTGTAATATGTCATGTATCTGTTGAAATGATTTTTCAGTAGCACTTGTTTAATTATATCAGTAGAACTAATTTAAAAACAACAACAAAAAAAAATCTTTAATTTCTACCAATATCACTGTTGTTTTAAAGCAGTTTTAAACTGCATTGTACATCTCATCTACATAGTACTGTTTTTCAAATACATAAAGGATACCAGTGTAAAAGAAACGAATTATAGTAGTTCTGGTATTATTATAAATACTATTATCATTTTCAAATCTTCCGTTGTTTAAAAATTTTTATTATTTTACAATATTACTTCCCTCCCCTTACAGTTACAATTTTCATTTCCTGCATATGTAGTTTTGGTACAGCTAAACCTAAACTATGTTTTAGTAAGATTTAGCCCCTTAATATTGAAATCAATATTTATTTTAAAATGAAACTTTTAAAACAGGTGGATTTTTCCATATGTTTAAAAGTTGTTTTTAACTAGATTTTTCACAGAGATTTGGTTACATTTTCTTTACAAAGTTTGTATGTATTTATATTTTTTGAAAATACATTTAGACAACCCTAAGAATCTATATTTCAAGAAAAGAAAAAAAATAATACATAATTTCAACTGCATGTTATTATCAAAAGAAATTTTTCTAACAATAGTAAAAAATTACAGCCGTGCAAATAAAAATAAATGCATGTTTCAAATTTTACACTAAATTTTCCATCTTACATTTATTGGTATAATATTGAAATACTTTTGCACATGAATTTTCATTTTTAACGAGAGTAGTTGCATATAATTATCTTACGAGGGATTTGCTTGGATTTTTTTTCACACTATCATGTTTTTGCGAAATTGTGAACTTGTAAAAACTGTGAATGAAATGTAAAAAATGTAACCAGAATTTTGTAAATTAGAAATTATCATACTTAAGTTCTTATTTAGATATTATTGAGATGGTCTTTTGTATATATAAACAGCTAGATAATAGATTCATTGGTTATTGCAGCTATTATACAACAGGGTTTTTTTTTTTTTAATTCTAAAATCATTACATTTGTGAAGGATTTAATTTGGAGATTGTAAAAAAATTCTGAAATGTCTATTTTTAAGAGAAAGAATTTTGTTAAAGGTCGTGTATGTTTTAAGGAGGGAAAACTGTGAAGGATCCTTTAAGAGATTCAAGTTCTTTCTAAAGAGATCCCTGCTTACAGATAAGATTTTCCATGCTAAGTTTTTCATGAGGGACACTAAACATGAAAAAATATATAAATAAAAGTAACAGAATGTAGCAATTATAAAATTTTGACTACATTATTTTATAAATAAAATTTTAATTTTTCCAATTTGGAAAAATTGAAAAATAGTTCTTTGGAAAAAAAACAGTTTTTTTCCCCAAATTTTTCGGGTTTTTTCCGAGCATTCCCATCTCTAGTTATGGGTATGATCCCAACAATATACTTTAAAATCATCAAAATAGGTGTGCACGATGTTTGGTGGTCTCCTTGTTAACGTTTAAAATATCTCGTTATTGTGGTTTTGCAGCCATTTGACCTATTTTTGCACATAACTAACTCCATTGTTGTAGTAACTCATAAATAGTTATAACTATAAAGATTATATGGTGATTTATCATCAGTGGCCGGCTAAAGGAGTATGGCCTTTAAAATTAATATAGCAATAAAAAGGGGATTTTTATTTTTCTACGATACCATTAATGAACTGCCTCTAAAACTAATTGAAAAAGTTTAGTTTTAAAATAATATATTTACCTTAAATTGATTGTTTTTACATTAGGGTCATTCCATGTCAAATCAACCAAAAAATTTCGATTTTCAACCTGACCATTTCAGATTTCAATGAAAATGTCAGGGATCATTCTCTCCGGTGATATAAATGAGAATACATTTTTATAATTTTTTTTATCGCATTAAATTTTCATACAATTAATTATTTAAATTTAGAAAAATCATCATTTTTTGAGTTGCATAAATTTTTCAATTTTGAATTTCTCAAGTTCTATCAGGCGTACAGAATTTTATGACCCCTCATTAAGAGAATTTTATAAGTTTTAATTTGATAGCCAAGTTAACTATACTCAGTTAAAAAAATTAATTTGATTTTTTTTTTTTAATTTAAATTAACAAAAATTTCAGATAGTGTTTTTTAAAAATTTTGAAAAAAAATGTATGTTTGTTGTAATATTATAAGCTAAAATTTTTGAAATTTTTAGAGTGGGATCTCAATGGGATCAAGAGTTATGAAATAAAAACTGAAACTAAAATTAGATTGTTATTTGAATGGTAATTTTCAGTTTTTATTTCAAAACTCTTGATCCCATTGAGATCCCACTCTAAAAATTTCAGAAATTTAAGCTTATAATATTACACCAAACATACATTTTTTTTCAAAATTTTTAAAAATACTATCTGAATTTTTTTTAAATCTTAAATAAAAAAAAAATTTAATTTATTTTTTTAACTGAGCATAGTCAACTTGGGTATCAAATTAAACGTTATAAATTTCTCTTTAAAATGAGGGGTCATAAAATTCTATATGCCAGATAGAACTTGAGAAATTCAAAATTGAAAAATTTATGCAACCCAAAAAATGATGATTTTTCAAAATTTAAATAATTAATTGTATTAATATTTAATGTGATAAAAAAAATTATAAAAATATATTCTCATTTATATCATTAGGGAGAATGATTCCTGAGAGTTTCATTGAAATCTGAAATGGTCAGGTTGAGTCACTGGTTGATTTGACATGGAATGACCCATTACATGTTCTTTGCGTTCAAGTTAAGAGAAGCATATCATTAAGACTGTTTTATGACTTCTAAATTAGAAAGAGCATAAAACTACTTTTTTTTGTAATTTTAAAATGTTAAAAATTTTTGTATTAAAACTTAATTTATTATATCATTATTTGATGCTTTATAAGTTTGTAAATGAAAGTTTGATAACTTATTAACTTATTTAGGTGCATTGAGATTTTATCTGATTTCCGTAATCATTATGGAAGAGAAAGTACAGATGCCATTCAGTCTGCAGTATCCCTCAATGTCCAATTTCAGACTGTGATATCTGATATCAATACTGAAGTACTTGCTGTAAGTATTTTTTACTGGTGCCTTTATATGTATTGAATTTTTTATTTCAGTTTTTAAGAATAGTATATGGCATATTTATTTTATAGATTTTAGAAAGAATGAGAATAGAAAGCCTAGATGATAAGCAAGCATTGATTGCCTATACTGAAGAAACTAAATGTTCTGTATTGCATTTTCTCACAGGTAATTGTTGATATTATTCTGTTAAAAATGTATCTAAGAAATCTGTTTGGAGACCCCCTTGACATTACTCCCTGCATTGTAGATCTCCTAAAATAATCTTGCTTCATGTTTTAGTGTCTGCTTTTTTCAGACAATCTTAAAGGCATTTTAACACACAAAGTCCTTGTAAAAAATTTTACTTTACCAAGAGTTATTTCAGGATTTCATTCATTATGTGGAAGAATAAACATTATGAGATTAACTTAGAAAATAAAAAAGGATAAAAGTATGACTGGAGAATAGAAGTAAAGCATATTTTTTATAATTTAATGACAGTAATTACCATTTAAGGTTACAGAAAATCAATTTGATATTTCTAAGTATAAAAGGATAAAATACAAATTCTTAATTTTTTGTATTGAAATAAGTTTTCTAAAATAAAAAATAATAAATTTGAAAAGTTTATGTACCAGTAATAATGAGTTCTTTCTTTAGCTAAAATGTGTATGAATTGCATGTATTGTATCTACAGATAAAATTATGCTCTTAGTAATTTAGATTTAGAAAAGTCATTGTTTTATTTTTGTAAGTAATAAAATATCAATTAATTTGTGTCTAATTTTATTTCCATTTTAAAGTTTAAGAAACTTTTGTGTACTTAAAAAAAAAGTTGGTATTTAGCATAAAATTTGCCGAATATTAAACTATTAAATCAAATCACTATTTGTTGCGGTCCTAATTTGATTTAAGCATTATTTTGACAGAAAAAAAGAAATAAATTAAACACCTATTCTAAAATAATTGTTAGATTTAAGCTTTTACTTGTCTGTGTGTTTTATATTGCTTTTGAAGTTTACAGCTTTCTTCTTTCTAACGAATATTTGAATAAATATTTTACACTTATAGCATCCATTCTTATGAAAGTTTTTATTTATTATAGAAGCTGGTAAAACAAGCCATCTTGCATTTCTGTGTGTATTAGGTGAAGCTTTATGCACAATTAAAAAACAACTATTTATGATGGAAACTGCTGCTGCAGGTAAAAAACTGTGTTTGTATGTTTTTTAAACTAGTAAGTACAATATTCGTTCAAAAAATTATTTACAAGTGGAGGATACAAAAAGCGTCTGTTGTGGAATATTGTATTATAAAAACTTCTTGTAATCATACATAATTTTAAATTTACAAATTATAAAATTCCAGCCAGGTGCATTGACTTAAATTGCCTAACAATGTGTCTGATGGGGGGTTGGAAAGAACACTATAAATAGTTTTAATATTTATTTCTTAAGTCTTTTGAATATATAAATATATCATTAAAATGAAATTTTGTTGAATTATCCATATTTGCACCATCCATGAAATGTAGACTTATTATAAAGTTCTTATCTTTTTCTCCGAGTTTAATTGCACATCTTCGTTGAAATGTTTTTTCTTGTTCTACATGTATTTCTTCATGTATTTCTGGAATAAATATTCTTTTGAGAGAGAAAAATAAATAAAGCAAACACCTTTTCTAAAATAATTGTAAGATTTTTTATTATTATGTATTTATTTCTTTTTTTAAACCTTTACTTGTCTGTGTGTTATGTCCTTTAAGTTACATTTCTTGCAACTTTACTCAAAAGGAAAATTTAATTAAAAATGCGATTCCTCAGATCTTAATTCAGTGACTTTTCGTCTGTTTGCTTCCTCTTTTCATTGTTCCCTGCATTCCTTTTATCTTTTTATTAGTGTTTCATACATTTATTCTGTGATAATTAGATATAATACACTCCCTCTAATCCCCACAGGTCATGACTAAGGGTTTTACAGATTATTAGGTTATTTCTTTGTTTGCATTCTAATATTTGAAATTTATCTACAAATATAGTAATCATTTTGTAAATAAGTAACACAGAGATGAAAGAAAGCTCTTTTTTTTTATATTAACAAAAACCATATTCAATATTAAAATATATTTAAATGGTATAATAGTATAAAATTAATGGAAAATATTTTCACTGCATTTCTACTTTTTTTTTTATATCTATCAAACATTACAGTGTTACTGGCTTGCTTTAAAACCTTATTTTATGCTCTGCAATTTAATCTTGAAGCCTTTTAAGAGTAAGGATTTCTTGATCAGCAGCAAAAGTTTGTTTTTCTAAAAAACTAAAATATTTATCTTCAAGAGCTAACCCACTTTGAAAGCAATTTTATCATTTTTAGCATCAGATTCTCCAGAAATCAACACAGAAGATATTATTTTTGCATGAGTGACTTTTTCTTACTCCAAGATTTCATCCTGGGTAACTAAATCTTCTTCCAATACAGAACTGAGAAGAGAAGTTAATTCCTCTTTCACAAACTTTAGCAATTTAGCTGCTTCTTCCTCATTCAGTAGATAATCTAAATCCAGCAAATTCAGAAGCATCATTTTGACTATCAATGAGCAGCATAGCTGGCCATAGATTTTCGAGCATTAATTCAACGTGGATGCAATAATGTTAATGAACTGAATATGTTCTGAAGGCTGAAACAATATCAAGATCAAAAGCTGTAAAGCTTTATATCATATCTTATGTTGCGTATTTGAATTATAAAACATTCCAAATATAATTTGAAGAATAGTAAATAGGCATCATGATACTGAATTCAAAAGTCAATTAATCTTCGCCTCGAATATGCTTTTAATGAAACATTTTAATTAAATTAAAAATATTTACAGCTACTATGCTACATATATATAAGTTTTAAAATCATAATACTGGGAGACACAATGATCCACTTCCATCTTTCATTTATTGACGATAAAATGTCACCTCTTTATATCATGACAAATCATTCTATATCAACATTCCATTATGTTCTGTTTACAAAACAAAAAAGGTGTTCTGGGAGTGGAAGTCGAAGTTACATAGCATGTAGTGCCAATCTAACTGTAGTTCTTTTTTCTACAAGGTTGTTGGCACATGTGTCCATGGATAATCACATGCTTGACAACAACCATGTCACCTCCTTTTCCATATAGATAACACTAATAATATCAATAACAATGGAATAAGTGTAGGTGCATTGATTATGTCCACACATCCTCATGTTCTAACTTTCATGGCTTCATATATGAAAACGAAGCGATTTGATTGGATGGCACACTACTCTGAAGTTTATTTACGGCCATGCGAGCCAACAAATGCATTCAGAATATAGCAGTCATTAGACTGCTATATTAGACTTTATTTACAAGATACAGAAAACATTTTCTTCTAATGAATGCAGAAGTGCCTTAAAATTTTCTTAATAAATTGATCCGATCAGTCAACTGTTATTACAGTCGAAGTGTACATTATTGTGCTTAAAAAAAAAAAAAAAAAAAAAAAAAAAAAAAGACTTAGCTGCTTGTTTACATGTATGTTTAAATCTGAAATATAGTGCGGATTATAGGCATTTTCGAATTATAGAATTGTGGATTAGAGGGAGTGGACTATACTTGATTATGTGGCTTTTCTTCTGTTTTCTTCCACTTTTCATTGTTTTTGGCACTCCTTTGATCTTTTTATTAGTGTTTCATACATTTATTCTGTGATAATTGCAATGCTAATTTGATGTTAAAATATCACAATAAATTCACGATTTTCATAATCTTATTACTCTACAATCTCATTTTTGAAAATGCATAGCTGAAAAACTTATCATTTTCAACTAATTTTTATTTGCATTTTATTTCAGCTTCTGGGGATCGTTTAGTTGATTTGACTTCTTGGAATGGTGATTGGTTTTTAGATGAACTTTACAGTACTTGTGGGAATATTGCTCAATATATTCAACTATTGTTAGACAGCTGTGTGGTAGTTATATTGGTTTTATTAATTATTTAGTTTATAATAAATATTTTTTAATTAATGCAGATGCAAAATTAATTATAATGCTTTATTAATATTTACAGATTGAAAGCCCTGAATTGAAATCAAAGTTGCAAGGAGTGAAATTAGCTCATTTCGTATTTAGTGCCTTAGAGGTATGTTTGTCATGGTTTAAAAAACAATAAAAAGTTATTCAGTTTATTTCAAATTCAATGATTGTTTTCGAAAGTAACAGTTCAAAAAATAACATTTTTTCATTAAATACTCCATTTTTAAATATTCATATTTCACAGGAAAAAAATATATTAAAAATTGACAATATTTTGTTTTTTTACGTATTCTTTCATGTTTAATTTAAGGGGTAACAGCACTTCGATACTCCAAAATTTAAGGTTTATCCACAATTTTTTTTTTTTTTTAAAGAAATGCAAAATGTTTATAAAATTCCATTTACACTAAATTATTGTACATTTATTAAAGTAGAAAACTATATTTTGTTTAGTTGATACATTAAAAAATGGTGGCTTAAGAGCTGATGTGTGGGACCACTTTTGAAAAAAAAAAAGTCAACCTGTGGGCAAGATAACTCATTGTAAACTTTAGAGCATAAGATGTTCTTTTCTAATTTCTTCTTTGCATTTTAATGCTGTAAAATGATCTTTCCCTCATAGGATATCTAAGGTTGATGTCTAACCAGATACTTTTGTTTCAAATGAAAATCAAATTTCTAAGTAATTGCTTAAAAGGCGCAAAGGCCAACATAGTGAAAAAGATTCCAAGCCGGGGCTCGAACCCGGGCCATCAGTATAGCGCACTGACGTTCTACCGACTAAACCACTTGAAACGATACCCAGCAAGGAAAATTTCCCACTATTATATGTTGGCAAGGCTACAAACACAGCACAAGATTCCTTGCTGGATATCGTTCCAGGTGGTTTAGTCGGTAGAACGTCAGTGCGCTATACTGATGGCCCGGGTTCGAGCCCCGGCTTGGAATCTTTTTCACTATGTTGGCCTTTGCGCCTTTTAAGCAATTACTTAGAAATTTGATTTTCATTTGAAATATTGTATCCAAGGCGAATGTTTCCCCCTGGAATAATTTCCATGTATTAATACAGATACTTTTGTTTTTGGTATAATTTTTTTTCTCTTTTTTTTTTCTTCTGAAAACACTATCACTTTCGAACCCAGTTCTGAAAATGAAAGTGTCTTGTCTTCATTCTTTTTGAGATTCATACTGAAAATATGTTTTAAATCATAGTTTTTGAACATTATTTTATCAGAGGTTAAAAGCTATTTTGAATTATCAAAATATTAAACTTTTATTTTTTAGGCTTATTGCTCTTTTTCCATTATAAATACAGCAGATTTCAGAGTTAATTGGGATTCATCAATTCTACAATGATTTGTTCTTATAAAATCGGCTGTCTCAATTATAAGGAGTAAAAGAAAGGATAATTTTCGATTTTGTTCTTAAGGCCTACATTAAAATGACTGTATTGATGAAATTTTTCGATTAAAAAAAAAAAAAAAAAAAAAAATTATTTCAAAGAGCGATTTTCTTACGATTACAAATCTGTTTTAAGTTTATTCCTATGATTACTACAAGAGGAGTTATGGCCAATTTAATAAACAGGAAGTAATGAGTCAAATACTGGAAGTGGCTGTAGGAAGGACAGAAAAAATGTAAACAATGTTTCTATGCATGATTTTCTTTTTCTTTTTTTTTCTTTTCTTTTTTTTTCTTTTTGCATAAAAACACTAAAAAACCTTAATTGACATTTCTAGATTTATTTTTTTAGATAAACAATATAATCTTTAAATGAGATTTCTGTAAAATCATTTTTCTGTTATTTCCATGTTTGATAAACTACATTACATAAAATGTTTGTAGCATATTTTAGTGAAATTTTCTCAGAATTCTTTCCATATTACCCACTATGTTCTGAAATAGAATGTAAGTTCTATGTGGTAATGTAATTATTTTATTGGTACTCTAATGTAAAAAAAAGGTAATTTTTTTATTTAAAAAAATGTATTTTTTGACATATTTTGAAATATTTCAGTTAATTTTGAAGATATTGTAAAACTTGTAGATCAGTGTACAGGTAAGTGTAATAATGGTAAGCAGTACAAAGGAAATTGAAATATATTTAATTGAATTGAGAGTATGCTATCTGATATAAGCATAAAATGTTTCTTTTTACAAAAAAAAAAAAAAGGCTATAAACCTTAATTTTTTGAAATGTTATGAAGATATTGTTAGGATTTTATGTTTTTTCATCATTCTGTATTACAAGTAAACTAAAAATACATGTATTTATTCAATATTGTACATTTAAAAAAAAAAAAAAAAAAAAAAAAAAAAATCTGAACTTAACATTTTGCTTCTTTTTTCTTTTATATTTTCTTAATTTCGTTCACTTGGAAAGTATTTAAGTCTGATCTCATTTGCTGATGTGGCTTTTCGCTTTTAACGTATTCTACTGTTTGGAATAGCTAAAGACAAATTACAGATACGTAACAAACACATTCTGGGAAAGAAAATGTGTTAAACCTAGTTGGTGATTTGACTCTTTGTATGCTGATTTCAGAATCTTAAAATTATGTTTGTTTCTTCAATTTATTTCACATTCTAGCTATATATGTATATATATATTTTTTTTGTATAGGATTTATGCTTACATTTTCAAAATATAATTTTACCTGAAGCCATCCAAACTGCCCTTGAGCCATCTGTCATTGAAATGGTTGCCAAGCTTGATAGAATAATTGCACGTTGTGGAGTTCCATTAGAAAAATTAATATCCGATTTAGAAGCAAATATTACCAATCTTATTTTAAAAGCACAAGTAAGTGTAGAAAATGTATTTTCTTTATTATTGAATGTTTACATTATAATAATATTAATGGATCATATGTTAATAAGTATGATTTTATATCAGATATGTTAAAAAATATACCACAGAAAAGAATGTGCCAATATATCTTTGAATTAATATTTCATTTTTTATCTTTAATTCTGTTTAGTTATCAGTTATTTTTTCTAATATCTCTAATTTTTACTGGAGTACAATGATGCTAGACATATTAGACATTATATTTTAGACTAAGTTGGGGAAAGTCCTAGAAGACAGTGGGCGAAAACCTGGCACTGCTTGTTTACACCCTTGGCTTAATTTTGTTGCTACATCGGCCAATATAGCACCCATTTCGGTGATTTAAATTAATTTAGAATTGCATTTTCAAAAATTTTACCTCAAGGATTTTTTTTTCAATCTTCCTTTTGTAAATTGAAAGATTACATGTAATTGGTTGTTAACAACCTATTACGAATGCACATTATTTAAATTAGAATAACATACGTCATCTTACAAAAACTTTTGACCTTATAAAGTAATTTTGAGTAGGAATGCAAGTGCCTGATTTATGGCAGTGCATTCGGGGCACTGGCCCAGGGCCTCTGATTTTTAGGGGCCCCAAAATGCTGCTGGAAGTTTTTCCATTATTGTCCAAAATCTGATGTAGTTTTATTATCTAATGGAATTTTATCATATACAGTCCACTCCCTCTAGTCTGCGACTCTATAATCCGCTCTATATTTCAGATGTAAACAAACAGTTAAAATCCTTTTTTTAAGCAAGTTACGGTACACTTTGAAAGTAAACAAAGTTGACTGACCTGATGAATTTATAAGAAATTTTTAATGCCTTTCTGCATTCATTAGAAGGAAATGTTTTATCTGTCTTGTAAATAACTATTAAACTACAATATTCTGAACACATTTGATGCCTATATAAAAAATAAAATTGCTTTCAAAGAGGGGTTAGTTCTTGAGAATAAAATCTTAGTTTTTAGAAAAACAAGCTTCTGTTATTGATCAAGAAATCCTGAGTATTAAATACTTCAAGATTAAACTGCTTAGCATAAATTAAAAGCTATAAAGCAAACCACTATCACTGCAAGGCTTGATAGATTTAAATATAAGTAGAAATACTTTCTATTAATTTTGTGTTATTATATCATTTAAATATACTTCTAATATTGAATAAAGTTTTTTACATACATAAAAAAAGCATTTTCTTTTATTTCTGTGTTATTTATTTACAGTGTGATTACTATACTGTAATACCTCGACTTATGTCAGCAATTCGTTTTAAGACTAGCTACGTAAGTTGAGGTACATTTAGATAAGCAAAAAATGATAAGTATTAAAATTTCTCCAAAATCTAACGAACACATTCTATTGTATTTATGGATTATGTTACATACATTTAACATTACCAAAAAAATGCATTTACAATAAAACAACTTGGAATAAATCAATAAGTTGTTAACTTACTATTTATTGTTCTAGCTACCCCGTTCGAGTCTTTGAGGGAGTGAAAAAAATCTTGCAATGAAGTTTGAACCGACCAATTTTTATTTTTTTTTCCCTCAGGAGCTCTTTCTAACAGAGTGATTTTTCTAAAAACTTTTTAGTGGCTTTTTTTTATTTGTTGTTATCTCTTGACTGTCGCGAGAAAGTTTCCCTTCATAAAACCAAAATTCTTTAAAAAAAAAAAAAAAAAAAAAATGCTTCTTTAATTAAGGAATTTTTTTTTCCAGGTCAGAAAACATAAATGCGGGGTGACGTAAGTCGGGGTATTACTGTATTTATTCATAAATTTCAAGTATTAGAATGCAAACAAAGAAATGACCTATTATCCTCAAAATTCTATAATCTGCAAAATTCTTGGTCCCGTCCTGTGCGAATTAGGAGGAGTGTACTGTATTTTGTTTGAAACATCCATATTTAATTACTAATTCATAGTGACTATTTTCTTTTATCTTTATCATTTAAAAAATATATTGTATTTTTAATTCTTAATCCTATTTCTGTTCTCGTCAGATTATTTCGGGGGTTGGTGAGCATAGCTCGTAGGCGGCAGAGCCCTCTAATATTTTAAATAATTGTGGCTTGGTATTGCGGAAAATTCATTATTAGTTGTTGTATACTTTATCATTCTAGATATATAGACTTGCATAGGAAAAGATAAACAGCACTACACAATTTATTATAAAACATCTAATCATTTAAATTTCATAATTGTAAAATAATTATTTAAAAGTAAATTAATGATTATCAAATTTAATTTTTTGATGGATATTTTAAACTAATTATTAAAGTCAATAGTGCTTATTTTAGTAAGTACCTTTTTTAGTATATTTATATATTTTTGCTGAATCCCACTGTAAGCATCGGTGCAAGCCCAGTTCATTCTTGTCTGTTTGTGGTGTAGTTTGAGACCAGTGTCAGTTATGAGCCATTTTATTTCGTATGGTGTAATCACATTGTGTACGCTGTCTTTGGACACCTGTAGACCAAGAATATTTTAAATTTGCCGTATGGGCATATTTTGTTTAGACACCAATCTTCGTATTCTTCAATCTGTCTGAATAGTCGTCATACGTATTCGTCCACATCTTGGTTTCCATTTGAAATTATCATTTATAGAGAGTACTTGATATATATACCTCACTTTGATCAATTTAAATTTTTTGCAATTTCAGAAAGTTTTATTTTATGATTTCAATTTAAAAAAATTTCATATCTTACTTTTTGTGAATTCTTTACCCTTTGGCATTTTAAAAATGAGTGGAAATGATTTCTTCAGTTTTACACTTTTATAAAAGTGGAATACGACGTCATACAACATCATTACACCCATCTAATCACATGTTTCTAAAAAAATTTGCATAAAGTGCTTAAACTTTTGAAACAGTGTTTCTTCAAGAAAAAAGTAAATTAAATAAAAATTAATATAATCTTTATCTTAACCAACAAAAATTGCTTATTTTATTCGATTTTCATTAAGTGTCGAGTATTTATTGTAAATTGGCTTCATATATTTTCTTCTTCAAATTTTTTAAACCAGATTTGCAGAATGCTTAAACTTTTGAGACAGACTATATTTCTATTCTATACTTGGTTAAAGGAGAAAAACTTTAAATTATTTGACTTAAAACTTTAAATTAGTATTAAATTTTATATCATTCAAATGTTAATAATGGATTTAAATTAATTTATTAAGTTAAAGTTACTTAAAAACAAATGCTTTGTAGTAATGAAATATTGAATTTTAATTGTGTTTTGTCATTTGCCTCTAATATACATAGTATTTTTTTCTGTGTGACATGTTTAGAATATTCAGTGAACCATGTAATTTATTAAAATAAAAACTCTTGTATACTTTGGAAAAATAAAAATAAGAGAACTACAAATCTCACATAAAAGTGAGATTTGCAGTAATAGAAATGATAATTTAAATTTATATACAGTCGAACCTCATTAACACGAAATCGCTTAACGTGAAATTTCGCTTAACACGAAATAATACTGAGGTCCCGTCAGATAAGTCTGAAAACCAATGTAAATTAATTCGTTTAACACAAAGTAGAATTTCGCAAAATCCTGCTTAAGGCGAAATTTTTTTTTGCTTGAAAATCAAAGCATTCTTTCTTAAGCATAAGTTTTCAATATTTCAAACTTACTTGTCACATCTTATTTACTAAAAATGGAATTTTTCTCGCTGTTTGAAAATGACAAAGAAGAAAAGGGTTTAAAAAAATGGTGAAATATTTGGCTAATCTCTGCTTTTCTTTATCCTCTGATATTCCACCTTCCCCCCCTCGCTTAAGTTGCATTTATTGACATACTGAGCAAGTATACCTGAGATGGGAATCAATCATATGTCTTCCTATTCTTTTCGAATTTCATTTTGTGGTCATCGACAAAAGAAAGGAGAGGTGAACAAAAGAAAAAGTAGGTGATCAATAGAAAGGGGTGGTGTTCGAACTGTTAGGCTGCATACAGATGCAAGTTTTGCCTTCATTCTCCAGGATTTCGTAGGAAATCTTTTATTCTGGATGGTTCTGCAGTTTATTCATAAAAGAATGAGGGGAATCAAGAATGGGTCAGGAGATAAGGAGCTTCACTCTACTTGAAGGAAAGGTTCCTCTTTTGCAGGACATCAGTCCCTTTTCTGCTAAAGTAATTAAAAATCAAAAACATGGCATCACCACAACAATCGACGCTGACGCTGATAACAGTTAGAAGGATGGTGCATTTGCAGCCTTAAGGGCTCCTGCTCCTGACCTCTGATCTTTTGAAATCGTATCTGTTAGCTATGTGTTTGGTCCTTTATGCCGACATATTCTCTCTCTGAGCTATAGATCGTCCACTATGAATGTTTGGGTGAAGGAGTTTTTTTTTTAATGTGATTATTCCATTAATTGTTTGACTCTATTGATAGAGACATAAACCATAAAACAGTGTTTCAGAAATCCCATATCTTCGTGTGAAAGAAGTGACAATCCTTACTTCTATACCTGACTACTGAAACTCTGTTCGCAGTTGCTCTGTAGTATTCTTTGAAAGATGAGTCGAAAACAGCAAGCTGTATCTTTAGAAACAAAGCAAAAGATTTTAAATGAAGTCAGCAATAATGTGCTGAAAAAATCAGAAATTGCGGCAAAGTATGGAATACCCAATAGCACACTCTCTACAATTTTAAAAAATCGTGAAAAGATTGAAGCGGCTTATGCTGTCAATCAATTTGAATCAGCAAGAAAACGTATGCATACAAGAAAAAATGAAGAAATTGAAATTGCTCTCTTAGGCAAGTCACACACTAAGGCGACATGTTGCTTGAATTCAAGGGAAAAACTGGTTTAAAACAGGTTTAATTCAACTTTCTTCTTTGTTTCGACTGTTTTTTTCTCCCAAATATTGTGCTTCATGTTTCCTGTCATCTCAGTGTAGGATGCGCCTTACAGTGATAAAAGAAGCATGAAGCCAGAACATTGTTTTAACTGGTGCAGTTTTGCAAGAGAAAGCAAAGGCTTTTGCTGATACTTTCGGTTACAACGATTTCACATGTTCTAATGGATGGCTAACAAGATTTAAAGAACGTCATAGAATTGTTGCAAATAGATATGTGGAGAAAAAACTGTCGTAAATGAGAATTCTATACAGTCTTTTTTATTAGAAAAGTGGTTAGACGTTAAAAAAAAAATTATGCACCTCGTGATATTTTTAATGCCAATGAAACAGGGCTGTTTTTCAAAGCACAACCCTCGCAAACACTTACTTTAAAAGGAGAAAAATGTACTGGAGGAAAATTCAGCAAAGAAAGAATTACGATTATGGTCGGCTGCAACATGGACGGAAGTGAAAAAATACCATTGCTCGTGATCGGTAAGTCGGCAAAACCACGTTGTTTCAAAAATGTTAAAACTTTGCCAGTTTGCTACTCTTCCAGCAAAAATGCATGGATAAACAATGTTATTTTTACGAAATGGTTACTTGATCTGGACTTAAAATTTTACCGAGAAAAGAGACAAATCTGCTTTTTGCTGGACAGTTGCAGTGCTCATAAAGATGTTCCAGTATTAAAAGCAATTGAATGTGTCTTTCTTCATCCGAACACTACATCAAAACTTCAGCCTTGTGACCTTGGAATTATCCAATGCTTAAAAGTGCAGTACAGAAAAAGAATTGTTCATAAAATGATTCAATGTTTTGATAATAAAACTGAATTTTCTGTGAATTATACTAGAAGCTATAACTTATCTAATAAGTGCCTGGAACAGTATATCACTACTGGAACTGTGAAAAATTGTTTCCGACACGCGGGATTTACGCATAAGTTAAATGAAGAAACTAATGAAACAGAATCTGAAATGACGACTGATTTAATAGAAGAAGCCGAAAAACAGGGAATTATTTCGCAGACATTGCTTGTTGAGTCTATTTGCATAGATGAAGATGTGCTGACTTCGGATGTGACGACAGACGAAGAAATAATTGCTTCATTAACTGTAAAAAAAAGATGACAACATCGACATCTCAGACGAGGATGAAGAATTAGACACAAAACTGAAAAGTTGTGTCATTAAATGAAGCTACCGCAGTATTAAAAACAGTACAACGTTTCCTTATGGAACAAGAGAATGCTTCCCGAGCTTTGGACAAATTAGATAAGGTTCATACTTTTCTAGAAAAAAGCAGTCTACAAAAATTGAAACAAAAGTCAATAACGGACTTTTTAATAAAATGATTAATGGGTAAATAAACTTATTGCCTAAAATGATGACCAATTTGTTTTATTTCTTAATTAAATCTTCTATTTTTTAATTAAAATTTATATTTCTTATTAGTTTATGATTTTAGCAGGGATATATTTGTAAGCTTTTTTATTTAGTTTTTTTTATTTAATATAGATGGCACCACTATTTTGACGGTTAACACGAAAAAATTCCGCAGCCCCTTCAATTTCATGTTAACGAGATTCGACTGTATTAAAGCTATTCATGTATGTTAATGTTATTTTTATAGTCGGTATGCAGAAATGGAAAAAAAAGTTACTAAAAAATATTAAATGAAAGATAATCATATAAATAAAGATGCTTTAAATGAGTATAATTTGTGCATTTTTACTTTTTTTTTTTTTGTACAAGCAATTTATTTTTATAGATATTTCATTGATGTATTTTTTGTTTAGTATTTCATTAACTGTAGATATAATTTTTTGAGGTTTGATTAATTCAACACTTGTTATTAAATCACCTTTATTGCAAACGGGTGTGTAGGTGTTGACAAGGAGTCATTCCTTCTTAAAAAACCCAAATCTATCTTAAAATCTAGCAAGTACTTCTTTTCCTCACAGTTATTGTTAATCCTGCCATCTCGAAGCGTGGTTGACAATAGCTGCCTTTAAAAAAATCATTTAGTAAATTTCAGGATCATTATTATGTTAAGAATTGATGCCTCCTGACCAATATTTAAACCAGCCGTCCTGAAAAGTTTAATTGTTTGAGCGATCATGAACTTACCATTTTTTT
This sequence comes from Maratus speciosus, assembly GCA_963932465.1. Lineage (NCBI taxonomy): Eukaryota > Metazoa > Arthropoda > Arachnida > Araneae > Salticidae > Maratus > Maratus speciosus. The sequence continues at coordinate 373,171,345 of OZ010789.1, read as the reverse complement.
CTTGTGTAGTTTTTATTGTTATTTTTGAAATACGCTATTTCTGCTATTTGTATAATGCAAATTCTTTTTGCAAATTTCAACATTGCAGTTTTAAAAGGAAACTTTTTTGCCTCATATTTCTCAGAATAATTCACTAAAAGTTTATTTTCAAAAGAAAAATTATCTATCCTAAAAAAAAATATCTTTTAGCATTTAATTCTGTCTGTGAGAATCTCCTTTACTATTTCGGAACTTTCATTTTCCTGGCACATGCACACCCAGCTTTTTCTGCCGGGCAGTTCATCTTTTTTATGCCATATTTAGTGTATCTTTTCTGAGAAGGATTTTCCCTCATTCTTAGCAACTCTCTTCCCTCATTTTCTTTGAAGTTGATGAGAATATCAAGCATTTTTGTTCTCAGCACCTCTTAAAACTACTTTTAAAACTTTCATGTTTATTTTATTTTCAGTTTAAAACATCGTTCGTACATTCACTTTATTTAGTTTAGTTACAGTCCAATAACTTTATTAAAACATCTTTATTTATTGTTAAGCATTTAATTTTTATGGTTACTTCTCATTTCCAATCTTTATTTTATGTTAAAATCCGTCTATAATTTATTTTCATCTCATTTATTTTGATAAGCTATTTTTACTTTTCCGTTCTCGTAACACTAGTTAAATTCCACGTCATTCTAAAATTATAATGATCCAGCTTCCACTATATGGTGACACAGAACTTTTGTAATTGATTTATTGTTTGCTAGATTTGCATAAAGCAAAGCAATTACAATCACTGATTGTTTCTAGTTAGGGGCATTGCTCTGTACACGTGGTCAGAATCAGTTTAAATTCTTCATCATCTGTGAGATGTCACACTTATTTTTCTCCTCTTATGGGGAGATATCTAGAAATCTTGGACGTTTTACATTCTTGGAAATCTTTTGTTTAAAGTTTATTATGATTTGGAGTCTATATGAAAATAGTTCTTAAATATGTTATACTATTATTATGAATTATATTTTAATGCAGTTTTTATCTTAGTTGTTGAAGTTTGTAATCTTAAACCTACTTTTTTAAATGTCATCTGATATTGTCACTACATGATGACGGACTTTGTAAATCCATTATCTGCTGTCTACAATAAACGTTAGTCTTCAAACAACCAGAAACTTTTGCATGTTTTCTTTTATGAATTATCATTTAAATTACTTTTCAACAGAACTTGTCTTAATTCAGCTACGACACACACCCAGTCAAGCTCCATGGTGTTGTCTGCTTATGTGTAAGTTATCTTTTAGTAGGACAAATCTACACTAATCTTTTAGTAGTATGTTCAAATACTCTCAGAGGGACAGGCGGGATTGTGCGATTTGTGTAGAGAAAAGGAAAGTCCCACATAATAAAATATATGTGGTATTTTCGCCCTCAGTTCTTTCTCAGGCCTGTGATTCTTCCATGAGTATTTTTTTAATTTCTTGGAAGTCTGTGAATTTTTTTCTTTTATAAAATTTCTCAAAGTCAATTTGTGAATCAGTCGTGGAAAAAAAAAATGATAATTTCTTCCAATGATCGTGTGAAAAAAATCGTGTATTTCGTCAAAGATCTCAGTAACAAATAACCATTTTCTTCAATTGGTCGCTGAAAACAAATTGTAATTTTCATCAAAAGATTGGAGAAAGAAATCACAAATTTCATCGAAAGATTTTGCAAAAGAAAATCACGAATTTTGCTAAACGATCGAGAAAAAATACTGCAAATTTCGTCAAAAGGTCGCAGAAACAAGTATTTAATTTTGTTAATTTGTCACGGAAAGATATCGTAAATTTTGGCAGTTTGGTCGTGCAAAGATATCACAAATTTCACTCATTCAACCTGCCAATCTTTCAAATTCACTCACACTTGGTTTCATCTACATATACTTATGCTTTAAAAGTTTAGCTTTCCTTGAATTCAATAGTTTACTTTTTTATTCAATAGCTTAAGTTTTCACAAGAGTTGTTTATTCATATATAAGTATATTCTGAAATAAATATCTTTTATTACTACTTACCTTTATCACTGTACTAGTCTCCATAATAAAATGTTAGGCCTTTTCCTGTATTCACTCTTCTGTCCGTACATGGCAGTCTAGCTCATGGTGAAACTCCGTAATATGTTTACATTTTGCCAACCTTTCATAAACGCATGTTGGTATCGTATGTTACTATGTCTATCGAAAGGATTACGCCAGCTGACGGCGAATGAAGTGCAGTTATGAACTTCATAGGACACACTTCCAGATGCCAGTTGTGGCGCTTTCGGTACAGGATGAATGATTGTGTAATCAAGAGTAGTCTGTTGTTCATTCTGTAGCTTCATGGTTGTATGCTTTTCAGTTTATGGCTTTGTGATTTTATTTATTTTGTTTTTATCACTGTTGGTTCGTATTAATCAACGATGTTAATAGTTCAGCGATAAATATAATGTTAATAGCTCAATGATGTCTATGTACAGTTTAAGCTCTGGTGATTTTAATGCCTTTCTCATTGCTGTTAAAAAAAAAAAAAAAAAAAAAAATTAAACATGAAGTTTGAATCTTTTGGATGGGAAAGACTCTGTCAATAGTTTAAAGTTTATATAATGAAGGAATGAGTGTTTGCTTTAGTTACAGATAAGATGATAGCTTTTGTCGAAAGATTTTGCCAAGTAAAGTAACTACATGCAGCTTTGAAGCGTTTCAGTTTAAAACATGTTTCTTTTAATATATTCAAAAGGTTTTATTTAAAATATATTCATAAGATTTCATTTAATATATTCTTTTGGTTTTTCTTATTATTATTTTCAAGATATAGTTGGTTATTTTTCTTCATTTGCCAAATGACCTGTTTTTAATACTTCGACTTTCTTTCCTTTATAAAGGATTTTTAGATGTGAAGTTTCAGACTAATACGGGAATTCACCTTTTAGTTTATAGTGTGAATTTTCCCGATTCTGCTTTTGATAAGATGACAGTTTTCGTAACATAGCTTTATGCTTTGTTTTGGATTTGTTAGCTGTCGTTAATATAGTTTACCATTGGGCTACAGGCTTCTGATCCTTGTATATGGTTGTTTCACATCTATAGATCTTATGTCATTGGGCTCATAGTATATGTCTGCTTTAAGCACCCTGGAGTGATGTGACTGTCTTGGTGATGGCTGTGTGTTTTTGCTTTATGGAAATGTGTGCATAAATGCCTGTGGTTGTGACCAGACAAGTTATGGAGGATTGACTATGTTGGATATATTGAAGGGAATGTTTTAGGCAATAATTAATAGGAGGAAATATAGATTTTTTTTAGCCAACTACCATTATTTGTTTACAGTATTTATAAAGTAATTCAATTGTACAAAGTTCGTTTTTCATTTAATAACAATTAAATTATATTTTAATGTTAATAAAATGATAAAAAAAAATGATAATTTCTTCCAATGATCGTGTGAAAAAAATCGTGTATTTCGTCAAAGATCTCAGTAACAAATAACCATTTTCTTCAATTGGTCGCTGAAAACAAATTGTAATTTTCATCAAAAGATTGGAGAAAGAAATCACAAATTTCATCGAAAGATTTTGCAAAAGAAAATCACGAATTTTGCTAAACGATCGAGAAAAAATACTGCAAATTTCGTCAAAAGGTCGCAGAAACAAGTATTTAATTTTGTTAATTTGTCACGGAAAGATATCGTAAATTTTGGCAGTTTGGTCGTGCAAAGATATCACAAATTTCACTCATTCAACCTGCCAATCTTTCAAATTCACTCACACTTGGTTTCATCTACATATACTTATGCTTTAAAAGTTTAGCTTTCCTTGAATTCAATAGTTTACTTTTTTATTCAATAGCTTAAGTTTTCACAAGAGTTGTTTATTCATATATAAGTATATTCTGAAATAAATATCTTTTATTACTACTTACCTTTATCAATGTACTAGTCTCCATAATAAAATGTTAGGCCTTTTCCTGTATTCACTCTTCTGTCCGTACATGGCAGTCTAGCTCATGGTGAAACTCCGTAATATGTTTACATTTTTAACTTAACTCTTTAAATCTTTATTAAAGTTAATTGGAATGAAATTTAAATTCTCTAAATCTTATTAAAGTTTAGATATATTTAAAGTCAGATCTCATTGAAGTTTATGCTACAAAGTTGTTAAATATAAAGTTGAAATATCATAATGTAATTTAAGACAATAATAAATTTTTAAATATTAATTAGCTTTTTATATTTAACTATGTTTTATTTAAAGTTCGTATTATGCTCCAGGGCTATATATCTTAATTTATATGGTGATTATTAATATGAGAGTTATTGCAAATGTGTTAGATGATAACTGTTTCATGGCACAAGGAGTATCTGAAGTTTGGTGAAAGCTGTTTGAGCTGATGTCACATATATTTAAGTTATTCATTTTTGTTTTTGTTTTTTCTTTTTGTTAATAAAATTAAGTTTTGTTTTTAAATCCATTTGTTATTCTTTTTAGACATAACATATTTCATTTATAGTCAGTGGAGTTTATTTTTCTTTTAACTACTTTTGCTACATATTCTTATTAACCAGAAATTACTTTTTGGTAATTTCTAACAAAAATCAACTTCATCAATTGGTCGCAGAAGAAAAAAAAATTGTCAAAGGATCTTGGTAAAAATGTGAATTTCATCAAAGGATCGCAGAAAGAAAATGTGAATTTCATCAAAAGATCGCAGAAAGAAAATCCAAATATCGTCGAAAGATCAGGGAAAGAAAATGTAAATTTTGTCGAAAGATTGCAGAAAGAAAACACAAATTTCGTTAAAAAATCACAGAAAGAAAATGCGAAATTCGCCAAAGGATTGCGGTGAAAATTGTGCATTTCGTCAAAGGTTCACGGTAACAAGTGCAGATTTCTTTAAAGGATAGTGATAAAAAAATGTGAATTTCATCAAACGATTAGGGGGAAAAACATCGTGAAATAATCGCAGAAAAAAAAATCGTGAATATCGTGAAATAATCACAGAAAAAAAAATCACAAAATTCATCAAAATTTACTGCATCAAGGTAAAAGAAGGAAACAGGGTTCCTTTTACAAATGTCAAAAGAATGCCGCAAGACGAGAAGAAACTTTAAAAATAATACAAAATTTACTATATTGAGCTGAAAGATTTCCTTTTACGAATGCCAAAAAATGTCTGCAAAACCGAAAACAGCTAAAAATCTTATAAAAGATTCGCAAAAAATTAAAAAATAGCTGTAGAAATTCGTAATTCTTTTTACTAATGTAAAAAATTTGCTGCAAAATGTGGAAAAAACCTGACTCGTAAAAAATTAAATGAAGAAAACTGTCATTACATTAAGTGATAATAAATTAATTTTTAAAATGATGCAGAGGTTTTTTTATGTGAATAGAGGCAACAAAGATATTTCTAGAGAAAATGAACTGTTTGTACCATACATTACATACTTTTATAGTGTTCTAAACCTAAACAGTTTCCATCCAGTACAATTTCATGAGCATTGAAATGTGTTAATATCAAAAAATCCAAAGAACTTATTAAATATATAAGTAACTAAATCAAAAGAAAAGCTCGAAATGGAATCCACACAAATATGAATAAATAAACAAACAATAAGTAAATAAACCAAATACCTTTCATCTTTATATGTGTAATCCATCAATCTACCAAAACAGCATGTAAATGAATGACTCATATAACTTGTAAGAATCAAAGCTTCACATCTGAAAGGGAAAATACCTTGAAAAAATGTCTCCTGTGCATGCGCTACCTATGACTGTTTAATGAATTATTTTTACAGTGAATCATTCATTAAAAAGAGGCAGTACAACCAGAAGAGTTAGTGATGCATGTACAAATGTGTCAATTTTGAGCTGAACTGAAAATTTACCTTAGTGTTTTAATATATATGATATATATGTTATAGAACATTTGTTGTACTGCTGAATATAATGTAAATTTATATGCTGTACTTCTCCACTGCTGCTTTTATGATTATCAGAGTCAGATAATATAGACGAACACGCGAATGCCGTTCACAGAAAATTTTCTAAGTTTGCAGACAGTTTTGATTTTTTTTTACAAATTTCTTTATTTAAAAAAAAAAATTATCAAGACCCCGGGTGGAGAATCAGTACGACGCACGTCGCAGACTCTTGAGAAGGTCTGCAGACTATTTTTCAACTGGAGAAAAAAAAAGGTTTGTTAGAAATTATTTGCCATATACCATGGTACAGTATTTTTTGGAAGAAGTGCCGCAGCGCATACAAATTAAAAATTTTAAAATATTGTAAGTATGGTGCTTATGCCAGAACAGCAGGTACAATGCTTTTTTTTTCTCCTGCCAGGACCGGTAGCAGAAACAATGCAGCACTGAAGCAGGTGCTGCAGATTATTTTAGGCTTTGCAGATTATGTTCGGGTAAAACCTGCCTAACATTTATTAAGCAAAACAGAGTCGAAACTATGAGGATGAATGAATGTGAATAAAAGAATAAATGCATTAAATGTATGAATATATGAGCGGGGGTTTTGAGCAATGAGACCAGATAACTGGCATTAATTTCTGTCAGATTAATTTAACAGATTAAAAATAAATGTTAAATGTTGATCTCTTTTAAATAAAGTTTATTTGGTTGGAAATATTAGCGAATATTTATGCATCTGTTTAGTGATTTCTGCTATTTGTGGCGATTTTTTTACATTCAAAAGGGGTTGGGTTGATTTTTGACGGCCAATTATCTACACGAGGGATATGGGCCCGGGGGGAGTGCCCTCCGTGGGGGTCTTTCTAAGGGAACCTAATCCGTATTAACGCATGGAAGATCCATGGTTCGAAGAAAACCACGAAAACTCCGAACGATTAGGCCGACGGGCACGATTGGGATCGAACCCAGTACCTCCCGTCTACCAGCTTCGAGAGCAGAACCTCTCGGCCACTGGTGGGGCTACATTCAAAAGGAGAATTCGGTTTTAATATCCTAGTAAATATTTTCCTCTTTTCAATAAAGTCTAATTCAGAAAACTTGGGGGGGGGGGGGGGTGCATGTGACGTAATGCAAGGGATTGGAAAGAAGGCATTTGTCCTTAAGTTTTGCAGACTGTTTATAAAATTTCTACTTGTGTTGCTGACTGCAGAAAAAAACTCTTGTTACTGAGATTGAGCAAAAAAACAATTGCTTTGCGGAAATTTAAAAAAGCTAAATTGAAGAGAATTAGAAACAGATTTCAGTTCTCTAACTGCAGATGTGCGCTCTGAGCGCTCTCATTAGTTTTTCTTTCATTAATTAGTTTTCTGTATTAAGCATACCATTCAACACTACATTTCTTGTTTGAGTTTAATAATGCTAGTAAATTAATATTTTCTTTTAGTGGTGTTGCATAGTGGCACTCCACTAGTGGCCTATAACTTTTCATTTCTGCTGTTAGCAGCGATATAGGACTCGGGAGGGGCACAGCGTTTTTTTTTTTTGTTGTTTTTTTTGTTTTGTTTTTTTTTTGCAGAAAATTTAAGAAATTATTTCAGTTTGCAGACAGTTTTACATTTTATCTAAATCTGATGATTATCTTTAGTCTTCATTTGGTAGAAGTAAAAAAAATAATGTAAGTAAACAGCTTTATTTGCAGATTTTATTTACACAAGTGAAGGTGATTAAGATTTTAAAATACTTTAAATTTTTATTTTTAAAGAATAAATGTCTGTCAGTATGTCTATAAAAACTTTGGATGAGTTCATACTTTTAATGTTATTAAATAGGCAATTGCTTTTCAATTCTGTAGCATTTTTCATTGCACCCTTTCCATAATTTGTGTGCTTTACTATGATTGATGTTCCTTTATGTTCTTCAAATTGACTAGTAAAATGTATTTTTTATAAATAAAATAAATAATTACAAGAAAAGTATGATTTATTTTAAATGAAAAAAACATCTTATTTAAAAAATTATTTCTGAGCTTGTGGATAACTTTTTATAAGGACTGTCTCTTTTATCTGGGTAAATAGGAAGTTGATATGTGTACATTATCACCTGAAAAATTATTTAAATGTAGTATAAGTTATATACAAAATTAAATGTTGAAAATATCTAACTGGATAGAAAAATCTATATTTATTTCATATTTAAATTAAAAATATAAAGAAATGATGCTACAATCTTATACAAAAAAATTATGTGAAATTTTTTAGTATTTGTCTTTTAACATACTACTACAGTGTCTATAAATGCTGCAATTTATTGATCTATTTATATATTGTTTAATTCTAGATTTCTGAAAGTAGAGTATCTGATACAGTAAAAAAATTAAGGAACGAATTTGAATCATTGATGCAAAGAACTGAGCCACAAATTACTGGTCAGTATGAAATTATGTTGATACTTTAGTATGATAAAATTATATTCATTAATTGTTTCATATTTTACAATGTCTTTGATACTTTAATTGCCTGATTAGACAAATTTGTACTATACATTTTATAACTTTCACAGTTTTGATTATAATTTTGTTAGTTTTTCAAATTAAGTAGCAAAATACCTGAGAAATAAATAGTATCAACTGTGCTAGTATTATAAAGTCTTTAATCATTAATTTACTAACATATTTTATACTCATGATGTACATTTCATTAATTTCAAACTGAAAAATCTGTGCATTTTGAAGAGTTTTTTTCAATTTCTTTATTTATATTATTTTGGAGACATTTGAAATTTTCATTCTTCAATTTAAACTCCCCTTTGTAAAATATAAGAATTTCTGATATTTTTCAAGGTAAATGACAAAAATTAAACTTCAGTCTTGCATACTATTTATTGTTGTTGTCAACTGCATATTAACTCCTTCTCTTATTATGTTGTTTTTAAATTTTTTCAAATGCTTTAATATACATTTTTTTTTTTTTTTTTAGGCCTCAACCAGGGTCAGATGTTATTGATGGGTTTTAATGGCTTATTTACTAAAATTGATTCAGATTTGGAAATATTGCTGACTTACCTTGATAATTTGCATGATAATTTTCACATACCATCAAGTTGGCAAAAATTAGACATGTATCGTGATACAGTAGCTCTTGCAGTAAGTTAGTTATATTATCTATTTTAGCCTGTTCTGCATTAATCTGTAGTAACTGATATTTTTTTTTTTTTTTTTTTTGTATTGTACATCTCAAGTTTTTTTTATATTTTAGAAGTTTTACTATATGTGTAAAATTGCACTCTAAATTGGGAAATATCCTTCAATAAGATTAAATATTATTGTTAAATTTGATTAAATAATTAAAAATATGTATTAAAAAAAGGGGGAGGGGCTGTGAAATTTCCACTTTTTGCTTATTTATTATACTGTATGTATTCTAAATTAATATTTTTGCTAACTTAGCCATATTATTTTAATATCTTTTTCAGCGTTTAATCAATTTTGTCAGTTATCATTATTTTTACAGTAAAACCTCTAAATAACGGACACCTTGGGGGCATAAAATTTGTTCACTATTCAAAGCTGTCCGCTCTTCAGAGGTAAAAAGATACAAATATGTAGGTGATGAGTATTCAAAAAGTATTCATTAAATAGAGCTGTCTTATTTCTGGGGGTGTGTTATGGAGTTTTTATAGTGCAATAGAGTCCCACTATTATGAACTAATTGGGACCGAACACTGTTCGGTTCAGAATAGGTAGATTTCATTAATAATAATAATCAACATATTGAATTAAGGCGTAAATTAAGTGCAGGGTCATCTGCTAGTGTCAGCTCTATACAGTGTTGATCGGCTCGTGGTGAAAGTAAGAAGGGAAGGGCAGTGACCTTTGACGGCTTATCACCCCACCCTACCTATCCCTCTCCCTCTGGCGTTCCAAGAATTACTACCAGAGTTACTGCATTTCCGCTGCCACGTCATATTGCCATATAGATTTCATGTTTTCGCAAACGTTGACAAATGATTTTGAAACTGGCCTCCTGGTCAGTGTTTACTCTAGCGGAGTTTGATGAACTGTGTGCACTTATTGCAAATTTATTGTGGAAAATTGTGGTTCTGTGAGTATTGAATTACTACATTTCCGAGTCACTGTGCTTTTTTTATTTATGTTCATAGTCCTTGACATCAACTGTTAAATATTAAACAAGGCAAGTAAACAAAGTCACTCTTCGTGTACTTTAAAAGAAAAACTTGAAGTGTTAAAAAGACTGGTCAAGGGAGAAAGTGCTACTAAATTATCAGTCAGAAAACCAACGATTAGTGACTGGAAAAAAAATCGCCTTAAAATTGAGCAGTTTTGTTGTGCTTCAAGTGAAACAACCCTTGAAAAACAGTACAAAACGACTGTGTCTTCATATGAAAAACTTGACCTGGCTTTATTCTTGTGGTTCACTCAGAAAAGACAGAAAGGAATCCACATTTTTGGTTCTTTGGTAAAAGAAAAGGTGCTTCAAGTGAACAAGCTTATGGATGGTGGCCCATCATTTTCAGCTAGCTGTGGGTTTTTTTTTTCTGTATCGTTGGAAGAAAAGACACTGAATTAGACAGTTCACGATTGCTGGGCTGACAATGTCAAGTCCAAATGTCAACAACTGTCAGCTGACAATGAAGCAGCTGCGAATTGCATAAAAGAATTTAAAGACCTTGTATCTTCCCAAAACTACTCACCGCAGCAAGTTTACAATGCGAATGAAACCAGACTGCCTACCGCAAGTCTTGCTTCGCAAAAAGATAAATCTGTCACAGGGTTTAAAGTAGACAAACACCGTCTAACTGCCTTAGCTTGCATCAACGCCTCGGAAACAAGCAAACTTCCACTGATGGTAATAGGCAAATTGGCGAAACGAGTGTTCAAGAACTATAATATCAACTCGCTCCCTGTGTATTGTAAGAATACAAAAAGGCTTGGGTGGAACACGACTTGTTTTGGGGATGGTTCGAGCATTAATTTGTCCCCAAAGTGACTGTATTCAATAGAGAAAATGGATTGCATAATCGTGCTCTGCTCATTATATACAATGCTCCGTCCTCCTAGAAGAAACAACACTTTTTTGTGGAGACATCAAAGCAGTTTTTCTGCCACTGAATGTTACTTAAATTCTTCAGCCGATGGACCAGAGTGTGTTACAGGCCATCAAATAAAAATACAGAAAAACGCTGCTTCGCATCTTTCTTGAAGAGGATGAAAATTAACTCACAATCCTGCAAAAACTTAAGAAAATTACAATAAAAGATGTGATTTACTGGGTAGCTGAAGCATGGAATAACACCACTAAAGGCCAATACAAAAATCATAGAAAAATCTCTGGCCTACATTGGAATTTGTAAAAACAACTTCTACGCCAGTGAAAGACTGTCACCTTTTTCCACTAGTCAAGAAAATCCCTGGCTGTGAAGACCTAGAAGACGTGTGTTGAGGAGTAGACTGCTGTTGACGACAATGGTCACCAAGAGTATGGAGACGAAGACATCATAGCAATGGTACAGGACTCATCAGCTGAGATCGACTCGGAGGAAAACGAGGAGGAGGTGAATGCTCAAACTAACCTCGTATCATACACAGACACGGCAAATGCTCTTGACGTCACCTTATGCTATGTTGAACAACATGCTCCATCAACACCAAATCATGTTATGTTCATGCAGCGATGGCAGAACATTGCATCCTCAAGTCGATTCAGTGCTCTTTGTCAGAAAAAAATCACTGACTTTACTTCTAAAGTGTGTGTAAATTAGTTATTTTTTGTGTTTAGTAGTGATTAAAAATTATTCTACAGAACTATATAAATTGAGCTGACATGCACTGTAAGTAACCAGCTTTCATTCCAATTTGGTTTCAGGCATTTTCATCAAGCTTAGGTGTGGCATAAACAATAATATCTTAAGTGCTGTAAAATAAATATTTTGCCGAAGATAAAATGTTGATGCCGTAGAAATAAAAATAAAAGAAGGAAAAATAAGTAAATGTATACGGTCTTACTTAATGATAAACAGTTGACACAGAGGCTTGTTCAAGGAGTACACATATTCATATTAAATCCAACTTTATTCATTCTTTAGAAGGGAGAAGTGAAGCAGGAGGTGTTTAATCTGATCACCGTACATGTAGCAAAAAAATCCAACTTAAAAAAGAATTCCATGACGTTAATAAATGCTGGCTGATGCTGGTTAAAATTATTCCTTAGAGATGATGCCTTGATGATAAAATGTCCGAATCGAAATGCATAAAATAAAAAGCCGGAGATCGAATATAAACTTTTATATATCGAGAATTCGCCGTTGAAGAACATTGTAGTCCTGGATCGGTGATTGCTGCTTCTTGAACCGGTACAAGGTGTGAATTCTAAAAGATGATTACATTGTCAAAAATACATATTAAAGTTTGTTAAAATCTGTTAAAAAACTGGCTGCACTTGGTATATATACCACGCAAACGGTGTTCTCAATAGTGCATCCAAAATTGATTTAAATCTATTAGTTAAATTAAAATTACGCATTATGAGCAGCACATATAAAAATAGCAAAGAGAAAAACAGAAACTTTCTGAAAGAGAACGTACTTTTAATTCGCGGAGCGAAGACACACCCTTTAATATGACGTGGTCGATGTCACTATGATACGCGCTGGTTCTAAAAACAGATCAGAGGAGAGGGGAAAAGTTATCTGTTACCTTAGGAAAAAAAGTAAAGAAAAAAAGATTTGAACGATGTTGAGTCGAAAAGAAATAATTTAAAGCACGAGATAAGAATGCTGCATTACAATTTTTTTTTAAATGTGATTACTACATCACATTAGGCTCTATGTATTTGTATGTAGTATGTCTCTATTTAACTTCTTTGTATAACAATAAATGTACATTTTTCTTACAAACGTCTTTTTAATTTTTTCCTGCTTTCAAGTTTAAAAAATTGGTATTTTTTCTGAACTCTGTTCAAAATAGGCAGATTTTTGGAATAGCAGGACTCTACTGTATTAGGCAATTGTAGTTTTTAGTTTATTTCCTTTAATTTGCAAACATTCTCTTAATTTTTGGCCCACCCATTCAAGTTTTACCCCTTAGTACACTTATTTTCATTGTCAATTCTTGTGCATTCAACCTTGTTTTCAATCATTTATTACCATCTTGGAACATTCTTCTCCCCTTTTGTTATCTGCACAATTGGTGAAAGCATTGCGACATTGTCAAGCAAAATACCTTTATCTGCAATGTCATTCATTGTGGTTAATACTGCTGTTGATATTTTCTCACCATTTGTTTCAACATTTGAGCACCAGTAGCAAGTTGGGATCGAATAAAAATAAAAACACTCACATATTGTTGTAAGTATTGCTGGATGATATCAGAAATTGAATATCACAATATATCAACAAGTTAATATTTGTGGTATATTGCAAACTACCTTAAAGTGTGTGACAATAGAAATATTACTCATTTCAAAACATAAATTGTGTATAGTAGCAGCAATTAAAGTACAAACAGATGTAGAAAGCAATGAATCAATGTTTACCTATTTGCTTACACAGCATCCTTTAAATATATATGTAAGATTTAAATTTAAGCATCATTTACTTTCTTTACATGGTTCGTACGCTTTGGAAAAAATAGAAAAAGTGCTGGAAAAAAAATTATTCATTTTCAAGGAATGAAAAGTGCTGGAAAAAAAAGTATTCATTTTCAAGGAATGAAAAGTGCTGGAAAATATCGTGAACTTCAACAAATGGTTGCCGAAAAATATCAATTTCAACAATCGTTCGCATGAAAAAAAATCGGTAATTTCGCCAAAGGATCGCTCACAAAATGCTTATTTCGTCGAAAGGTTGCGGAAAAAAAATGCTCATTTCGTCAAAGACTGGAGAAAATAACCGGAATTTCGACAAAAGATCTCGAATAAAGTGCAAATTTCGTCAGAGGATTGCGGAAAAAACGCAAATTACATTAAAAGATCGCGAAAATACGCGTGTTTTCATCAAAGAAATGCAAATTTCGACAAAGGATCGTGAAAAAAACACAAATTTCGACAAAAGATGGCAAAAAATTGCGAATTTCTACAAAGGATCACGTAGAGGTGATTCTATTCTGAATTTTCCGAAAGTTTAAGGCATTCATTTCAGCAAATTTAAAAAAATCGGTCACCAATTCGAAAATTCAGCCATAAAAAATCGCAAATTTCGACAAATGGTCACCGAAAAAAAAATAAACTTTGCCAATCGTTTTCAGAAAAATCGCCAATTTCGCCAAAGGATCATGAATAAAACGCAAATTTTGTCAAAGAATCGCGGAAAAAACGCAAATTTCGTCAGAAGGTCGCGAAATACCGAAACTTTCGTCAAAAGGTCGCAAAAAATCAAAAATTTCGTTGAAAGATCGCGAGAAAAATGGCAAATTTCGTCGAAGGATCGCGAAAAAAAAAGGCAAATTTCATCGAAAGATCGCGAAAAAAATGTCAAATTTCGTCAAAGAGCCGCAGAAAAAACGCATAGTTAGTGCTGGGAGTGGATTTCTCCTTCCTCCCTCTGCTCTAACTTTTTAGAAAATTTGAGGTGAATCGCGGAAAAAACTCTAATTTCTTCAAAGAATCGTGAATAAAAGGGAAATTTCATTGAAAGATTACGAAAAAAGACTAAACTTGTCAAAGGACCTCGAAAAAAAAAAACCCCACATAGCCAGTGCTGGGAGGGGATTTACCCCTTCCCCTATCTGCTGTAATCTTTCAGAAAATTTGCTGTGAAGTTTAGAATTTTTTAAACTCAGAATCACCCTTGAAAATTTTGTCAACTATATGCTGAAAAAAAAATCGCGAATTTCTTCAATCTGTCATTGAAAAAAATGGCAAATTTTAAGAATCCGCCGGGGGAAAATAAGAACCACAAAATTCATCCATTGGTCCTCGTTAAAGAATGCAAATTTCGTCAATTTGTCGAAAAAATCGTCAAATTCGTCAGTTTCGATGCCAATTTCATATATTCCCCCCCCCCCCCAAAAAAAAAAAACCTAACATAATCAGTCTTGAGAATTCAGAGAATATGTATTAAAAAATATAACTTGTAAAAAATTGTTCACAACTTCAGAAATGCTAATATTTGACTCCTGATGTGTGTTCAGAATTCCTAAAATTTAACTGGTTTACTCCTGTCTTCTACTCTTGTAGTGATACCATACCTTTTATTTATTTATTTATTTATTTTTTTTACTTAAAGAATAAAAATCAAGCTCTGTTTTCTTAACTTTTTATTATATATCAAATTTCTTCCCGTGGTACCTTACTAAGTTAAAACACATTATTCTTGAAAAATACTCTAATAATGTCTTCAAAATGCCTGTTATAAAAATTCAAAGATTTGATTAAGATTTCTTTGAAATAGATAATTAATGGGGTGGCTATTTTCCTTATGTGTTATTCTACACCATTTTTATGCATGTATCTAAAGAGTCCTTGAATAGTGCTGGAATAGTGCTTGAATTTTATTTGTTCTCGAGTGTATGAACCATGCTTTATGACGTGCATGATCAGTAAATTAACTGACGCTCTGATATTTTTATTATCCATGGTTTGAAAGCACGAGTTATGAAAATTCACGATCACGAAATCAATGTTTGGAGATATTCAAAATTGGAAAAGAGTCAGTCTATAAAATTATATTGTTCATGAAGCATCGGCTATTGCAATGCCAAGGGAGGCACTGTTAGGTCTAAATGGATTGTTTGAAAGAAAGTATTTCATAGGTTTTGTGTCAGAAATGTAATGTATTTGAATAAGCTATCGACGAAGTGAAGTAAATTTATCTTTATAAAATTGTATTTAAGTTTATGTGTTATTATTCCAATGTCTAATTAGTCAAGTCGTTAATAAATTAGCATTTTACAAACAACAACTTCTACATATATATATATATATATATATGTAGGAAGGTGATGTGCAAGACATTAATTTATTAAAATATTCAAATAATAACAGAATGCTGAAATCATACAAACTTCAATTTAATTCCTTGAAGACCTCTAATTTTACAATGCTGTAGAATATTCTAATTAGGCATCATATAGCCAATTGCTTCATTGGCATCTCCTGTCTCAATGCTTCATGAATGATTGAAAAATAAGACTCTTTTTTTATTTTCAAATTTTAAAGTCATTGTGCTCATAACCCGTGAATTTCGCTTTTATATCTCCTGCATTCAAATCATAGAGAACAATAAATACTAGAGAGTTAATTTGTTGATTGGGCATGTCATAAGTGAAATAAATTATGCTATCTAAATTCAAATTCTAAATATATATTTATACAAAATAGAAATATCTTAGAAAAAGAACAAATGTTTGATTCCTATTTGCACTTATGGGGCATTCTCACAATCTTTTAACTTTTAAGTCCCTGAATAATAATTTTTATTTTAGTACACATTTTAGATTCCTTACCATCCCTCTTGATAAACTTATACAGAAAATCACTTCAGATGCAGCCACAGAATTTTTTTAAAGTTTTTTCTTATGCAGAAGCATGCTAGAAAAAGAATGTCGAAAATTCTTTGACAGGAAATTTACTGCAGAATTTAAATCAGCATTTAAATATCAATTTCAAGCATTATGGCTTTATTGGTAGTCTTACCGTCCCTGTAATAGAGATGTTTCTTGTTGTGGGGGTTGTTCATCTTTTATAAAAGAGCTTCGGATATAAAATAAGTAGATGGGAATATCTTTTGAATTGTTTAAATGAAATTTAAGATTTTCCGTAGTGGAGTACGAATGCGCGAACAACACAATAAACTCAGGTCCAGAAGATTCAAACTAATACTTGTAGCATAATAAGGAAACTTTAATGAAAATTTGAAGAGACATAGTGCCTTGGGAGTGACCCCGCTGACACACACAATCAAAACTTAATCTTTACATTCTGAGAAGCAGGCAAAGAGTGATAAATTTCACATTTTCATTCGTAAAGTTTTGGCGATATATAGATATTGGGTAAGACACAGATCTTGCCAAGGGCTGACCGTTACATTGGAATACATGGGGTAGTTTAAATTTAGATGAAAAGCCTAATAGGCGATAATTAGCCAAGCGTTAGCCTGTGAGAAAGTAAGAAAGAATCCGAAAACTGTCAGTAGCATTGGAGTAAGTGCGGTAAACTGAAAGGCGACATGAGTTTAAAAGTACATCTGGATATTATTATCTAACCGCTGGTTTAACCAAAGTTTTGACTATCTCTTAGTAAAGGATCGAATTAAAAATCTGACAGAGAGAAATTTTATAGGCAGATGCAACGTGAAAAGAATGACTCTTTCGAAATGAAATGGCTCTGAATAATATTCTTTTTTTTATTTTATTTTCTTAGATAAAAGAGTAGAGAGAGTTATCTGGGAACGTTAAAGTAATGTGAAAAGGGAAATAGACTAATTTAAAACTTAGATATACAAAAAGAAATAGAAAGGCGCATATTTATATTGATAGTTAATATTAAATTTTAACTATCCAGGGATCATATTAATTGCCTATAAAGAATAATATATGTGATATCAAACAATATCACATATCTCCCCCCAAAAACCGACCAGCCTTGAATGCCCAGAGATGGGGAAGGGAAAAGATAAAAAAATCTGTGTCCTCTCCAAAGAAAAAAAAAAACTTTACATGAAACAATACAAAACAATATCTTGAAATTGCAAAAATATATATATATGTGATTATATATTTCATGACTTAAATATTCTTCATAATGTCCTTTTTTTTTATAAAGGCTCAGTAGAAGTTCAAAAAGGTTCACGTGAACTAGTCTTATAGACTATGTTTTAATATACAGTATTCTTTACTGTACTTGTGCACATATCGATTCAACAACAGGAATTATTTTACTTGTTTTGTATTTTTGTGACATCACATTAAAAGTAAGGTACCATATCAATAAATTTGCAAATATATGCTAGAAACTGCTTGTCATGACCAGTATTGAGAAGCTTTAAATGAAGTTATATAATTCTTCTCAAAATCTTGGTCCAGTTCGGCTCATAAAAAAAAGGTGGACAAAATATATATATAAACACAACATGTAACTAATTAACATACAGTATGCAAAATATCTAAATAATATTTATAAAAATATGAATAAGCGATATAGATGGGCACAGAAAAGTAATTGGGCACCCTTTCAGGAGTGTCTCTCAGTGCAAATGAAATGTGTGACCATAGAACCATAATTTTAAATTAAACATAATTTCTGAGTGCAGTGATTAGAAGAGCAAAAGAGACGATTTGATTACAAAACAAAAGTGTCTAGTATAAAAATATAATAAAATATTCAAAAAAATTTTCTTATCTTTTTTCTTGTGATTAATAGTCGTTATCTACTAATAGCAAGTACAAATACCTCATGCAGTGAGCCCGTTTATTTATCAAAGGTTTAACTTATTACTGTGTCCAGATGACATTGTGTTAGCGAGGATCTGTACTATGGATAAAGTTGAGAAAATTCCTAACAATTTACTGCAAGTGAGCAGCATTTGTGATTTAAAAAAATAACTTTTTTTTTTTTTTTTTTTTTAAACACATCGTCTGGCTTGTATAATTTAAAAGTGGTGTGTATTGAAATATTACTTTAAAAGTATTATATGAGAAAAGAAAATGTATTATGTGATTGTAGAAAAAGCATATGACAAAAGAGGAAAACAACTGCTACAAAAGTATAGAGTTGTCTTAAATATCAGTGAAGGATTAAAATTATGTAACTGTCAAAAAATGTCAAACTGTCAATTTGCAATTAAGCAAAGTGGTGATGACATTACTGTGTCATGGTATTTAGAACCAAGAAATTAAACAATAATTTAATAATTTAATTTAACATTAATAACTTTTAAAATGTGAGACAGTTTAATGTTGAAAGCCTGGTCTAACATAAAAATAGGAAAGAAAAAAAAATCATGAGTCTGAAATAAAAAAAAATGCATAGCATGTGAGGCTTCCTATATACTGATAAATCTTTGTTGTTGAACAAAGTGATGGTGACATGAGAATGTCGTAACATAAAAATATGAAAGGAAAAAAAAAAAAAGTATGCTAAAATATAAAGTTTAATAAATGTTTATGTTGCACTATCATGTAAAATTAAAATAGTCCTGGTATATTGAGACATAAAAACAAACATAGAAAAAGAATGTTAATGTGCAAAGGTTCAAAACTTGAAGAAAAAAAAATGAATATTTTCAATTCAGTGTACAATGTTTTAAAACAAACAAACATATATCCATGACTAAAAAATGTAAGCAAATCTCAATGAACTGACGATGTATACGAGTATCGAAGCAATGTATGTCAGTGAACAAAGGTTAAATTCAACGACTTAGTTGCATGTTTAAATAAATACAGCAATCTAAGTACATCAATGAACAAATGTGAAAAATTATTTCAAAGAAATAATGTGTAGGGGTACTTCACTGACTAGTGTAAAAGTAATACTATGAACTAAAGTGTTTGTAAAAGATGAAAAACGCTATGAACTAATGTGTCCAAAAAAAAAAAAAACAAAAAAACTGCGATGAACTAATATGTAAAACCAAATGAAAAAAACAAACTATGAACTACTGTGTGTAAGAAAACAGAAAAAAAAAATGCTATGAACTATGGATCGTCACAAAAGAACAAAATGATAGTGCTGTTAGTCCCTCATGCACACAAAGAATTGGCAACTCAATGAACTAGTGTAAGGTTTACTATGAACAAAATATACAATGAACTAAGGTGTATTTTCTATGAACAAAAATCCTTCGTGTATACATGGGACCAACAACATTGTATCACAAGTTTCAAAAAGAATGTCTAACGCAATATTTAAAAAAAAAACTAATCCGTTTTTAAGTAAAGAAAAGCAAAAAAAAAAAAAAAAAAAAGTAACCAGGAACTGCTTCATGTGTGATAAAAATGTAAACATATGTACTCAACCTTTGAACTAAAACTATATAAACAGGTGTGAAAGGTTTTATTCTGAATATCTAAAAATATGTAAACAATATAACTGGTGTAGAAAGTGTATCGTGTTGCTGTGTACCCTTCTGATTAAAATTCCTTTACATGTGAAAAAAAAAATCTAATGACCCGCATTAGTGTATTTCACTCTACAATACTATCTTTTAATCATCCAACAATTCCTGCAGTAAACAATCGAATGAGAAAAAAATATACCAAACCGTACACAACTAATTTCTAGAAAAAAAAAAACTAACCTTTAACTTTAAAGTTAAGTGTAAAATGTGAATTAAATTATCACCTATGCCATAGGGGGAAGCAGTAAGATGTACCTAAGTGTATAAAAAGTGAAATATTAAAAAAAGTGATTTTTTTTTTTTAGAGTCCTTCACAATGCTGTATATATCGAGAGAAGAAAAATTTTACTGTATGTGTGTGAAGGGAGGGGAAAAAGAAACCCCAAACTCATGAACTACCTGAAATGAAACACATGAATAAGTGTGTATGCAAGCATACACAACGTGTAAGTAAACACATGAACAAATTGTATAATTCCACATGAACTACCAGTAATAATGTCCCAATGAGCTAACAAAATATACGGACAGTATGTGTGTAATAACACTAACATACGAGTGAGATTCAATTACATAATTAATGAGTTAATCACCAAAATGTAATGAATAAGGGTTAATAAAATCAATGAACTGCATGTAATGTGTGAATGAACTCTGGTTAAACTCTAAACCAGCCACAATGAACAATGTGTTATGCTCAATGAACTACTTGTGAGAAAAAAAAAAACAAAAAGAAATACTGTCGAATAGATCGTTAGCAAAGTACAATGTGTAAAAACAAATGAACAAAATATGTAAATCAACACATGAACTAGTGAAATGTATGTATATGAATGAACAAAATTGTATTCTAAATGAGCAAATTTTGTGTAACATAAACAAATATCCAACACATGAACTACTTGTAAAAAAAGTTGATAAAAAAGTGTAAGAAATTCAAATCTCTTTCTTAAAAGTTTTTATGTACAACCAAAATGAATAAAGCTGTAGAGGTACATACTTTCTTAGAACCTCAATGTATGACATTTTTTTTTAAAATGGGCATGCATGGGCGACTTACTGCTATCAATAATGGTTCTAGAACAATTCTGAATACTTTACAACAACAAAAAAAAATTCTCACTACCAAAAAAAAATCTGAAAATTAATCAAAAATTATTATTTGTCGCACACTTCTTTCTTTTATCCAATGCATTCCTGAAATTTAAATATAAAAAGAAATAGGGGGAAAAAGTCAAATTTTCAGGAAGAAAGAAATGAATGTGTAACCTAAAATAGTCGCAATATTTTATGACATAACATTTGAATTTAATAAACTTAAAATGCACAAAATATAAACCCATCACATTTTCAAAAAAAAAAAAAAAAAAAAAAAACTTGAAATAATAATATAAGCATAAAATAAAAATTATGATAAAATATGAAAGCATAAAATATATCTAGATTGCTTTAATTATTAAACTTTTTTTTTAAAGCAATGGGAAATGAACATCTATATATATTTAAAAAGACTTACCTTTGATAAAAAATAAAAAAAATGTTAAACACATATAATAGAAGTAATATCAGTCATCAATTTATAAAATTAAAATATTCTGTAAAAGAACCAAATAATTGATGATACAAGAATAAAAACACAATAATGAAATTTAAAAGTGAATGTTTTTCTTTTAGTTTTCGTAAAAGTAACCCTGCGTAGATAAAAACATAACCCTTTTAATGAAAACTTACCTGTTATCTAAATATATTAAATTTACTGGGAATGTTACCAGTTACATCAATGCAGGCAAAAAAAAAATTATGTAAAAAAAAAAAAAGCAGAGTAACCAATTTTCACAACTTTCCTCCTGATATACTAACTTGGGATAAAAAGAAAACAAATTACTAAACTACAGTAATTCCCTCATAAGTAAAATAATCAATTATAACTTCAATAAGGTTGTGAACCATATTAAAATAAAATAAAATACAAATATAAAATACATTAACTTCAAAAACTTTCTCAACTAAAGAAAATGTATTCGTTGTCAAAATTTGTTTTATATGGGACTGAATCCACAAATAATATCATGGATATTGTTAGGCATTGTTGATCTATTGCCTTTTTTTTTTTTTTTTTTAATTTCAACGTATTTTCTTTTTCTTTTTTTTTTTGAAGAAAAATACTAAACATTCTGGAAGTTAACTAGTGATAAGCAACAAACGTAATAGCAAGGTGCATTCATATACTCGTAAAAGCATTAAATACCTTATTATAACCAGGTAATTATATACACAATTTGTATAAAAAGATTTCGAATATCCAGACCCATTTTTTTTTTCCTTTCTTTTTATACTGACAATTTAGTTCAAAAATGTGAAGTCTTAATGTACCTGTAATGCATAAAAATGTCGTAAAACTAGACATTTAAAAAAAATCGCATCAAGGGAGTGACAACTGTATTTTCGAACTTGATGAGACATATTTCACAAATTAATTTTGAACACTGATGACTAATCAACCGTGTAGAAATTTTTCACTGAAATCACACCAAGTATCTTATTCCAGTAAGTATACACATTTAGTAATTGAAAACGATTACGAAATTCACTGTATTTTCTTGTAACACTTTAAAAACAGATCTTGATCACTTATATGCACAAAACACATTGCACGCTCAGACATAATTCGGAAATTAACACACTTGAAAATTCGCCAATCAGGCGCATATGATACACGAGTTGAAAATTCTTTAATCATTGCTTTCCATATGTAAAGCGAACTCCGCTTCCTTATATCCTTATCAGGCGGGCGCGGGAGAAAACAAAACAATATAGCATCTGGAAACAACAAACATATTTTTTGACTTCACAAGTTGACAGCAGCGATATTTGACCGACGGTCGATCACAGCAGCACGTCGGCAATTAAAGGTCGAACGAAAGGGCCCAAAAACCCGGATGAGACGGAGGGAAAAAAAGTTTCTCAATCACATGTTTTTAGTTACAGTCGTTTCATCTAGTCCTTCCGTGCAGTTAATTAATCCGAAGTCTCGTAATTTTTTTTAAATATTAAAATGCTGAATAAAAGCGAGGGTCACTCCCAGCTACAAGTTTTAAAAAATCTTCTTCCTTAGGCACCAAAGTTTGTAATAGAGATGTTTCTCGTTGCGGGGGCTGTTCATCTTTTATAAAAGAGGTTCGGATATAAAATAAGTAGATGGAAATATCTTTTGAATTGTTTAAATGAAATTTAAGATTTTCCGTAGCGGAGTACGAATGTGCGAACAACACAATAAACTCAGGTCCAGAAGATTCAAACTAACACTTGTAGCGTAATAAGGAAACTTTAATGAAAACTTGAAGAGACACATAAGTGCCTTGGGAGTGACCCCGCTGACACACACAATCAAAACTTAATCTTTACATTCTGAGAAGCAGGCAAAGAGTGATAAATTTCACATTTTCATTCGTAAAGTTTTGGCGATATATAGATATTGGGTAAGACATAGATCTTGCCAAGGGGTGACCGTTACATTGCAATACATGGGGTAGTTTAAATTTAGATGAAAAGTCTAATAGGCGATAATTAGCCAAGCGTTAGTCCGTGAGAAAGTAAGAAAGAATCCGAAAACTGTCAATAGCATTGGAATGAGTGCGGCAAACTGAAAGGCGACATGAGTTTAAAAGTACATCTGGATATTATTATCTAACCGCTGGTTTAACCAAAGTTTTGACTATCTCTTAGTAAAGGATCGAATTAAAAATCTGACAGAGAGAAATTTTATAGGCAGATGCAACGCGAAAAGAATGACTCTTTCGAAATGAAATGGCTGTGAATAATATTCTTTTTTTTTTTTTTTTTTCTTAGATAAAAGAGTAGAGAGAGTTATCTGGGAACGTTAAAGTAATGTGAAAAGGGAAGTAGACTAATTTAAAACTTAGATATACAAAAAGAAATAGAAAAGCGCATATTTATATCGATAGTTAATATTAAATTTTAACTATCCAGGGATCATATTAATTACCTATAAAGAATAATATATGTGATATCAAACGATATCACATATCTCCCCAAGGTTTATTCCTACACTTTTTGAGGTAAATTAATTTTTTTTTTAATTTAATCCCATGTAAATAACTTTCTAAAAATCAATGAACATTGTGGCTATTACTTAGTCTTAACATGATATGTCTAAAAATAGTGGTAATTTTCCTTACCGTCCCATCCTTACAATCCCTTTCTTTTCCATTACCGTCCCTTTTTTTCTATACCATCTCCTTTTTTTTTTTCCTTCCGTCCCTTCTTTAACACCCCTTTAAGACAATGTTATACCAAAATTTTGTACTAAAAATACTACATTGTTATTTTTTATTTGAATGTCCTTGGGTACTATGCAAATTCATTATAAGTAAAATTTTAGAAGAAAATAGGAAGTTATAGTGGTAAAATGATAAGGAAAATTAAACTCGCAAGTTTAACTTAAACCTCAGTTAAATAAAAAAAATTTCGCTGCTGACCATTTTTTCTTTATTTTGAATCAGTAAGGCATTCGTCTATCAGATTAAAATGTTATTTTCAAGTTTAATTTCACCAGATTTTTATTCCCGAAAGTCAAAAGATTGTGAGAATGCCCCTTATACCATTGATTGCATAGTATTTTTCTTTAAAAATAGTATGTTCCCTATTCTTCCTACCTTTATGCATTATTTATTAATAACATTTTAACTATTTAATTTCTTTCGATATAACTGAGAATGAGAATATTATAAAAAAGAAATTAAAATAAAATGTTCATAAATTTAGGACGATGATTTTACTGCGATTAAAATAAGTGAAAAGCATAGGAAAAACTAAAATTAATTTAATGTCACATGTCATGCTAATATACTTGAAATTAAATAGGTTTCGGTGGATGTCGGATGCCGGGAATTTTTTTTTTTTTCCTTTAATTTCACTGTATTTATACCTTCCCATGTATTTACTACATGAAAACAACATTGAAACCTTTTTTTAAATATAAATATTCAAATCATATTTGGGAATAGTTTTATACTACAGTAAAAGTTCTTTATAATTCTGTTCTCTGTATAATGCACAGCTTCTGTAATGTAAACAATGAATTTTATACTTAAGAAGACCTGCAATCCATATTGTAGAAATATTGCTACCCTCTAGAGGACTAAATTTCAAACATTTCATCTTTATCTACATAATTCCTTTTTTTTTTTTTATGAAAAAATTGCTATCATTAAAAAAATTTGGAAATAAGAATTATAATGATTTTGTCCAGATTTGTTTATAAGGCAATTTCATAATATATGAAATGATCTATGTTATGCAAAAATTTATAGTCTGCATATCTTTTGGTCCTGAGGAATGCAATGTTAAGGTCTTCTACTGTGTATTGATTGATTTGTTCCAGACCAATTTGGCCATGTTTACAAAATGTTTTAATGATGTACGAAATGATCTGTATAATGCTAAATTGTATGTAACGCAAAACCTTGCATTTTTAGATTTGGGTTATAAAGATCTATTGTAATTTAAATTTAGTTTTTTTGTTAAATATTCATTTTAAGCTGAAATATCAAGACAGGATATATTAAATTCACCCCAGAAAACTTCACTCTAATGATAATACGACAAAGAACATACAATATGAATGAGTATTGAGTGCAGTGCAGGCAATAACATACTAGACCTTAATAACTAGGAAGCTTAATTCAAAAGCAAGCAATCATCGCAGTGAATGAGTGGAGAAGCTTCACCAACTTGACAAAAAAACAAATGTCGAGCTTCGCAGCTGTTAAACTGTAGACTCAATGATAACCAGTTATTTTCTATCGATGTGATAATAACAGCACATATTAAAGCTCATATGATCGTCCATAATGTATCAAAGTCTGGAGTTATTGCAATATGTACGGATCAATGACAGCAGCGGGAGAAGAAAGGCCAATAAATGTTATTCAGTATTCGTCTCTAACGAACAGTATCATCTGTGGTTGGCAGCAAGGAAATAGATAGATTGGGATATTTTTAACTTGGAGATAATCAGCAGAAAAAGAGGTACTCAGGGGAGCTTTTTTAGGGGGGGGGGGGGGGGCATGAAGCAGGAGAGTGAAGACATTGGAATGGGATATTCGGTGCTGTTTTTCGTGGTACAAGCTTGTAATCGCGGTAAGTGATCATTATTATTTTGCTGGAATGTATCAACAGAGTCAAAGTTTAGATATTGGTATTGCGATATTTAAAAAATATCAATATTTGATCACTATATTGATAAGTAATCCATACCTAGTTGTAAGACCAACAAAATTATGAGAAGACATCCCTTAAATTAACTTTGGTATCATAAAATGACACATAAATAAATAATTTTCTTTTTGAAGAAATCCTTTTCCTCATAGTAAAGAAAACATCAGCATTGATGGGTTTCCCACAAATCTCTAATGAATCTAAGACAACAAAAGTTTTTTTTTTTAATCTTCTACAACAATTTTTTACTAGGATGCTCATCTTTTTTCTCATGTCTTCTCCACCACAAATAGGATCCATCTTGTTTTGACATTTACTTTTTAAAAGGGATATCAATTTGATCTTGGATTGGTTTATGCATTGGTGGTGTCATAACAGCGAAGTTAACTTTTGCTATGAACCTGGATTCACTTATATTAAAAATAACATGGTCTTACATAAACCCAATCGCAACTTTTCTATGTTATGAATGATTTACACATGACTTCAAAATGAAATGAAACTGGTTTTAAACTTATCATATTTTTCAATAATGTGATTGTAAACTTAACAGATTTGTGTCACATGTATCCTTTTATATTCCTTTATCTTTTCTATCATATGTTGTTTAATTTTCTGCTTGAATTTTTATGGGGTTCATTTCCCTTTTTTTTTTTTGTCTATAGCCTCCTGTTCATCATCATGCAGCTCGTCCAATACTGAAAGATATTTATTTTGTTCGAAAGTTATCAGCCATGCAGCAGTCATTCCATGCATGCCATAGTTTTGCTGCATCACTTCAGATTAATCCTAGAGTAGGAATTATGGAACGAGAAGTTGTTTTAATGTCCGAGCATCAGTTAGTCAAGCCAGTAAAACAGTTCACTGCAGATTATGTTCGACACTTAGTAAGTTTAGCAGTTATTATTTGTAGAAGTTTTTAAAAATAAGTTTATTGTATCTTTCATGTAGTTACTCATTTATTAGCTAAACATTTCACCATTATGATTTTTTATTTTATTTTTTTATACCTGCAAAATTATTTTTCAGTTTTGACATGATTTTATTAATTAGATGTAAAACTTTTAAATGGTGTATACTAATATTATAAAGAAGTAAAGTTTGCGTGTGTGTTTGTTTATTTGTAGGGGGTAATCTCTAACACTACCAAGCCGATTTCAAAATAATGGTAGCAAATTAATGTTAAAAGATACAAAGTATCTCCTAGGTACTGGAAGAAATTAGCAGAGTTTCTTTATGCAGATAAGAAACATTAATGCTAATTTTATAAACCCGATTAAAGAAGGACTTAAAATTGATTTCCCGAACCAGATAAAAAGATATTTAAAATACTGAAAATGAAATTTAAATTACTGTGGTGGATCAAAAATAATGACAACAATTTAAAAACAGAATACATTTATTTAAAAGCTTTAAGAAACGAAAGAACATAAAAATAAACTCATATAGAAAAATATATTCATTAACAAACATAAAAAGAAAATGACTTATCTGACTTTAACAATATTTAGACTCTCGTAAATCCCATGACACAAAAAGGCAAAAAAAAAAAAAAAAAAAAAAAAAAAAAAAAAAAAATCACGTAGCTATATTATCCACTATTGAATAACTTTGATAAACAAAAATATTATTGAAGCACATCATCACTTTAACATAGGATGGAAAACAACTATTTCCCTAAACTTAACGATGCAATAAACTTGGTTATTCATTCTAAAAGAAGATTTGAAGATAGATGATAACATCCATATCCCTGGTTCGTCTAACACAGTTCAAGAACCATATAAATGAAGATATCTGAGCATATATCTGTCCCAGGCGAATGAAAAACAGTCCTCCACGGCCTCGAGAACATGCTTCCAGAAGTTTCAAAGCGATGTCATCGGATTTGCATAAGCAAATCACAATCGTACCAAACCGTTAATGTCTTCTAGTGGAGACAAGGAAAACCACTTTGAAACCAAAAAGGGAAAGAAAGATATCACGATACGGACTTAAACAAATGCTTTTCTGAAATGTTTTGACAAAATTTGCGTTTTCACGAATGCTTTTTCGCGATCCTTTGGTGAAATTAGTGAATGTTTGTTGAGCAATTCGCCAAACTCATATTTTTGGTGCCCATTTGTCGAAATTCGCAGTATTTTTTAATGTCCGAATTTTTGGACTGATTGATTTTTTTTAATTTTCGGAACCAAATGCCTTACATTTTGAGAAAATTCAGAACAGAATCACCCCATAACTAAATATGCTTCAATTTTAAATTTTAGTTGTTGACATCAAGTTATATCACACATTTTGCAATGTTTAAAGCAATACACAAGTCAAACTGGCACTGTATGACACCTTTTTCTGAAATAAGTAAATTTGAAATATCATTCTGTATAAATGGTTCCATACTGTAATTAAATCCAAAAACTGGTTTTGAGGTGCATAACTTCAGACATACAGGTACTTCCTGCCAAATCTTATAGCTCTATGTGCAGCTTCTCTTTAGAAAACAGCTCATACACACATGGCCAAACATCTATGGTTATTATTATAGATATTGTTTTTAATCTGAAAAAAATATACCAAACTAACTTTTGAAAAATCGGGTTAATCCCAACTCAATCCTGCAGTAATTTAAACTTAGCATGAAACCGACTCAAACCAAAAACAATTACCGTTAAGCCAACCTGCAACAAAAACAATTAGTGCCAGGAGACTTTCCCCTCCGTCCACTGTAACTTTTCAGAAAATATGCTGTGAATTTCAGAATTTTTTTTTTCCCCTCAGAGTCGCCCCTTGTCGCCGTCATACAAATGTCTTTAAAAAATAATGGTTTTAATCTTAATTAAATTATCCCATCCTAATATTAAGCATTAACCTTTGAGCAGTCTTTGCCTTTAAAAATTACATATCGAGGTGATGTGGGGCCTGTTGGACCTCAAGTTTTTGATTTTGTTTTAAAATCACTTTATTTTTCATAAAGTTGTATTATAATAATGTAAAAGGAAAATACAACATATCTTGATCCAAAATATGTCGCGAAATTCAATATAGGTGGTGGGAAAATATAAAAAATTATACTGATTAAAAAAAGACTCTAAACAGATTCAAAATATTTTTTGTGAACAAGGTAAATGAGTGCTCTTTTTTAGAAATTCTCACCCGGCAATCATTTTTATCTAGAGTCAACACGACTTTTAAACATACAAAAAAAAAAATACACAGAATATTAATGAAAAAAAAAAAGAAAGAAAAAATAATGCATAATAACAAAATTTGGGAAAAGCATGAAATTCAATCAGTAACAGGAAAATATTGCAAAATTCTACTGATAAAAAAGGACTTTAAACAAACCAATTCAAAATAGTTTTTTTGAACAAGATACATGAATGTCCTTTTTTAAAAATTCCCACACAGCGTGAACTACACACAGTACCTTATTTTTGTAGAGTCAACACTAAACGTTTAACTCATTTTATTTAGAATTTACTATTTCCATTTAAAATACATGCTTTTCACTAATATCATTTATACAAAATAATAATAATAAACCAAAACATTTTATTTCAACTTCAAAGCATCGTTTCTAGTTTTCACACACACACACAAAAAAAGAAAAAAGAACCAGCTGTTAGCGATAAAAAAGAAAAAAAAATGTTTGGGAGATTTGAGGCTAACATAAAAGTACCAAATAATTACTACTGAAGAGTATGTTTTTCTACAAAGGAATTTTTAATGGGACCTGTTTTATTAGATGCTTTATTCTGAGGGGGCCCTGAACTGAATAGGGCCAAAATTTTGTCTGGATCAACCCCTAAAATGCTAATAATTAATTTACTGTATTGCACCTTAAATTATGATGCCAAAATACTAAGTGTTCTCAGAGTTTCCTTTTGGTTTAAAAAATGGCAGGGTGCTGCCTGTGAGAAAAGGGCACTTTCTTTATTCTTAAGGGCATGTTTTAGATTCTTAAAGGCACTTTTTGATTTTTAAAGTCACTTTTAATACTTATCTTTTTTCAAAGAGACATAGAGTAAGATTTTTCTATGTAAGCAGATTTTTTAATACTAAAAAGAAAAAAGGCACTTTTTTTAATAGAGGCAAGAAGGGTGCTAATTCTTTGGATGAGGGACAAGAGGAATGCTATTTTATAAATCAAAGGGCAGGCGGGGTGCAGCACCCTCCTGAAAGTGCATGGGGGAAACTCTGCATTCTACATCAGTAAGAATACAAGTATGCATATATATATACAGCGGATGTTCAGATGATCACGCTAAAAATAATTAAAAAAAATGTTAGCTAACTAATTAGCAAAATTTTAGGGATGTCAATAGGTAGGAACAAGTAAATAACAAGAGTAAATAACAAAAACAAGTGTAAGTAGCAAAAGTAAATAACAAGAGCAATAACAAATTTTAGGCTTAAGAGCTTTGGTCAGTTGGAAAGCTGAAATTCCATATCAGAGTTGTGATATTGCCACCGAAGGGGTGTATCCCAATCACAAAGATTGACATCTTAAAAGACAAATGATATTACTTGCTTGTATTTGACAAAAAGAATGCATATATAACACATCATAAAACTAGGCACCCTTTGCCACTAGGCAAATAGTGGGGAGATTCGACACCCTGACCGGAAAAAAGTAGTTAGCAGACACCAGAGCCGTCCTTAGCGAAAGCAAGGCCGAGTGCAAGAACTTTCGCGAAGCCTTTCACTTCCAAACTAATTAATATTCTCCCATTCGCACTAATGTTGTAAACTTGGCTGGATTTTTTGTTGATCAACCAGAAATTTCAAGTAAGAATTTGCTAATTATCTAATGATAGACATTCTGTAGTTTAATAAACTGAATATAACTATTCGGAAATTCTGGTAGATGTTTTGAATAAAACAATTCGATAAATTGGCAACACTACCTCAGACAACGCAATCTACAGACTTGGACCAATTTCTTTTTACAATACGCGGACTGTGCTCGGGCTGTTTTTTTTTCTCTAGATTTTCTGTAGATTTGGGCGGGGGCGGGAATTCAAACGTCCACATAATTTTTAATCGTAAAATTGTCGCAGACAGGTGCGAAAGGTACTGTTCTACTTTTCGAATTTGAATACAAATTTAAAAACAAAGGTCCTCTACACATTAAAATTTGTATCAATTTTGAATTTTCCAAATGTAAAACCCACTTTTGACACCATTTTTAGTTTATTTTATCAAGGTACTCCATAAAATAAAATCACAGATTGTATATCTTTCTTAAATCATCATAGAATTATCTGAGTGAAAAGTTTGAGGATGCTAATGTTAATTCATGCGACAAACTTTTATTTATTAACTTTCCAAAAACAATCCGATATATTTTTTTATGTTGTTAAAATTAATAGATGTAAAGATATTTCAGGTATTCTTTTCCTTTCAATAATACTTTTTGAATTATGAAAAAATAATAAAAAAATAAATAATTTATAAATTTCTTCCATAGCATTAACGAACTGGTCTTTTCGCTCTGAAATAGCTACTTCTCGATTGCATTTCAACATTTTTAAATGACTTTTTTACCCCGGTAGCAGAAAGTTCCTGACGGGTGACGTGCGTTGCAGATTTTCTTTTCCCTTTTGCAGATTTTTTTTTTCTCTTGGATCTTTTTCCAACTTTATATTATGTTTAGTTCTTTATTATTTATTACTAAAACTTGAGATTATTATTAATAAAAATGAGTAAAATGTTTCAGTCCCTGAAAAATCTGTCGCAGACACTTGGAGAATTTTCTGCTATTGGGTTTTTTACTTTCTACTATCTTTACAAGAAGAAAGTATTAGATTCGTGATTTTCGACTTCCGGTTTTCGACGGATTTACACATTTTAGGGGTCAAAGGACCCAAAAAAAACATATTTTTTACAAAATATCTATCTGTGAGTCTGTGACTTTGTCTGTATGGGACACAAATTTTGTGGGTGCTCTATCCCATGAACTAATGCACAAATTTATATTTAGGTAGTCCCTGTGTAATTTGGTGCTGATTAGTTTTTGGTGTAAATCGCCCAATTGGTCGCCTTGCTATGCTGCATTTTTCACGATTTCAGCAATAGCTCTATCTCAAGAACTTATGTAAGGATTTTCATAAAACTTCAGATTCAGTTAGTCCTTGAAATGAATTGGCATTGTTTACGTTTTGTTGTAAATCGCCCAACAGGTGGTGCTGCTATGCTGCATTTTGCATAATTTACACAATTTCCGCAATAGCTCTATTTCAAGAACTAATGCAAACATTTTCATCAAACTTCAATTCAGTTAGTCCTTGATATGAAATGATGCTGATTAGATGTTGGTGAGAATCGCCCTGTAGGTGGTGCTGCTGTGCTGCATTTGTCATGATTTCCACAATAGCTCTATTTCAAGAACTAATGCATGAATTTTCATCTAACTGAGATCGATCTATACAAAGGTTGTGTTTTGCTTTTTCGATTTTGTTCACAGATATTTTCAGTGAGGACACTTTCATTTTCAGAACCGGTTTTGAAAGTGAAAGCATCCTCATAAAAAAATTCTGCATTCAAAATTTAAAAAAGTGAAAAACTGCCTTTGTACATATCGATCTTAACTATCCAATGAAAAAAAAAAAAAAAAAAAAAAAAAAAAAAGTTAAAAATATTGAAATGCAACTGAGATATCTTTAAAAAAATTTTCCATAGGACTTGTATTAACAAATGAGTCCATTAACTTGATTAAAGTAGCCTCTTCTCGGTTGCATTTCAATACTTTGAAATGATTTTTTTTTTTTTTTTTTTTTTTTTTTGCATTGGATAGATGAGATCGATATGCGCAAAGGCCGTTTTTTGTTTTTTCGATTTTGTTTACGGATATTTTTAGTGGGGACACTTTCATTTTCGGAACAGGTTTTGAAAGTGAAAATACCCCCATAAAAAATTCTGCAATCTTGATCAAAAAAAAAAAAAAAAAAAAAAACGGTTTTTGTACAGATCAATCTCAGCTATCCAATGCAGAAAAAATCCTTTAAAAATATTGAAATGCAACCAAGATATCTTTATAAATTTCTTCTATAGGATTAGAATTAGTGAACGGGTCTTCCTCTTCTTGGTTGCATTTCAATATTTTTAAATGTTTTTTGTATAGATGAGATCGATCTGTACAAAGACCATTTTTTGCTTTTTCGATTTTGTTTACAGATATTTTTAGTGAGGACACTTTCATTTTCGGAACAGGTTTGGAAAGTGAAAACACCCCCATAAAAAAATTCTTCAATCAAGATCGAAAAAGTAAAAAATGGCCTTTGTACAGATCGATCTCAGCTATCCAATGCAAGAAAAAAAATCATTTAAAAATATTGAAATGCAACCGAGATATCTTTATAAATTTCTTCCATAGGATTAGCTTTAGCGAGCATGTCTATTTGCGTGACTGAAGTAGCCTCTTAGCATCACTCACTGCTGATTTGAATTGCAACAAAATATGCTTATTATTTAATCAAAATGTTTATAACTTTAAAAATTATTCGATTGCTTTTCAGAAAGGAAAAATATAAAAGAAAAGAAAAACAACATATACACTAAGCAGAAATATATCATCTGTGTGTGCTGATTTCAACACAACAGAAAGTATTTGCTAAATGTTTGTATAAATTAGCCGAAATTTTCTGTAAAACACTCTAAAGAAATCTTTCTTTAAAGTTTGAGGAACACATTTCTCTGTTTTAAACTAGTGTAATCCCATTTAATAATGAAACTGTACTGTACTTTTCTTTTAGTTTACTATGTAACACAAATGTTTAATATTTGTGTAAGAAACTAATTCCATAAGAATTACCTTATAAATTATAGAAAATTTAAATACAAATACTATATTTATTCGCCGCATATATCTATTCATTTTTAATGACACTAGCCAACTATTATTATTTTCTTTTTCTCTCTGACCCACCCCTTGCCGAGTGCAGGTGACATATTTCTTTTGAGTATAAGAGACTTTTGACATTTACGCAATTAAAAAATTCTATCGGGCATTATGCTTCAAAAGTGACAAAAGAGGGGGGGGGGGGGGGGAATTATAAATCTGTTTTAATTCTAAATTAATAATGCTTTTAAAAATCTTTATCTTTATGATTAGATTAGATAGATACCTAAGTATAACAAATTCTCTGCGAACGGATCTTTTTGCTTGACTGAAGTAGCCTTCCCATTAAAAATTCTGCAATCAAGATCGAAAATGTAAAAAACGGCCTAATGGCCTTTGTACAGATCGATCTCAGCTATACAATGCAAAAAAAAAAAAAAAAAATCATTTAAAAATATTGAAATGCAACCACGATATCTTTATATGTTTCTTCTATAGGATTAGCATTAGCGAATGGGTCTTTTCGCTTGACTAAAGTACCTCCCCATAAAAAATTCTGCAATCAAGATTGAAAATGTAAAAAACAGCCTTTGTACATATTGATCTGAACTATCCAATGCAAAAAAAAAAAATCATTTAAAAATATTGAAATGCAACCAAGATATCTTTATAAATTTCTTCTGTAGGATTAGCGTTAGCGAATGGGTCTTTTCACTTGACTAAAGTAGCCTCTTCTTGGTTTCATTTCAGTATTTTTTAATGATTTTTTTTTGCATTGGATAGCTGAGATGAATCTGTACAAAGGCCGTTTTTTGCTTTTCCGATTTTGTTACAAATATTTTTAGATAGAACACTTTCATTTCAGAACTGGTTTCGAAAGTGAAAGCATCCTCATAAAAAAAATTCTGCATTCAAGATCGAAAAAGTAAAAAACGGCCTTTGTGCAGATCGATCTCAGCTATCCAATGCAAAAAAATTATTTAAAAATATTGAAATGCAACCGAGATATCTTTATAAATTTCTTCCATAGGATTAGCATTAGCGAACAGGTCTTTTCGCCAGGGTTCGATTTAAGCGGTATCGCATCGCAATTTGCGATTCAAATTTAACTAAAATGCGATCAGAGAAATGCATTAAATCGCAATCATTGCGATGCATATTTCCCGCAGCGATTTTCGTAAAAGGGCCGCGAAAAAATAGCGTATTTCGTATAAGCATCGCGAAATAAAAAGCGAATTTCGTCAAAAAATCGCGGAAATAAGCGCAAATTTCATCAAAATATTGCGAAAAACGCGATTTTCGTAAAAGGACCGCGACAAATTAGCGTATTTCGTTAAAAGATCGCGAAAAAATAGCGAAATTCGTCAAAAAATCGCGGAAAAAAGCCGATTTTCGTCAAAGGATCGCGAAAAAATAGTTGTTTTTCATCAAAGGATCCCCCAAAAATAGCAAATGTCGTCAAAAAATAACGTAAAAAAGCCGATTTTCGTCAAAGGATCGCGAAAAAAGCACAAATTTCGTGAAAATATAGCGGAAAAAACGCTATTTTCGTAAAAGGGCTGAGACAAAATAGTGTATTTCGACAAAAGATTGCGAAAGAATAGCAAATTTCGTCAAAAAATCGCGGAATAAAGCCGAATTTTGTCAAAGTATCGCGGAAAAAAACACGATTTCCGTGACAGACTCGCGAAAAAATAGCGAATTTCAACAAAAGGATCGCGGAAAAACGCGAATTTCGTCAAAGTAACGCGGAAAAAACGTGAATTTAGTCAAAGCACCAAAAAAGATGTGCAAACTAAACTTATAGGTAGAAAATTCATAAAATGGGATTTAATTTCTTTTTTATGAGATTCTTAAAAATACAGCATGATTTCAGTGTACTTTGATAATATTTATATTCATTAGGTGGACCAGTAAAAATCACCCCCCCCCCCCCCCCCCCCTCCTCGTTCTTACTGCATTGAAATGTCTCCCGCCTTCAGAACATTTAAGATTTGATGCTTATTAGTGATTTAGATATAAATTTCCCTTCCGAGGAAAATGTCTGATTCCAACACAGATCTATGCTGACAAATAATTCAATGGGAAGTATAATAATGAAAGCACCCATTCATTCAACGAAAAGTACACCTTTACTTAACATAAGTGTTCTTTTTTTCAGCAAAAATATCTTTTTCAATAAACCCGCCTTGCCTCTTTTTAAAAGAATGCGAACATTAGTGATACTTCTTAGTGGAACTTGGTATTTTCTACTCTCAAATAAACATTATTTTACAATTAAAATTGTATCTTGCATTTTTACTTTTAAAAAAGTAAAGAAAATTTCTCTTAATATTTTTTAAAAATATCTTATTTGAGTGCACATAATGCTGGTTTTAATTCATTATTTAATTATTGTTAAAACAATAATTAATGCATTTCATTTATCTCAATAAACAACTTTCATTTATTCCTTTAAAATATAAATTATTATTGATGGGGACCCGGTTTTGTAAAAAAGGGACCCAGATTTTTGGAAATCCTGGGTCCCGGGACCCAGGTTTTTTCAAGTACAGTGGCATCACTGCTTAAAGTTAAAATTTAAAGGTGTTTTTACACGACATACGTTGTGTTTTCACCCTCCCCAAGTGTTTATTTACAATGGAAGTACAGCGAGGAAGTACGCTTTTTAAAAAAAAAAATTTGTTGTAAATTTTCAAGATTTAAAAGTT
The DNA here is from genome assembly GCA_963932465.1 of Maratus speciosus. Taxonomy (NCBI): domain Eukaryota; kingdom Metazoa; phylum Arthropoda; class Arachnida; order Araneae; family Salticidae; genus Maratus; species Maratus speciosus. Next base: position 373,134,567 of record OZ010789.1, on the reverse strand, counting down.
ACGTTAGCTATTTTTTACTTGCTATACAAAAGTGTTTAACTGCTATTCAAAACTGACTTTGTATAGCAGTTACTGCTATGCAACTTTCTTTTTCTAAATCGACCCCTGCTTTTCGCTTGTCTAAAATAGCCTCCCCATAAAAAATTCTGCAATCAAGATCGAAAAAGTATAAAACGGCCTTTATACAGATCGACCTCAGGTATCCAATGCCGAAAAAATCATTTAAAAGTATTGAAATGCAACTGAGATATGTTTAAGTTTCTTCTTTAAGATTTTTTTTTTCTTTCCCCCCCACCGAATAGCTGAGATTGATCTCTACAGAGGCCATATTTCACTTTTCCGATTTTCTTTGCAGGTTTTTTTAAATGAGAAAACTTTTACTTTCGAAACCGTTTCCGAAAGAAAGTATCCTAATAAAAAAGCCTGTAAATGGAAAAAAAACAAACAAATGGCCTTTGTAAAGATGGAACTCAACTAGCCAGTGCAAAAATTATTTTAAAATATTGAAATACAAACAAGATATCTTTAAAAAATTCATCCATAGGATTAATATTAATGAGCGAGGGTTTTCGCGTGAGTGAAGAAGCCTTTTAAGATATCTTATACTATAATGCGAGCAAAAATCGATTTTCACTAAATTTTACATCCAATCGTTTTTCGGCGCGAAAAAACTATTGGGCTAGATCACAAGTTCGAGAAATTTCAATTAGTGGGTCATTTTTGGGTCACTATAGGTCAAGCCAATTTTATCTAAAAAACGGCTCTAACGATTTTGACTAAATTTTGTATTTTGTCATTTTCGATTACGAGAAGACCAATGGGATAAGTCACATATTAGAGAATTCGATTAGTGGGTCATTTTTGGGTCACTGTGGGTCAAGCAAAATTTATCTAGAAAACAGCTCTAACGATTTTGTCGAAATTTTGTATTTTACCATTTTCGGGCATGAGAATGCCATTGGGCTTGGTCGCATGATAAAAAAAAACTTGATTAGTGGGTCATTTTGTGTCACAGTGGGTCAGGGTCAAGCTAAATGAATCCAAAAAACGCCTAAAACATTTCGACAAAATTTTGTAATATACTGTTTCTGGGGATGAGATGACCATTGGACTAAGTCACATGTACGAGAAAATTAGTGGGTCGTTATGGGTCAAGGTCAAGCTAATTATATCTAAAAAACGGCTCATTAGATTTTTACTAAATTCTATATCCAACCGTTTTTCGGCACAAGAAAACTATCGGGCTAAGTAACATGTTCGATAAACTTCGATTAGTGGGTCACTATGGGTCAAGACAATTTTATCTAAAAATCAGCTCTAACGATTTTGACTAAATTTTGTATTTTGTCGTTTTCGATTACAATAAGACCAATGGACTAAGTCACATATTAGAGAAAATTGGATTAGTGGGTCATTTTGGGGTCATTGTGGGTCAAGCAAAGTTTATCAAGAAAATAGCTCTAACGATTTTGACGAAATTTTATATTTTATTATTTTCGGGTACGAGAATACCATTATGCTAGGTCACGTGTTCGAGAAAATTTGATTAGTGGGTCATAATGGGTCAAGATCAAGCTAACTATAACTAAAAAACGGCTCAAACGTTTTTGACTAAATTTTATATCCAACTGTTTTTCGGCGCGATAAAACTATTGGGTAAAGTCACATGTTCGAGAAATTTTCATTAGTGGGTCACTATGGGTTAATCCAATTTTATCTAAAAAACGGCTCTAACGATTTTGACTAAATTTCGTATTTTGTCGTTTTCGATTACTAGAAGACCTATGGGATAAGTCATATATTAGAGAAAATTCAATTAGTGGGTTATTTTTGGGTCACTGTGGGTCAAGCAAAGTTTATCTAGAAAATGGCTCTTACAATTTTGACGAAATTTTCTATTCTATCGTTTTCAGGCATGAGAATACCATTGGGCTTGATCACATGTTCAAGAAAATTCGATTAGTGGGTCATTTTGTGTCACAATGGGTCAGGGTCAAGCTAATTGAATCAAAAAAAGGCCTAAAACATTTCGACAAAATTTTGTAATATACCGTTTCCAGGCATGAGATGACCATTGGACTTAAGTCGCATGTACGAGAAAAATCGATTACTAGGTCATTTTGGGTCAAGGTCAAGCTAATTATATCTAAAGAATTGCTCAATCGATTTTGACTAAATTTTATATCCAACCATTTTTTGGCACGAGAAAACTATTGGGCTATGTCACATGTTCGAGAAACTTCGATTAGTGGGTCATTTTTGGGTCTCTTTGGCTCAAGCCAATATTATCTAAAAAACGGCTCTAACGATTTTGACTAAATTTTGTATTATGTCGTTTTGGATTACGAGAAGACCAATGGGCTACGTCACATATTAGAGAAAATTCGATTAGTGGGTCATTTTTGGGTCACTGTGGGTCAAGCAAAGTTTATCTGGAAAACGGCTCTAACAATTTTGACGAAATTATGTTTTTTATCGTTTTTGGGCACGAGAATACCATAGGATTGGTCGCATGTTCAAGGAAATTTGATTTGTGAGTCATTTTGGGTCACAATGGGTCAGGGCCAAGCTAATTGAATCTAAAAAAAGGACCAAAACATTTTGACAAAATTCTGTAATATTCCGTTTTTGGCATGAGATGACCATTGGGCTAAGTCTCAAGTTCGAAAAAAATCTATTAGTGGGTCATTTTTGGGTCACTGTGGGCCTAGCTATTTGTATCTAAAAAAATCAACTCAAACGATTTTGTCAAAATTTTTTATTATACAGCTTCTGGGCGTGAGAAGACCACTGGGCTAAGTCACATGTTCGAGAAAATTCAATTAAATGGTCATTTTGGGGTCACTGTGGGTCAAGCTAACAGAATCTAAAATAACGCCTCAAAACATTATGGCAAAATTTTGTATTATATCGTTTCTGAGCATGAGAATACCATTGAGCTGAGTCACATGTTCTGGAAAATTCGATCAGTGGGTTATTTTTGGTTCACTGTGGGTCAAGCTAATTGCATTTTAAAAAATAGCTCAAACGATCTTGACAAAATTTTGTATTATACTGTTTCCACGCACGAGAAGATCATTGGGTTAGATCACAAGTTCGAGAAAATTCGATTAATGGGTCATTTTTGGGTCACTGTGGGCCAAGTTAATTTTATGTAGAAAACAGCTTTAATGATTTTGATTAAATTTTGTTTTCTATCTTTTTTGGGTTCGAGAAGACCATTGGTCTAGGTCGCATAATCAAGAAAAGTTGATTAACCAGTCATTTTGGGTCATGGGTCAAGGTTTAGCTAATTTTATCTAAAAAATCGCTCAAACGATTTTGACAAAATTTCTTAATACTCAGTTTCCTAGTGCTAGAAGACCATTGGGATATGTCAGATGTTTGATAAATTTAGATTAGTAGGTCCTTTTTGGGTTACCGTGGAACAAGCTAATTTTATCTATAAAATGACTTTAGTGATTTTGACTAAATTTTGTATTCTATCGTTTTCGGGTTCCTGAAAAGCATAGGTTAGGTCATGTGTTCGAAAAATTTCGGTTAGTGGGTCCCTATGGCTTAGGATCATACCAATTTTATCTAAGCTGCAAGAATTATACAGTGAGAATGAAATATCGAATTGAACACAAGGCTAATTTTGACCGAGCTTAGCTCGGTCATGCCCGCTAGTTTTCCCTATAAGACAAGATTCTGCCATAGACAAATTCTTTTTTACTTGTTTTACTGTACTTTATTTATTATTATTAGTCTTATTATTATTTTACCTTGTGATTTATATAATATTCTTTAAACAGAATTTTAAATGTTTCATAATGGCGATTTAATAATGTACACATTTTTTGCAAAAAATATTGGGCCGGGTTTCAATGATTGAAAGTTGACCCCACCTGGCTCTGATTGACACTTCGGAGTTTTGAATCATTTTGTTTTTCAAAGGGCGAAATAAAATATACTACATTATTTAAAATATATATATCATATATATTATAAAGCAGTAAGCTCTAAAAGTTCAGCTTGAGTGTTTTCAAAAACTACCCGGTTGATTTTTTTCCAAATTGTATCATTTGATAGAGAATATTCGTGCGGTGGTTTATGCATCAAATATACAGGGATAACTATGATTTTTGGTAATAAATTTTGTACTTTATTGATATTTTCGGCAAAAGGGTTACCAGTAATTATTTTTTGGCATCATTTTATCGTTGGTTAAAGAATTGAAACGGCTATATCAGGTAGAAAATAAATATAAACAACTTGTAAATTATAAGAAAATAACTGTTATTCGGTTAATAAAAAAAAAGAATCAAAAACCCTTTTAATGAGAGATAAAATTATAAAACGTAAATATATAATCTAAACACGAAAGGAATGCTTATAAAACTTAAAAAATAAATTAGTATGAAATAAGCAATTGATACCTTATTTGGCAATTTTTCGCTTGCGTCAGGTTAATAAAATTGTGCCTGAAAATACTTGAAATAAAATTTAAGTAACATTCTTTGTCTTTTTTTTGTTGTTTTGTTTTTCAATTTAATTAGCATTTTTATGTAATTCTCCCATCATATGTCTTAGAGGAAAAACTAGAAGAAGTAACTGTAAAAATGACTGTATTAGTTAGTTACATGCTATTTCATTACTTTTGTCGCCAAACAATGCAATTTTAAGCCACAAAGGCAGAAGCGTGAAATAAACCAGGCGAAGGTCGCAATGTTTTTTTTTTTTGTTTTTTAGAAGATTTTGGAGTAAATTTTTATATTTAAATGTGATATAACTTTAGGGCTTACTAAAGTTGTGGAACAAACGCCGTAATTCTAGGATAAACTAACATAGTTTTATTGATATAAGAACAACCTTACTACTTACTACATAGTGACTAGCGCACAACTGCGATCACTGGCGATCTCTGATCGCAAGAAACGCTCAGTAGAGGCGCCATCTATTGAGAGGAAGATATTACAAACACACAACATTCCCTCCCTTCTTAAAGAAAGTACAAGATGTAAACGTCATTACATATAGACAGTTCAAAAACTAACGAACAGTTTGTCAGTTTATAACTGTAGACGTACCTGTTTTACTCTTACACGTTTTGAACGTCTAATCAATGGAGTACTATTTTCATCACGAGTGAGCACTTGTAATGATAGCATTGGGGGTTCTGCAGGCGATTTGTTCACTACGCCTGCAGAACTTACCTCTGAGGAGAGCACAGGAGGTTTGGGAGCGCAAGTGGGTACCTCAGTCTGCAAGTCAGCAGATTCTGATTGTGGTGCAGCAGGAGCTGGTAACTTAAGTGGAGTAGGATTTTCACTAGTCAGCTCTTCCTGTCTGAGCCTTAACTGGTCGATGTGTCGAGTCCAGTTTCCCATGGGGGTTGAGACTGCACACATAACTTTTCACAATGGACATAAAATATTGCCAGCAACCCATGGTGGGCCACGACCAAATGCACGCACCCAAACTGGAGTGCCCTCTGAAATTTTCTTTGACCCTGTCTCTTTCGTCTCACATGTCTGGGTCACAGGATCACGAATTAGGTCTAGCCGTGTTCGAAGAGGCCGATCGAACATTGCCATCTCTGGAGATATTCCCGTCGCTGCCGATGATGTATTGCGGTAGTTGAAAAGGAATCTAGACAGCCTCTCTGCAAAAGTCCCTCCAGTCATTTTCTTCAGGGCTGATTTGACTGTACGGACCACTCGTTCTGCTAAACCATTCGAGCGTGGATGGTATGGTGGTGTTTTAACCTCGGAAATGCCATTGTTAGCTAAAAATTCACCAGATTCTGCACTGCTAAAACCAGAGCCATTGTCGCTGACCAGACTTTTGGGAATGCCGAAACGAGAAAACAGGCTACGTAACACCATTATGGTTACACAAGATGCTGTACTTGAGACTTGTGCCACTTCTAACCACTTTGTTTTGGCATCCACGATTACTAACAACATGTGGCTTTCCACTGGACCCGCATGGTCAATTTGGATCCACTCCTATGCTTGTTCTGGCACAGGCCAAGAAGAGTACTTTGCTGGAGGTGCTGAAGCATTTTGCTGGCAAACACAACAACCCTTCACTCTTGCTTCAAGATCATTATCTAATCCTGGCCACCAAACACTGGAACGAGCATGGGCCTTTATAGCCGTTATGCCTTGGTGAGATGAATGAAACTCATCTAGTATGAATTTCTTAAATTTTGGTGGAATAAATACACGTGAGCCTCTGAAAATGATGTCTCCTTCAAAAGATAATTCATCTTTTACTCTTAGAAAAGGTTGCAGTTTTTGCTGTATTTTCTTCAGAAAGCCGTTTAAGATGTAAGATTTTAGCTTGCGTAGATCAGGACATTTCTTAATTTCTGTTGCAATCAGATGCCTCGTCACTGGAGTGTCGTCTAACTGTGTCAACAACAACACTGACTCTGTCGGAACTGGCAGATCAGGATGCTTCGTATTTAAGGGCAGCCGGCTGCAAGCATCTGCATTAGCATGCAAACTACCCTTTCTGTATTTGATAGTGTATGAATATGCTGCAAGGGTCAGAGCCCAACGTTGAATTCGCGCAGCAGACACAACTGAAACAGGGTTCTCTGCAGAAAGGAAATTAACTAAGGGACGATGATCAGTAAGTAATGTGAATGTTCGTCCTAACAGGTATTTACGAAATTTTGTTACACCAAAGACCAGGGATAGAGCTTCCTTTTCTATATGGCTGTAATTCTTTTCAGCGTCAGTTAAGGAACGTGACGCAAAAGCTATTGGGCGATCACCATGTTTGGTTACATGAGATAATACAGCTCCAAGACCATAGGGACTGGCGTCACAAGCCAACACAACTTCCTTCTTATTGTCAAAATGTATCAGCAGTGATGAATTTCGTAAGGTTTATTTTACTTTAGAGAAAGTTTCTTTCTGTAATTTATCCCATTTCCATTTGGTTTTATCTTTTAAGAGCTCATATAATGGCGCTGACGAAGTGGCCATGTTTGGCAGGAACTTAGCATAGTACGTAATCAATCTGATGAAGGAACGTAGTTCATCCTTATTCTTCGGATCTGATGTATTGACAACTGCTTCGACTTTAGACTCTAGTGGATGAAGTCCTTTACTATCAATCCGATGACCAAGATATTCAACTGAAGTCTTCAAAAATTCGCATTTGTCAGGGTTGAGTTTCATACCAGCTTCCTGTAACCGCGTTAGAACAGCCGTCAAGTTCTGTAAATGTTCAGCTTCATCTTTTCCGAACACTAAAACTTCATCAAGATAGCAAGCAGCCTTCAGACCATACAGAATTTTATCAATTTCTCTCTGGAACACAGCTGGAGCAGAGGCTACTCCGAAAGGTATTCTGGTATACCGGAACAGTCCTTTATGTGTGTTAATGATGACTAGATCTTTTGATTCTTCATCCAGTTGTAACTGGCAGTAGGCATCACGGAGGTCCAATTTAGAGAAAACAACTCCGCCTGACAGCTGGGCAAATAAGTCTTCGATGTTAGGAAGTGGATACTGCTCTAATTCAGTCATCTTGTTCGTCGTTAATTTGAAATCTCCGCATATCCTGATGCGACCGTCACGCTTCAACACAGATACAATTGGCGCTGCAGACTCAGCGGTCTTCACTGGTTCAAGAATGCCTGCTTGAACCAGCCGAACTATCTCTTGGTCAGCTTTGTCTACCAGAGCATACGGTATTAGACGTGCCTTAAAAAATTTTGGAGTTGCAGAAACTTTCTTAATTAAATGCACCTTGACATCTTTCACAAGACCTAATTCTGGTGAAAATAGATCTTTAAATCTTTCTAAAAGGTTCTGGAACAACAATTCAGAAGTTGACAGATTGTTTATGGCATAAGGATGGTCTACATTTTTAAAAACATTCATTAATTGCAATGGGTAAATCCAGTTACGGCCTGTTAAATTAATACTTTTTTTGTCCAACAACCATCAAAGGTAATGAGTGAGACTTTGCTTCATAGGACACTTCAACTTGAGTCATACCAATCACTTCAATAGGATGCTCAGTATAAGAATTTAGCTTAATTGAGGTTTGTTCCAAAGGAGGAAAATACTCTTTTACTTTATTAAATTCATTTAAAGGCATTAGAGAAAAGGGGGCACCTGAATCCACTTCAAAAACGAATGGCTTACCTTGCAGTAGGCACTCAACTCTAGCAGGTGGCAAGGTTTCTTCCATTCCTGAGATGTGTGTAAGTTACAGGTACTTTATTTTCAGCCTCCTCCACTTGCACATTATGCACCGTAACTCCAGAATTTTTCTTCTTAGATCGGCAAACTTTAGCAATGTGGCCAATTTTCTTACATGCATGGCAAGTTGAATTTTTGAAACGGCATTCGCTGGACACGTGATTACCTCCACATCTATTGCATTTTTCGGCATTTTGAGTTGAACCACAAGAATTCGGACTTTTGGGTACAATATTCTTCTTTAAATGAATTTTATTTACTTCCAAGCCGGATCCGGACGCCATCCGTAGGTTGCTAGCGTCCCTGGCCGCAGTCTCCATAGTTACCGCGATTTCTGTAGCCCTCGTTAGGCTTAACTGGCTTTCAGATAGGAGTTTTCTCTTGATACTTTCATCTTGGATCCCGCAAATGATCCGATCTCGCAGCATTTCATCGAGAGATCCGCCATAATTACAGTGCTTAGCCAAGCTGCGTAACTCTGCGATGAAATTGGCGACTGATTCGCCGGCGCATCGCACTCTGCTATTGAATTTATATCTCTCAACGATCTCGGACGACGCTGGATCAAAGTGCGAATTCAGAACTTGAATTATTTCCTCCAGAGTCTTCATATTTGGTGCCGCAGGCGAAAGGAGATTACGTATTAAGGCATAGGTAGTTGGGCCGACGACAGTTAGAAAAATAGCCCTTTTTCGATCTGCTTGATCGATCCCATTAGTTATAAAAAACTGTTCCAGTCTTTCCGTGTACAAAGTCCACGATTCTGCTGATGAATCGTACTCTTTAATCTGCCCAAAAGAGCCCATCTTATGCAAAAAATACGCACCAATGCGTTAAGCTTCGTACGGCGGCGTGCGCTGCTACCAGCGACCACGTGTTAGGGTTAACACGGCGCAGCAAAGATCGGCGGCGTCATTCCAATCAAGGAAGAGAGAAAAAAAATTTTATTCTCTTCTTTTAACATCGAATCGCATCTCGTCGCCAATGCATAGATGCCAATATCTCCGGAAATTCCGGAGTTTCTCCGGAAATGTAGGATAAAATATGGAAGTACGGTAATAAGGTAGAAAATACGGAAATTTGAGGTAAAAAAATCGCGAATTTCTTCGATCGATCGCAGCAAAAAATCACAAATTTCGTCAATCAGTCGTTGAATTATATCTCGAAAATTGTCTATTGGTCGATAAAACCACGAATTTCTACAATCGCTCGCGGCAGAAAATCGAAAATTTCGCCAACCGATCGTTGAAAAAAGTTTCAACTTTTGTGAATCAGTCGCTGCAAATAATCGTGAAATTCATCAATAGGTCGTTGATAAAAATCGCAAATTTTTTTCATTCTGCAAAAAACTCTTAATTTCTGCTGTCAGCCGCGACAAAATATCGCGATTTGCGTTAATCAGTTGAGGAACAAATATCCTGAAATCCGGTAATCGGCAATGATAAAAATCGCGAATTTTGTCAATCACTCGCTGCACTGCACAAAAATCACGAATTCCGTTAGTCATTTGCGGCAAAAAATGGTTATTTTCGTCAATGAGTCGCGGCGAAAAATTGCCGTTTTTGTCAATCAGTCGCAGCAAAAAGCCGCTGTTTCCGTCACTCAGTCGAGGCCAAAAATCGCTGTTTTCGTCAGTCAGTCGCGGCAACAAATCGCGCTTTTCCTCAGTCAGTCGCGGCAAAAAATCGCTGTTTCGAAAATATAAGGCATTCGGTTCCTAAAATAAAAAAAATCGGTCATCAATCCGAAAATTCGGACATAAAAAATAGCGCGAATTTCGACAATAATCAATTCCGTCAAAATAATCAATTTCGTCAATTGTTCGTAAAACAAATCGCCAATTTCGCCAAAGGATCGCGAAAAAAATCCCCGCAAATTTCGTCAAATGATCGCGAAAAAAATCCCCGCAAATTTTGTCAAAAGATCGCAAAAACCTCGCAAATTTCGTCCAAAGATCGCAAAAACCCCACAAATTTTGTCAAAATGATTGCGAAAAACAGAAAATTTCGTCAAAAATATAACAAATAACGCAAATTTCGTCAAAAGATCGCGAAAGAACACTAATTTTTCAACATACAGTTATTGTCGGGAGTGGATTCCCCCTCACCCCTCTGCTGTAATCTTTCAGGAAATTTGATGTGAATTTCAGAATTTTTTTTAACTCAGAATCACCCGTGGTCAGTGAGTCGCGGCAAAAAATCGCGATTTTTGTCAGTGAGTCGCGGCAAAACATCGTGATTTTCGTCCGTCAGTCGCAAAAAAAACATCGCGATTTTCGCCCTTCAGTCGCGGTAAAACATAGCGTTTTTCGTTTGTCAGTCGCTGCAAAACCAGGGTTGGCACGGTTTAAACCAAGTGGTTTTAACCATGGTTTAAACCACGGTTTAAACCAACTGGTTTTTTTGTCAAAAAAACCATTTGGTTTTTTTAGAAAAAATCTAATATAATATTTTCTCTTTTTTGTAATTTAATTGTTTTAAATTATAGATAGAAGTAATTTCTACTTTTAACACTTCATCTCAGCAGTCAACATGAGACATAATGAGCCTAGGTCATGTTTCTATGCATGTAGAATGAAAATTAGCATGTGCTGATGAACATATCTGGTACCCTAAAGAATTTTCTTAAAACATGTGAAATTAGAAAAGATAAAATAGATAAATAATATTCAATATTTAGCATAAAGTATTTTCATTTAAAAAATGCAGATTATTTACAGCAGTTAATAACAAAATACAATAATCTTTAAGATTTTGGTTAAGTTGTAAAAGAAAGTTTTCTGGATTGGGGAAGATTATCCTTAAAGAATTTAAAAGAGTAACTTAAGATATCAAATTAAATAACACAGCTTGCAAAAATTGAATGCTAGTTATAGCATTTCAATAATACCAATCAATCTTTTCTGTTAGTTGCTGAATCTAATGGCCAAAAATGTTGACTTGGACACTTGGAGTTATCACTCAGAAAACAAAATAACCAGAAGTATTTGGATATTAAAAAAATAATAATAACAAGCACAGAATAATATATTATATTCATGAAACTGCATCAAATGTTTATTGGCTGATTATTATATTATTAATCAAAAGATTCTTCATATGATTTTCAAGATATCAATGTTTCACTGTGTGGAGCAGTTTACTTTGAACATAAGACATAGCTGTTACTAATTATGTTTAAATTAGAAATGATTTCAAATTTCTATATAATTGACTGTATTTAATTTAAATATTTACAAAAGTTATATTACTTATATCCAAAAATGTTCATTTTAGCAACAGATATGCATCTGTATGCAATAGGAAATTATATTTAAAAAAAACCCGGTTTAAACCAAAAAAACCTGGTTTAAACCAAATAAACCGGTTTTTTTGGTTTTTTACAAAAAAACCCGGTTTTTTTCCAACCCTGTGCAAAACATCGCGATTTTCGTCCGTCAGTGGCAGGAAAACATCGCGATTTTCGTCCGTCAGTGGCAGGAAAACATCGCGATTTTCGTCCGTCAGTCGCGGCAAAACATCGCGGTTTTCGAACATCAATCGCGGCGAAAAATCGCAAATTTTGTTAATTGGTTGTGGAAAAAGTCACTTTATTATTTTGTAGGGGAAAAAATAGTCATGTAATTTCACACAGTTATATCAATCGCGGATTTTTTGCTCTGTAGGGATTAAAAAAATATATATATTCCATTTTTATAAATTTATTATAAAAAATTATTAATACATTAAAAGTAAAAGGTAAATTAAGTAACCTTTATTTAAATTATGTTTGTGTTGGTAAGGTACGGTTGGTAAGGCTGCAAGAGAACTGAGAATATTTGTAAAAATATAGTTCGTAAAAAACTATGTGCAACTCCTGACATGACTCCTGATACATGAACATTTTACTCCTGAAGAGTGTCCAAAACTCCTGAAATTTAATTGGTTTACTCCTGATACAGTCTTTACAATGTTGGCATCTATGCCAATGATATAACTTTAGGGCTTACTAAAGTTGTGGAACAAACGTTGTAATTCTAGGATAAACTAACATAGTTTTATTGATATAAGAACAACCTTAGTACTTACTACATAGCGACTAGCGCACAACTGCGATCACTGGCGATCTCCGATCGCAACAAACGCTCAGTAGAGGCGCCATCTATTGAGAGGAAGATATTACAAACACACAACAAAATGTAGATCATATAAAAAGCAGTTAAAATTATAATTATGTAGCAAGTATTTAAATTTTAGTGTAAATGTCTGCCAAATACACCCATATGCTAGAATAATTTAATTTCAGAGATTTAAAATATTTTTTACCATAATATGGAATACCATTACTATGGAAACATGTCATTTAGTTTTTTTCAAACATGTGATTTTTATATCCTGGAACTCAGATTATTACTTATTAATGGAAAATTGCGTATTATGTTTTTTTTTTTTTTTAAATGTCGGACCTATTGCCAATTTTACCTATAAGGATGTTCACTACTTTAAAATTTAGGATATAAGAAGATTCTTAAGAAGATAAGAAGATTCTTAAGAAGATAAGAAGATTCTTAAGAAGATAAGAAGATTCTTAAGAAGATTTCTAGAATTATGTGTTATTATTATTGTAAATAAAAAAGCCAAAATTTTGCATCTGAATTTAATTTCAGATATTTTTTCTAATTCGTCGCTTCAGCTAAACTTAGCAACAAATTAAGAGTTATTTTCCTAATCTTGGTAATTTACACAATAGACGGTAGATTAATTTACTCTTGACTATAAAGGAATTAGTAAGCCTATTTGTTTGTCCATGTTATTATGCTCTTTAGAAAAATGCAAAATAAATCTTTGGTTCAAGTATTCACCAAAATGCTTATTGCTAAAATTTTTGGTATAAATAACTTTATTTATCATTGTCAGGTCTATTTGAGACATGAATATTTATTTATAAAAAATCTATAATTGACTCGACAACAATTTGACATTATTTATTGGATCGTAACTTGGCGAGTAATTAAGTTTGTTTTGTCATTAACTCTGGTAAATGAGTAACAATATTGTTGCATCAGTCTTAATGTTTAACGTGAACCATCACAATGGAGTCGATTACAAATGATTAGAAGGATTTTATTGGATGTAAGAGGTTTATTTTTTTACAAGATTAAGTACGTGTAAACGGTTACATGATTGTAAATGGTCTACAAAATGAAAAGGCAGTGAAAATGACGTCATTTTAATTTTATTCAAACAATTCAGCTTTAAAAACACACTTTTTTATATTTCACTTTTCTTTGAAGTATGAAAGTTAAACATTCTTTTTTTGACTGCAAATTGTTCAATACATTTTTTACGGTATTTACTCTGCTGGATTCCAAAGAGAGAAAACAGTAGTAGTAGATATGTCACAAGAGGACGTTTATTAAGAAATATAATGTAACATTCAGTGAGATTATATTTAAGCTACCAGAATCACATATTGCGCGAACTGAGATTCCAGGAGTTCAAGAACTATCAAACGAAAATGAACCACCTGAACATTATTCGTGTTCCATGGTCAATCTATGCAATAATTCTAATGGATTCTAATTTAGTAATGTCAGATCAGAAATCATTTTAATTCCTGTTGTCATAAGGGTCACATTACCCTACCAAAAGTGCACTATTAATAATCAACTAAATGAATTGCTGGTTAGTAGCTAAATTTTGTCCAGCGCTTAAGATAATATTATATTGCAATGTTGATCGCATAGTTTTCAGCAATGAGCAAAGTCCAGCTGAAGTTCCGAATTGTTTAAAATACAAGTTCAAATTTATTTATTTTTTTATAAGTCGAACTTATGATAACTTGAATATTTTTGCCGGTCCCTTCGTATTCGACTTGTCGAGAATTTACTGATATACATAGAGATTTGGCACTATATTATTGCAATTGTTAATGTAGCCTAGTAAGTTTTAAGTAAAAATAAAATATCCAAGATGTGAAATTATTTTTTTAATTAAAATATATTTTAATTATTATATATAATGTATTACAATGCATCAACATATCTTTAAATATAGTTTATCACTTATAATTTGGCTGTAGTAATTACTTGTTTATGTTTGTTTATTCAATGGAATGCCAGTTTTTTCCATCGGGTGTAATCTTATCAAAGGGTAAATAAAGGATATTAGTAAATTATGATGTTAATAGTTAGAAAAAACACACTTTTTATCAAGTATTTGTAAATTTGTTACTGGCCAGTGCTTAAAAAAACTGGTCAGTGAAAAAAAAACATGCACTGGCCAGTGGCCATATTTGGCCAGTGAGTAAGAAAGTTAATTTTGACCTATAATATATAATCATGATATATATCAACGCACCCTGCGTCTCATATACACTGTGTGCATAATTATTTGTTCTACATTTAAAAATAAAAGTTTCAAACATAAAACTTGGAAAAGATTTTTCTTCTTTTCCAAGTCACTGCCAAAAGCAAAAGTTCATTATCTACAGAATGACACAGTCAATAACAGTTGAAAATTTCATTTGCACCTGCTTTGACTGACGAAAATATCAAAATTATCTTGCATGGTTAATATTTTGAAAGTAAATATCAAATATACAAAACAGGGTTGGCACGGTTTAAACCAATCGGTTTTAACCATGGTTTAAACCACCTGATTTTTTTCGAAGAAATCTACTGACATTTTCTCTTTATAATTTAAATATTTCAAATTATCGGATATATAAAATTTCTACTTTTAACACTTTATTTCAGCAATAAGCATTAGATATAGTGGGTCTAGGTCATGTTTACATGTATAGGATGAAAATTAGTATGTTTTGACGAACATACCTATTGCTTTAAAGAAAAAATTTTAAAATGCGAATTTTTCAAAGATGAAATACATTAAAAATATTATTTATTTAGCATAAAATATTTTCATTAAAAAAAAAAAAAAAAAAAAAAGAGAGATTATTTAAAGCAATCTGTCATATAACGCGCATGGTGATTTTGAATATGAAAGCAAATAACTGCATATAGCACGATGATCTTCAAGATTTTGGTCAAGCTTTAAAAGAAATTTTTCTTGATTGGGGAAATTAAGAATTAAAATCAAAATGTGAAGTGGAATAAGAGAGTATTCAAAAAGTGGGTGCTAGTATATATATAAATTCAATATTTCGTAATTATGTAAGACTATCAAAGGATACGAACAGAAAAACATGAACAATATTATTCAAACATTCATTCTATGACAATCGGTTCATCTTCTCTCTCTTTGAATTCAAAATGAAACTTTTAGCTTTACCCTACCAGTTGAGTATAGCCAAAGGCAAAATTTTGACCCTATAGGGGATCTTTCGTATCCTAATTTTTTATAACACCGACCTCCGTTTGGACTTCCCATTGACAAGTTCCCCTGAAATGAGGGTGGGTCCTGGCTGAGGTGGTACTTTTAGCAGTTTTGGCTGGTTTAAACTTTTTATAAGTGCAGCATAGATTTAAATTTTTTTTTTAAGCAAAATAAAAAGTATTTTCAGAAAGCTAAATAATTGATATATGCTTGCCACTTTACCAAATTTCAAAATGTCAAGTAGATTTTTCACGATAAGACATTAAAGGCAAAACTTTACATAACCTAAAATAATGCACTTATATCGCCTTAAAATTTAAAAAATGAAATAAAATTTGAAATGGTGTGCATAATTTAGAAGTACAGCTTTCGAGAGCTATAAAAAATATCAAATTTCGAGCAAAATGCAAAAAATGAAACCTCTAAATTTCTTCCATTGAAATAACATTAGCCACTCTATCTCGGAGCGTTACTGAAATAGCCTCTATTACGATAGGTCTATTTTATGATAGGTCTTCAAAAGATCACTAAAAAAAAAACACGAATTTCGTCAAAAGATTGCTAAAAAACCACAAATTTCATTAAAATATCACTAAAACCCCCACAAATTTCGTCCAAAGATCGCTATAAACCCTCAAACTTTGTCAATGAAACAATCTTATCTTTTTACTTTTTTTCAACATGTTTTTCTGCCTTTTTGAGGCATCGCAATGTAGCCACTTTGACCCAGCGACAGTTTTTTTTCCTCCCATACTGTTTGGCATGCCGGTTGCCACGTGTTTCACCGCGCTTCGGCTCGAAGCTTGCATTCTCCACTCTTTGGCATTAGTGTGCCTTTCAGCTATCGCATTCTCCTGTTTCATCGCTAAGATTTCATACCATGTATGTTTTGAAACTGACTTCATCAGTTACATTGGATCAGTGGGATGTGTTTATCGTGCCATTCGTCTCTCCTGCCTACATGACAGGAAGAGGTACACGTGACGGGTCCCCCTTTATTTTACATAATGTACAGTAAATACAATGATTTAACTTCTTTAAATTCAGTGTTTGTTTTATTATCCACTTCATGTCTCAAGTCACTCACCCGTATTTTTGTTAAATGAGAAATGTTTTTCTATTCATTGTCATCCAATGATGTCAAGAGATTGGTAAGCGATTACATTTTTTTAATCGATTGCAAGTATCTTGAATAATGTGTGCCATTTGGAGAAAAACCAGCGACCTCCGAAACCTGTGTTTATATATATTTCCATCTTGTTTGAAATGAATCAGTACAACTTTCCCGTAAGGCATGGTGACGTCACGGCGACGTCGTTGTGAAGTCACACTGTGATTTTGTGACCGTCGATGTGACGTCATAGTGACTAGAATGCGAGGTCGTTATGGCCGTTTTAGAGGTCGTTTGTGACATCACATTGTGACCACTCTGTGAAGTCACGGTGTGACAAATTTGTGAAAAGTGTGTCATTTGTGACTATTTTGGTATTAACTTTGTGATGAACCTGTGACGAAAGTGACAATGCTTTGAATGCACTGTGACCAATTTGTGAAACATGTGTCATTTGTGACGAACTTGTCATAAACACTGTGATGATTTCAAATGAAAATCAAATTTCAAATTAATTGCTTAAAAGGCGCAAAGGCCAACATAGTGAAAAAGATTCCATGCTGGGACTCGAACCCGGACCATCAGTATAGCACACTGACATTCTACCGACTAAACCACATGGAACGATACCCAGTCTGGAAAATTTCTCACTATTACATGTTGGCAAGGCAACAAACGCAGCACAAGATGGAAAATTTATCGTGAGCCATCGTCATGGGGCAAACACGAAGCTTAATTAAATCCAGCATCGATTGAAACTATATTAATACTTGGAAATTTTTCCAGAGAGAACCATTCGCCTTGCATACAATATTTCAAATGAAAATCAAATTTCAAATTAATTGCTTAAAAGGCAATTTTAATTTGAAATGTTGTATGCAAGGCGAATGTTTCTCCCTGGAAAAATTTCCAATTATTAATATAGTTTCAATCGATGCTGGATTTCATTAAGTTTTGAGTTTACCCCATATCGGTGGCTCACGATAAATATTCCATCTTGTGCTGCGTTTGTAGCCTTGCTAACCTGTAATAGTGAGAAATTTTACAGACTGGGCGTCTTTCCATGTGGTTTAGTCGGTAGAATGTCAGTGTGCTATACTGATGGCCCGGGTTCGAGTCCCGGCATGGAATCTTTTTCACTATGTTGGCCTTTGCGCCTTTTAAGCAATTAATTTGATATTTGATTTTCATTTGAAATATTGTATATAAGGCAAAGGATTCTCCCTGGAAAAATTTCTAAGTATTAATACAGCGATGAATTTTGAAATAACCTTTTGCTGTAAATATAAAATCTTATCTTTTCACCGTACTTTTTAGCAAAATATCGCTATTTTGGAGTCCTATTCTTCTAAAACATTTAAAATTTTTCCACTTAAAAAACAATGCTTATCAACTGACATATTTTTTTATTCAGTTCTATGCTTGATATTAAGTTCTATGCTTGATATTGAGTTCAAGCTTGATATTTAGAATGTGTAAATTTTTTAATTTGTTGTGATTTGTCATTGCTTTATTAAATACGAACATGGAGACTAACGGATATTAATGCAACTATTATTTATAGAGCGGCATGATAAGCGATATTTATTTAAATTTTTTATTCCCGTGTATATTGTATTTTGTGAATATGAGCTAAATAGATTTGGTATGTTTTATAGGAAAAGACTGATCTGGGAAATAGAAAAAAAAACGAGTAAGAAAAATCATGCGTTAATCATAGATTATAAAATACTTTCCAACACTTTCTGAATGCTTTAACAAGACATCGTAATTTAGGGAAATGACTTAATAAGATAACTAAGTAAACATTTTAGAAAATTCATAAAACATTTGAAAAATTGATTTCAGCAGTTACCTTCCATAGCCAAATATGTTTTCCAATTCTTTTGAACAGCCCTGTATTTGATCTGTAGGTTGATACACTGAGAAAAATGAAGTACTCAAAAATAAGTAAACCGACGTACTCATATCGAATTGAATATTTTTGGATCAAAAATGAACCCATGCTTTCTCTATTTTGAAACATCACATGTTATCAAACCCAAACAAACGAATAGTTTTGTACCCTGTAATGGTTCATTTCATTTATGGCGGCATAAATGATGTTTATTAATGTAAATATTAAATTATGCACAGCATTTTAAAAATAATTTAAAAGTGCTTGGAAATAATGCTCTTGTCATAAAAATATTCGATTTGAGTATCTTGTTAAGAATTTTGCTATTTTTCTTAATAAATAATCAATTAAACATTTCTTGTTAAGAACTTTGAACGGAAAATAAATGTCAGTACATTTTTACTTTAAATTTTAGGTTTTTCTTTTTTTTTTTGGGGGGGGGGGGGGGGGGGGGGCAGTACATAACGATTCATATTTGATCACAACCAATGAATAAAAAATGAGTACATGTGTTTCTCAACTTTGAGTACATTTGGATCGGAGCTATTTTGAGTATGTGACGCATTTAAAATTGAGTACTTTTTACTCAGTTTTGACTTCCCATTTTTTTAAGTGTATATATACTATATAATGGGAAAATCTAGTTTAGCAAGAAAACGCCTAACAGGTTGAAATTCTTTTTCAGCAATTTATACTAATGTATGGAAACATACTTGAATACTTTTGTACAACCCTGTAGTTTACCTAGAATCTTTATTACACGCCACTATTTAGTTAAAATTTAATTCAAACTAAGACACTCTTAAAACTGCTGAAATCACATTTCCAGAAATTATAATTTATAGACGGCCATGTATCCAATTCTTTACGTGACCCTGTATATCATTTTATCTATATTCTACAAACATTTCTTGGTAAATTAAATGCAGTTCAGCAAAAAAAAGCATAACTCATTTAAAAACCACCTTTAAGCAATTTGCGCCCATACCCAGTAATCCTTACAAATACTTTTGTGTAGCCTTGTATAGGAATTATAGCATTTATATACACCATATACTATGCATAAATATAGTGAATCATAAAAGCGCATATCATAATTAAAAATACATTTCCAGCAATCATCGCTAATGAACAGTACTTCGGATACAATATAGTATCTGAAATATTTTGTGTGTCCCTGTAAATGCTATATACGTATTATTCGTATTATACATGAAATAATTTATAGTATGTAAACCTCAGCGACATATATCAATTTCATTATATATGAAATAGATTAACATAATTAAAGTATGCCGCAAACAATTCCCTCCACCCCTATATCATTATGTATTTGAATTCATTTTTTAGCCCTGTAAATGAACAATAACTATTCTTTGCATCGCATAGTCAACAGAATGCATATTTTAGTGCACTTCATAAATGCATATAAATTTTATTCTGTTTGAAAGCGTGCGTAAAATCATAAAAAATCATTTGAAACGATTTTTTCCCATAGGCTGTAATGTAACGGAAAACTTTTGGCTGTCCCTGTAAATGAACAAAGCATGCTACAAACTTCATTACAAATAGGTACCGTGCTATGGTAAACGTCAATAACATCCAAAAATTTCAGGGCAATCCGAGTATATTTTCGAGAGTTAGAGTACGGATAGACTGCTAGACGGACAGATGGAGAGACAAACCGAAGTCATAAGCACTTTTCAACTTGTGTCCTATATTATGTATCCTGTATTATATGAACTTTTAAAAAATATATACTAAAGCAGTTTAATCTATAACTTCCCATCAGGCATGAAAAACACTTTGTTTCAATGCTTAAATATCATATTTTACTTTTTAGTGCCAATAATTACGCGTATCATAAACGTAGAAAATGAATTTACAATAGAAGAAAATTTAATAACCGATTCAGAATGTCTATAATTAAATGTTTGATTAAAATCACAAACAGAAAAAATGCTTACATACAATTTAAAAAAATAAATATACCAATTTGAAAAACACTAAAAATAATAATTAGTATTTATAATTGTACTATTAAACAACAGCAAACTCAATAGATAAATTAAATGCATTATTAGATTTAACAATATCTCAAAAATATTTCCATATGGTTTAAGGAATTCCTATTATTTTATAATTTCGGCAAATGTTAAATGGTTAAATCTGAAAACATTGGTTTGAAGATTTAGGATTTTGAAAGATAATTTAAAATATTATTAGCACTAAAAGAAAATTCTTTCAAATGTTTCACTACTGTAATATGTAAACATACATTTTTCCAGTATAATGTTAATTTCTAATCTGAAACAGTTTCGTAATCTCATGATAATCGAACATCATATTTAACCCTAAAATAATAATAACTATAAGTGTTAGTAATCAAAAAATAGTAAGAATCTGATAAAATAATTCCAAATCATTGTCGTTCCATACATTTTCAATCTCAAGTAAGAGTAAATTAATGTTTATATTAATTCCAGTATGAATGTAGGCATGCACAGTCTCTGCGCAGTTTTTTTTTTTTTTTTTTTCAAGCGATGGCAGATTAAAATATTTTTCTTTACAGTTATAGAATTTGAAAATATCGCTTCTGACAGTTAAAGATCAGTCTCTTACAAATATAACAAAAACTATTTAACTCATATGTACAAATCAGGAATAAAATATTTAAATTAAATAAAACTTACATATATGTTCTATTAATATCCGTGTATCCTAAAATGGTCATTTCCTTATCTTAAAGTGTTGTAGACGTGGTGAAGGTGATGTTCTAAAAACAGTGAACTATTTATTTCCCGCGTCTTCTCATGTTTATTTTTTTGTGGTCAGAGGATTTTCAAGCAGATGGTCTGGTACAGATTATTTGTTTTTGCGTGCAAGAGATATGAAACTTGAATGTGCAGTAATTTTCTGAAAGTATGGTTAATTAAAATTTTGTATTTGAAGAAATGTCCAATGTATTTAACCGTTTCTTTTTATCCATACCAAATAATTGAAGTTAAAATGTATTGTAAAGTTCCTTTTTTCTAAATAATTATAATAATAATATTCATAATTAGAGTTTATTAGATATACCATTGTTTAAATTTTCAACAGGTGTAAAAATAAATTTAATGGTAATAACGAGTCCCCCCCCCCCCGTTTTTTTAAAGTAAAGTTTGTTTTGCACAAATTTTGTATATTTCTTTTATTTTCGGAAAATGCTAATTTTATTTAAAAAGTCTGAAAGAAGTAGAATTTATGACTTGAATACAAATTATAAAAATATTCTAAAGCAAGAAATGCATAGATGACTAAACTCTGAAGACTCTTTCTACGTGCTCATTAAAAGGTGCAGATTTAACTGTAATAGAAATTTTTTATTTTGAAACCACAGAAGTGTTTCGAATAATCCTGGTCGGTAAAAAAAAAAAAAAATAAATAAATAAATTTCCTCCCAGCAAACTAAATATGTAAAGTGTATAATTTTAATATTCCTAATTCTAAATATATTATCCAAATGCTAGATAAAATTGAAATCATGAAAAAGTATACATTCACTATCTTAGATATCAAATTGATAAAATATAGCCTGAAAATTTAGTTTATTAATGCTTGTATCGTGCACTTTATTTATTATGTCCCCCCCCCCCCCTCCCCTTTAGTGACAGAATTTACCATTTGCTATCCACTAATATATTTTATTCCTTATGCCATGTAACTCATGACTGTTTAAAATATTTCTCTTCATTTTCAAAGATTTTTGAAGTTCATATTTTTGTCACACTGTGACTTACAATATGGTGGTTTTTTTGTCACATATGTGACGTGATGTACGTTACATAGCAGTGACATAACAGTGACCTCACAATTTTTTTTTAATTGCCAGAATAACATAATTTTACAGTAAATAACATGTTTTGAAGAATTTTCGTAATTTTTTAAAGTTTTCTAAGAAGTTCACATCTCAGTCACAATGTGACATCACTGAGTGGTGGCATTTTGGTCACAGATGTGACGTGACCACAGTGACGTCACAACGACGTCACCGTGACCATGCATGCTATGAGGGTTTTATTAGTATGTTAAAAAGTTCACAGCATATTTATAGGCCTAATCAACAACACGTGGTCTATCATCAAGAATAGTATAACAGCTTTTATAGTTACAATACTCTGTATTAATACAATTATATTTTAGAACAGTATCTAATTAATTAAATTTTTAATCATCAAATATAGCTTTCTAGATACCCATCATGATGGACATGTTCAAACTAAAAATAATACTTTAACCTTGAGTTATAATTCATTGTGCATTTAGTGGTCTGTGAGATGACTGACATTAATTATTATGTTATCTTTATCAGTGTCTTTTTTCTTTATAAAAACTTTTCCCTTCTATATATGTTATAGGTTCTTGGGCTGCCATCTCAGGCAATTGGATTTGCTTTGTGCTTATTGATTACTCACATGGGATATGATTTAACAGCTGAGATTGAACTTAGAGATATTGGTGTAGAAAACAAAGTTTCACTTGATGAAATCTTAATGAAATTCTATAAGTTATGCATAACTGATAACAGTTTAGAAAGTCAACTGCCACCTTTAAGCACCTTATTCAGCACCTTTGATGGAGCTTGGCGAAAAGAAGACCTTGCTAGGTAATTTAATTTTTTTCTGTTTTTTGTCCGTGTGTTTGTGCTTCTTTAAAATATTAACTATTTTCAGAATCTGTATTGTTGCCCTCAAGACGTTAGGGAGAAAAGAAAAAAAAAGTACTCTTGATTTTTACTATCTGCATATTTAGAAGTTTTAAATTTATACCCAAGGAATTCTGAGCTTCCAAAAATAAAAAATAGATATTTTTTATAATTATTTTCATTTATTTTTATAATGGTTCATTAGATTCATTAGAGGTTGTTTTATCGCTTTAGGAAAGTTTTACAAGATTGAACTTCCAAGTCATCATAATTGATTATTCTATTTAAAAATACACCGTTGCTTGTCTCATTTATGAACTGAGTGGGAAAAGTTAGCCTTTCTTTATCCCTGTTTAAATGTTTCAGAACTGTTTACAGTTGTCCTTTTTATATGTATTAATGTAGTTTATAAAATATATGTATGATTGTTGGTTTAACTGCCAAATTATTCATTTAGCCTATTTGAAATAGTTCTTAATTTTCAAACATTAAGTTTTAATCAAGCATAGATTCTAATATTATTTCAAATTATTAGACAGATGGTTTTTATATAGAGTAGATAGTTTTATTAAATGATATTAAATTTTGTTTAAAAAATATATGTGAATGTTTTGACATATTTTAACAGGATTCATACGGTGCTTGAAAGTCCTTGAATTTTTAAGAGAGAGAAAGGTCCTTGAATGAATTTGTTTAAATTTTAATGAAGGTGCTTAATTTTCATTACTTTTTTTTTTTTTTTTTTTTTTTTTTTTTAGATGCTTAATTTTTTTATTCAGATGTTCAAAATAAAATAAGAGTTGCAAATGTAAAAAAAAAAAAAGTTAATTAATCAGGAAAAAATATTTGGTCTGAGATCGTTTTCCTTTCATGAGGTCAGAATACAAGCATTTGCACTTCGCTTTGTTCCCTTTCCTCTCTAGGATTAAGTTAACAAAAGAAAATGAAAAGACATGTATTTGTTGCTACTGCCGATTGCAAGATTGGAAATTCCTCCAGTGTAAATCCCCTTGCAATGGACAATGGAGAAAACTGCAATATTTAATTGTAAAAGAAAAAGAGGCTAAAGTTTTAGATTAAAAAAACAGAAAATGCAGTTAAAGAGCTCAAAGTGTGAAAAAAGTCTTGTATTTAAAATGCAATACATGATTCATGCTGAAGTATGCAAATTTTTCTTTTTTGTGTGTGTTTAATATACTTTTTTGAAAAATGATTTAGTAGATGTTTTCAAATTAAGGCAAGGAGCTGTGCATATATAACGTTATCATTTTAGGGATGGGGGGGGGGGGGGTGGAGGGTCTGGCATAGAGATGCAATGGTTGTCAGTTTGGTCAGACACCGGATATCCGGCGTAAATCGCAGCCGGATATCCAGCTGCAGTATGTTTTGATCTGTCCTTTTGTAATTTTTATTTACCTTTAAAGAAATTAAGCATGTATTTACATTTACATACTATTAATATGTTATGTTCTTTTCAATCTAATTTTTAAATTTTCTATTAACAATTTTTTTTATAATTATTTAAATTTTAATGCCAATATTATAATTAAATTTTTAAATAATTAGTTATAATAATATCAGCTTTAAATAGTTTAGAAATAATAATATAATTTTAGGAGAACAACAAACTTACAACTGATTACTTTGAAAACAGAATATTTAATACTTTTATCTTCCTCTTTCTGTATTATAAAGGACGAGGAAATTCAAGTGAGATATTTGAAAATAACTTCCCCGTAGCATTAACATTTTCATCCGGGTCTTTTGAGTGACTAGTGTAGGCTCTTAAGAGGCTACTTTAGTCACGTGAAAAGGCCTGCTTGCTAATGCTAATCCTATGGAAGAAATTTATAAAGATATCTCGGTCAGCATTTCAATATTTTTAAATTACTTTTTTCCATTGGATAGCTGAGATCGATCTGTACAAAGGCCGTTTTTTATTTTTTCGATTTTGATTGCAGATTTTTTTTTTATGAGGATGCTTTCATTTTCAAAACCGGTTCTGAAAATGAAAGTGTCCTCATTAAAAAAATACCTGTAAACAAAGCCAAAAAAGTAAAAAATGGCCTTTGTACAGATCAATCTCAGCTCTCCAATGCAAAAAAAATACATAAATAAATAAAATCATTTAAAAATATTGAAATGCAACCAAGATATCTTTATAAATTTCTTCCATATTATTAGCATTAGCAAAAGGGTAATTTTCCTTTCTGAAATTTCTGGAAAGGTGCTTGAAATTTTATCATGGAAAGAGAGTATGAACCCTGTTTTAATGTAAAACACAAAGTTCTTTGAAATACTCTTCAAAATGCACAAAATATGATATATTTTGAAGAAGTTAATCTTTCTTCAGGCACATGCATGATTGTATATTGAGGGAAAACATTATGCTTCTGTTGTCGGCCAGTAGCAGAACATGCAACATAGCAGTGGGTGCTGCAAATTAATTTAGCAACCCCAGATAACTTCTTACTATGCTTTCAGTAAGAGCAAGTAAAGAATGTAATAAATTGCTTCTTACTATGCTTTCAGTAAGAGCAAGTAAAGAATGTAATGAATTGCTTTAGAAGATTTTTGTGTTTAAGTTATTTTTCTTAATATGAGTTTGTTTCCCTTTCACTTCAAATTTAACTACAAATTCAATTTGAACTGCAGCGCATATATATAATACAGTAGACTGGCTCCCTCAAATGCACACAGCTTAAAACAGTGGTATTGCGGATTTTAGAATTTTGTGGTTTTCTGGTCATTGTTTTGTTTATATTTTTTAAATGGTAATTTGAATGTAGTTAAGCATTGGAAATTATAATGAATGCTTACAAAAAAAGTAAATAATAAAAGTTTAGAGAAAAA